>JAKWJD010001765.1:53234915-53797580 GCA_027705065.1 Solanum peruvianum
CCCGATTTGGGTCGTGACAGTCTGATGCGATGACAAACAACTACCTTACAAATCTACAAAGGAAGCCTTAGACAAGAAGAGAATAGAGAGTATCACGAAGATCCGGTCTCATAACCTACACAATTGTAAAAGCAAGGGGTGAGTACCAAACCACACGATACTCTGCAAGCAAACTCCTAATAGAAAGCTAAGGGTATAAAATATGGATACTCCTACCACCCCAATTGAACCTCCATAAGTACAACCTACATGAAATCAGCTCAACCTAATAGTCTATAATTTCAATAGCACACATCGCAATAACAACCCTTAGACGATTTCAGATCAACAACACACATGATAAAGTCAATCAAAAGTCCCAAAAAATAAAAACACTTACAAGTATACCATAATTCCAATACAATGAAATGCAATGTCAAGTTTGGTGATGAATGCCTGATCAAGTGATACGCACCCGTTGTATCTCATCCTAGACCCATGAGGGATAAATCTGTCAATGTATCCATCATGGCGTGTGACACGACCCTCGATATAGATTTTGTTGTGGCGTATGATATGTATCTTGTATTATAATAACTAGTGTGGAGTGTGACACGTCCCTCGAAATACGATATTCGTCGTGAAATACGACACGTCCCTTGAAATGGTACATCCTCTTTAATTTTTTATTCTTCATCAATTTACACAAGACTTGTCACAAACATGTATCGAAATCAATGCAAATGACATGTTCACAAATAATAAGAAGATGAAAATTCCATATTAATGCATAATTAATTACAAAAGCACAATGGTGATACAATATCAATAATGAATTAATAAACCTTACCACACATCAATATACAATCTAGTTGTATTTTATTATCTTTTTTCTCATTAGGATCATTCAATATGAACATGTCAACCTATCACCAAGTTTTATTACTACCCAATACATACCACAAGAAAATAAATACACTTAATAAGGGTTAAAAAATTCACGTTATCTCTGATAATCGTCTAATCACTTTGAGACTTGAGTCTTCCCCTTCAGTTGAGATATCTATTCAAACAGATAATCACAGCAGGATTTCACACTAACAAAACACATATCACTATATGTTTAGCCCAGTCCCGAAATTCACCCAAACCTATAATCAAGTTACTAAATCTTGATGCCAATTATAATGTCAATTCTTTCAATTTTGTCCAAATTTCAAATTTAGGGTTAAACTCCAATTTCTCCAACATTATAAATCTAAACGATATTTATATAAATATAATAGATCCAATATTTTATTATTTTGTATCAATATATCAAAACTTAAATAATAATTTGATAAACAAATACATTAAAAATCAAATCCACTTATTTATATAGACCAGTACTACTTTGCAAATCACAAATTAAAACCTTAGCGAATTTGCAATCTATATACAATATGTATATTTTTTCGGATGATTGGTTAATCTATTGTCAATCATAAGTATTGTTACCCACTTTAAAAAGTTTGCGAACACAAAGTGTAATTCAACTCAAATATTTCATTTTGATGTTATTTTATATTCTCCATCCAATATTATTATTGTTATTATTATTATTATTATTATTAGTAGTAGTAGTAGTATATAATAATGATAATAATAATAGACGTGAAGGATATATATTTACCCGAGTCATTATCATCCTTCTTTCGTAGGTGAATTTTAGCCGCGATGGCTTGTGTTACAGTTAAAATTAAACATCTTTTTAAGGGTTTTCTACAATCACGACTACTAATCTAGCATTTTTTATAGCATTGTTAGAGATTTTTTATGCTTGGGTGTATCGTGCACTATGTGATTATTCAATCATTTCCTTCTTTTGGTTAGACAACTTTGATCCTCCCTTGATGAACACCTGATGTCTGAAGATCATATTGTTATAACTTAAGATCCTGAAAAAATAATTTTGTAAGAAGGGAATCTTGATAAGATCAATGATGATTTGTACATTTTGAGTGTGTTGTCATTGGTTCAGGTTCACTTCTGATTGTAGCGGATATTGGTTCAGAAATTTTTTCGTGGTTATGTAAGAAAAAATTCGTCTTGATTATGTTATGGTCTAGTATGTTTAGGTTCATATTGGATTCATGGGTTAGTCTGTTGTTTTGTAATCACTCTTGATTTATAAATCTGCCAAATTTTGATTCTAAAGTTCAGTTCTTAGTAGTTGATCTTGATGGAATGGTTTTACGGAGGAGCTCACTTGGAGAGATGAACACTGACTCTGGAAAATCATAACTTAGGTTTTGCTAACGCCAGTTATTCTTCCTTCTCCTTTTTTATGTTCGAGAATGAACATGATTTTTAGTGGTGGATAATGTAATGACCTGTTAGGTCATTTTGTAAACTAGTCATCTCTTTTTCATAAAAGACCTTTCCGTAAATTTTAAATGAAAATTCAATTATTAGCTTAACTACGTAACTTAATTAACGAGTATTTTTTAAAACGGACAAGGGTCTGAAATACCCTAAAAGTATTGAAAATGGTACAAAATTAACCTTCATCCACATATTGGCTCCAAAATGCCCTTGTCATCCACCTATTGGCTCCAAAATACCCTTGCCATCCACCTTTGTGTTCAAAATTGACCATTTTTTTAATTGTTTTAAAATTAAACTCTTTAAATATTTATTAAAATACTTGGCGTTCAATTATTGAATATAATTATAACTTATAATATAATTTCTAAACCAACCCACTACCCACTCATTACTAACTAAACCTCACCCAATTAATAATCCAATTATAATATCAAAATCGTCATAAACACTACTAAAACACGATAAAATTATAGTTTCTGAAAATGACATTCAAAATTATTCGAGTTCGAATCGGAGCTCCAATTAAATTTAGGTTGAGCCGCTTATTTAGGAGGACACTTTCTTTCAAAATAGAATTAGAAATTTATGGTTAAAGGTAAAGAAGTAATACATCCCGAATTGATTTAATTTTACAATATTTATAATTTGTTTTAAAACTTTAATATATTATTTTGAAAAGAAGTTACCTATGAAGTAACATCACATAATTGAGACGTAAGAATAATTAGATGAACATAGTCAGACTTTTAAGTTTATTGGTGAATTTTATGTAGCCACTCGAATGTATGATAATTTACTTCTATAATTTTTAAAAACACTCAATTGGCAGTAGCTTGCATTAATAACGTGCCGTGTTCATTAATTTAGAGGGATTTACTTATTAATGGGATGGATAATTGATTGATTTATAAATTATACTAATAAGTTAAATTATAACATATAGTTGAGCGCCACGTATTTTAAAAAAATATTTAAATAGTTTAAATATAAAACCGTTAAATAAGTGGTCAATTTTGAACCAAAATGTGGATGACAAGGGTATTTTGGACTCAATAGGTGGGTGAGAAGGGTATTTTGGAGCCAATAGGCGGATGGAGGGTAATTTTGTACCATTTCCAATACTTTGAGGGTATTTTAGGCCCTTTTCCGTTTTTAAAATAATTAATTTAGTCAATGACAGATTGGCAAGTCTACAAAAAATTTAATACCCTAAAAGTGAGAAGTAAAAACAAAAAAATAATTTAATAAAATGTACAAATAAAATTAAACGGTAGGAATATTTAATAACTTTCTATTGATTTTCTATGATACGATGTGTTTATCCAAAAATCAAAAGGACAAATGAAAATTTTGTTGCAACAACTATTTTTGTTGACATTGAAAGAATAACAATTGTTGTGGAGTGCTAGTGGACAGGTGTCACGATCCAAATCGGGGACGCGACTGGCACCCACATTTACCCTCCTATGTGAGCGAACCAACCAATCTAACCCTTAACATTTTAATACAATATCAACAAAAGAAATGCGGAAGACTTAAACTCATTAATAAAACAATTCAAAACTATTATTATTATCCCCAAATCTGGAAGTCATCATCACAAGAACATCTATCTCAAATTGCTAAACTAAAACTGTCTAAGAAGCTACAAAACAACTACTAGCTAGTCATGCGGGAAGTTCAAGGCATCAAGACTTGAAGAAGAAGAAGACCCAGTCAAGCTAGACGCATTAGCTCACCCTGAATTTTCGATGAAGTGAAAGACTGGCTAGATCTACTATTGAGTTGAAGTTGACAGAACGTTTGCTGCATTACACAAATAACAAAGAAGAAAACGTAAAAGTAGGGGGGTCAGTACAACCACAAGTACTGAGTAGATATCATCGGCTAACTCAAAATAGGGAACAGTATATATCAATAACAATAAATCAACTACAATACTCAACATGTAGCAATAGCAATGTTTAATTCATCAATGAATACAAACCGAGTTCACACATGAGGACTCAAGCCTCAATACCATACTCATTTGGGAATGTAGTCATTAGTTTGAGTATATTCATTATCTTTCAAGATTCATTATCTTTCTTCCTCTTGTGTCGGTACGTGACACTCCGCTCCTCTATTTATATCCTGGTGCCGGAACGTGGCACTCCGATCCTCATATTCTATCCTGGTGTCGGAACGTGACACTCCGATCCTCATATTCATTCTATCCTGGGTACCGGAACGTGGTACCCGATCCTCATATTCTATCCTGGTGTCGGAACGTGACACTCTGATCCTCATATTCATTCTATCCTGGTACCAGAACGTGGCACCCGATCCTCATATTCTATCCTGGTGTCGGAACGTGACACTCCGATCCTCATATTCTTCCGATCTGGTACCGGAACGTGGGCACCCGATCCCTAATTCATCAAACCTTCTTTTTAACTAAGGCATCTTCATTCTCATTATATAATATATCAAGCCTTCTTTCATACTAAGGCATTCATCAATCTTATTATATAATATATCAAGCGAATTAGGGTTATTTCAAGATTTGGGATTCAATAGCTTCATCATGCTTTGTTAATTCATCACAAGTTCATAATCATAATCATGCAAGCATACAATTTAAGCACATAGTAGGTTTACAATACTATCAACACATAATATTCACTATTAAGAGTTCACTACGAATATCGTAACATAAAACCATAACCTACCTCCACCGAAGACTAGTGATCAAGCAAGAAGTTCCCAAGCCTGTTTTCTCCCCTTTGATCGACTGCCCTCTCTCTCTTTCTTGTTCTTTCTCTTTTTGTTTTCTTATGTTCAAACCCTCTTTCTTTTACCCTAATTAATCAAATAATTAAGTGTGAAAAAGGACAATAAACCCCCACTAATTAACTTAAGGTTACCCCTTTTAACCCCTAAGTAATTAGACTTATTAATGTTAACCCTCAATCTTTATAATTAAGGAAAGAATAGTCAAAAACGACCCTTAAAACGTGTGGAGAAATCCTAAACTGCCTGGGATTGCGCAGCCTGTGACGGGCCGTCGTGCCTGCGACGGTCCGTCACGGTGGTCGTCGCACCTCCCCAGGTTCCAGGTGGGCTGTGACGGCCCGTCACACCTGTGACGGTCCGTCCTGCACCTCCGTCCTGACGGTCAGAAACTCGTTTCTCGTACCAAATTCTCAAAAGTTGAAGTGTTTTGCAACGAAAACTCACGACGGTTCGTCGTGGATGTGACGGCACGTCCTGCAGTCCGTCACAATTACAGAGAGTCGATTTTAATATCCAAATTGAAGAATTCTAAGTGTCATGGGACGACACATCCTCGACGGGCCGTCGTGACTACGACGGTCCGTCGTGATACCCGTCGTCCCAGCCAGTTTTTCCAGAAATAATTCTGCTGCTCAAAAACGACTAAACAGGTCGTACAATAGATACCAATTTACCCATCGTTCGTCCCCGAACGATCAAAAGAAGAAAAACAATGGCGAAAAGGAGTACCTGAATCTGTAAACAGATGTGGGTATTTTTCTTGCATATCTGCCTCCTTCTCCCAAGTAGCTTCTTCAACCGGTCGATCCTTCCATTGCACTTTGATGGATGCAATCTCTCTCGACCTCAACTTGCGAACCTCTCTATCTAAAATAGCAACCGGTTCCTCTTCATAAGTCAAGTTCTCATCCAACAAAACTGAATCCCAACGGATAATGTAATTTCCATCTCCGTGGTATCTCTTCAACATGGATACATGAAACACCGGATGCACTCCGGACAGACCTGGGGGCAAGGCTAACTCATAAGCCACCTCCCCTATTCGCTTAAGCACTTCAAATGGTCCAATATACCTTGGACTTAACTTACCTCTTTTACCAAACCGCATCACCCCTTCATGGGTGAGAAACCTTCAACAAGACTGTTGTCACCCTTCCATGAACTCCAAGTCTCTAACCTTTCGGTCTGCATACTCCTTTTGTCTACTTTGCGCCGCTAGAAGCTTTTCTTGAATAGCTTTCACCTTCTCCACAGACTTCAATCTCTCAACAGATCAGTCCCCCAAGGTCTAACTTCAAAGGCGTCAAACCAACCAATGGGAGACCTACATCATCTCCTCCATACAATGCTTCAAATGGAGCCATGTCGATACTAGAGTGATAGCTATTATTGTATGAAAACTCTGCCAAAGGTAAGAAGCTATCCCAATGGCCACCAAACTCTATCACACATGCGCGAAGCATATCCTCCAACACTTGAATCGTTCGCTCAGACTGACCATCGGTCTGAGGATGAAATGCAGTACTAAGATCCAGTCTAGTACCTAATTCGGCATGCAATGTTCTCCAAAACTTAGAAGTAAACTGCGTACCTCTATCTGATATGATGGAGAGTGGAACTCCATGCAACCGAACGATCTCTGAGATGTAGATTGGCTAACTTCTCTGCATTGTAGGTCACCTTGACAGGAATGAAGTGAGCAGACTTAGTTAACCTATCAACAATCAACCAAATAGAGTCATACTTACTCAAGGTCTTTGGAAGACCAACCACAAAATCCATTGCGATTCTCTCCCACTTCCATTCAGGAATGGGCATTCTCTGAAGTGTTCCTCCGGGCCTTTGGTGTTCATACTTTACTTGTTGACAATTTGGGCATTTGGCAACAAACTCAACAATATCTCGCTTCATTCTACTCCACCAGAAGTGTTGCTTTAGGTCGCGATACATCTTGGTTGCACCAGGATGTATAGAATATCCGGAACTATGAGCCTCTGTCAGAATAGTGGTGATCAAATTATCGACGCGGGGTACACATACTCTTCCCTTAATCCTCAAAACACCTTCCCCATCGATTATTGCTTCCTTAGCCTCTCCTTGCAACACTTTATCTCGAATTCGCCTTAGTTTCTCATCATCAAACTGTTTCCCCTTAATCTGATCAAGAAAAGAGGATTTTGCCTCTACACAAGCTAACAATCCTCCCTTCTCGTTTATTTCTAACCTCATAAGGTCATTAGCCAAAATCTGCACTTCTCTAGCCAATGGGCGTCTAGAAGCTTGCAAATGAGCCAGACTTCCCATGCTTCCGGCCTTCCTACTCAAAGCATCTGCCACAACATTTGCCTTTCCCGGATGATACAGGATAGTGATGTCGTAGTCCTTCAGTAGTTCCATCCATCTCCTCTGTCTCAAGTTCAAGTTCTTTCTGAGTGAATACATACTGTAGGCTACGATGGTCCGTGTAGACTTCACACTTAACCCCATACAAGTAGTGTCTCCATTGCTTTAGTGCAAATACTACCGCGGCCAACTCCAAATCATGGGTCGGATAGTTACGTTCATGCACCTTTAATTGCCTCGAAGCATAAGCAATCACATTCTTCTCTTGCATTAGCACTGCACCCAACCCAGAATAGGATGCATCACAATAGACAATGAAGTTTTTACCCTCTACTGGCAGGTAAGGATAGGCGCGGTAGTCAACAAAGTCTTGAGTTTCTGAAAGCTTTCCTCACACTCGTCCGACCATACAAATGGAACGTTTTGCTTAGTCAAGTTCGTCAATTGGGAAGCAATAGAAGAGAATCCCTTGACGAATCGGCGGTAGTAGCTAGCTAACCCAACAAAACTCCGTATTTCTGACACATTAGTGGGTCTTACCCAATTTTTCACTGTTTCAATCATAGAAGGGTCTACCATCACTCCTTCCTTAGAAACCACGTGCCCCAAGAAGGACACCGAATCTAGCCAAAACTCACACTTGGAGAATTTCGCATAAAGCTTTTTCTTTCTCAACAACTCTAACACCATTTTCAAATGCTCCTCATGTTCTTTCTTACTCTTCGAGTATATCAGTATATCATCAATAAACACAATCACAAAGAGGTCCAAGTATGGCTTGAAAATCCCGTTCATCAAACTCATGAAAGCAGCAGGGGCATTCGTAAGACCAAAGGACATTACCACAAATTCATAATGCCCATACCTAGTTCGAAAAGCAGTCTTTGGCACATCCGTTGCTCGTATTTTCAATTGGTGATAACCGGACCTCAAGTCAATTTTTGAGAAGACACAAGCACCTTGTAGTTGATCGAATAAGTCATCAATGCGAGGAATGGGGTACTTGTTCTTAATAGTTACCTTGTTCAACTGTCGGTAATCTATGCACATTCGGAAACTCCCATCCTTCTTCTTCACAAATAGCACCGGAGCACCCCAAGGAGATGCACTTGGTCTAATAAAGCCTTGCTCAACAACTCTTGAAGTTGTGCTTTTAACTCTCTTAACTCCGCGGGAGCCATTCTATACGGGGGTATAGAAATGGGGCGAGTACCGGGTTCAAGATCGATACAGAAGTCAATATCCCTATCTGGTGGCATACCAGGAAGATCTGCAGGGAACACATCTGAAAACTCACAGACTACCGAAACTGACTCAATCGAAGGTACTTGAGTAGTGTCATCCTTGAGATGTGCCAAGAAAGCTAAACACCCTTTACTCACCATTTTCTTAGCACGAAGAAAGGAGATAATACGCACCGGACTGGAAGTGTAGTCGCCCTCCCACACTAACGGATCTGCTCCAGGCTTGGCTAACGTCACTGTTTTGGCATTACAATCCAAAATCGCAAAGTTTGGAGAAAGCCAAGTCATACCCAGAATTACATCAAAGTCACCCATTTCTAAGATGACCAAATCTACATAAGTGTTGCTCCCCACAAAATTTACCAAACAAGACCTATATACCTTTTCAACTATCACAGACTCACCCACCGGAGTAGAAACACGAATAGGCATGTCGAGTAATTCACAATGCAAATTTAGACCATTAGCAAATGAGGAAGACACATAAGAAAATGTGGATCCAGGATCAAACAACACGGAAGCCATGCAATCACAAATCAGAAGGTTACCTGTGATAACTGCATCAGACGCCTCCGCTTCAGATCTCCAGGGAAAGCGTAGCAATGAGCCCCATTATTTGTCTGTCCATTGCCCCTACCATGTTGTGTAGTAGTGGCTCCGTTTTGCCCTTCACCTCTGCCGTTTTGGTGACCACCATTACCGGCCACAACGCCCTCCAGAATAACGACCTCTACCATTACCACCCCTACCTCTAGCCAGTGGGGTTCTGTAACTCTGGTTTGGACAATACCTCTTAATGTGTCCAATCTCTCCACACCCATAACATTCTCTGGGTTCACACATCGGCCTCTCAGAGAAGTGTTGACCGTTCTGAGGTGGACCCCCAACTACAGTCTGTAGTGAAGACTGTATTGGTCGATTGGAGTGACCTCCGGAGTTCTGTCCTCTAGAATAAGAACCATTAAACTCACCTCCCCTTCGAAACCTCTTCGATGTAGACGTGGTGGTGAAGTCATCCGGTTTCACTCCTTCCACCTCTATCACAAAGTCTACCACCTCTTGGAAGGATGTTGCTGTTGTCGCTATCTGTAAGGCTGAAATCCGCAATTCTGACCTCAACCCCTTTACAAAATGGCGGATCCGTTCTTGTGGACTGAAACAGAGTTGGGTGGCGTATCTGGATAGTGCGCGAAATTTAGCCTCGTATGCATTAACCGTCATTCTACCTTGCTCCAGACTCAAGAACTCTCATCCCTTTTTCTATCTCTCAAAGTCCTTGGGATATTTTCTCCATAAACAGGGTAGAGAATGATTCCCAAGTCATTGGTGGTGCCTCTGTTGGTTGACACTCAACATGTGATCGCCACCACATTTTGGCGTTCCCTTGAAATTGATAGCTTACGAACTCAACGCCAAACCGTTCTACTATCCCCATCTTGTGTAGTAGCTCATGACAATCCACCAGAAAATCATAAGCATCTTCAGATTCTGCACCCTTGAAGACTGGAGGTTTCAATTTCAAGAACTTACTGAAAAGTTCATGCTGATCATTTGTCATAATAGGCCCAGTAGTCAGACGTGGAAATGTGCCTATTCCCAATGATGCATCCATGCGGGGAGCCATAGTAGCCGCATGTCGTATCTCTGAAACCGGAGGTGTTGGTGCAGAAACCACTGGAGGTGCCTGACCGTGATCAGATAACCCGCTAAGGTAAGCAAGAACTGATTGATCATTTTGGGGAGGTTGGGGTGGCAATTCTCATTCTGCTCTTGTTCAGTTTCCCCTTCCTCACCCTCTCTTACTACCTCCTCAGTCAGTGGAGGAGTCACTGCCCTAGCCTCAGATGGACTAGGTGCTCGTCCTCTTCCCCTAGAGGACGTCCTCCCACGACCTCTACCACGGCCTCTTGCCGCTGTTCTCCCTCGAGCCACAGCCCCAGTGGCTGGCTCAGTCGTTTCTTGTCTTTTCGTTGTTTGCTGCTGGTGCGGTCGTTGCTCTAGTTCTAACCATCTGCGAATAGAGTAGAGTGAGATGGTCAGATACCAATTCGTATCGCCTAGATACCAATTGGACTCAAGTAGTAGCACGAAAGAAAGAATGAAAGAGTGAAATTTTCCTAAAGTCTTATAGCCTTTCAAGGAAAAGTAAAGGCGTCCCCCTACCGTTCCTAAGACTCTACTAGACCTGTTCTTGTGTGATGAGACCAACGAACCTAAGGCTCTGATACCAAGTTTGTCACGACCCAAATCGGGGACGCGACTGGCACCCACATTTACCCTCCTATGTGAGCGAACCAACCAATCTAACCCTAACATTTAATACAATATCAACAAAGAAATGCGGAAGACTTAAACTCATTAATAAAACAATTCAAAACTATTATTATTATCCCCAAAATCTGGAAGTCATCATCACAAGAACATCTATCTCAAATTGCTAAACTAAAACTGTCTAAGAAGCTAAAACAACTACTAGCTAGTCCATGCCGGAAGTTCAAGGCATCAAGACTTGAAGAAGAAGACCAGTCCAAGCTAGACGCATTAGCTCACCCTGAATTTCCGGTGAGTGAAGTGAAGACTGGCTAGATCTACTGTTGAGTTGAAGTTGACAGAACGTTTGCTGCATTACACAAATAACAAAGAAGAAAACGTAAAAGTAGGGGGGTCAGTACAACCACAAGTACTGAGTAGATATCATCGGCTAACTCAAAAATAGGGAACAGTATATATCAATAACAATGTAAATCAACTACAATACTCAATGTAGCAATAGCAATGTTTAATTCATCAATGAATAAACCGAGTTCACACATGAGGACTCAAGCCTCAATACCATACTCATTGGGAATGTAGTTCATTAGTTTGAGTATATTCATTATCTTTCAAGATTCATTATCTTTCTTCCTCTTGTGTCGGTACGTGACACTCCGCTCCTCTATTTCTATCCTGGTGCCGGAACGTGGCACTCCGATCCTCATATTCTATCCTGGTGTCGGAACGTGACACTCCGATCCTCATATTCATTCTATCCTGGTACCGGAACGTGGCACCCGATCCTCATATTCTATCCTGGTGTCGGAACGTGACACTCCGATCCTCATATTCATTCTATCCTGGTACCGGAACGTGGCACCCGATCCTCATATTCTATCCTGGTGTCGGAACGTGACACTCCAATCCTCATATTCGTTCTATCCTGGTACCGGAACGTGGCACCCGATCCCCTAATTCATCAAGCCTTCTTTTTACACTAAGGCATCATCATTCTCATTATATAATATATCAAGCCTTCTTTCATACTAAGGCATTCATCAATCTTATTATATAATATATCAAGCGAATTAGGGTTATTTCAAGATTTGGGATTCAATAGCTTCATCATGCTTTGTTAATTCATCACAAGTTCATAATCATAATCATGCAAGCATACAATTTAAGCACATAGTAGGGTTTACAATACTATCAACACATAATATTCACTATTAAGAGTTCACTACGAATATCGTAACATAAAACCATAACCTACCTCCACCGAAGACTAGTGATCAAGCAAGAAGTTCCCAAGCCTGTTTTCTCCCCTTTGATCGACTGCCCTCTCTCTCTTTCTTGTTCTTTCTTTTTGTCTTCTTATGTTCAACCCTCTTTCTTTTACCCTAATTAATCAAATAATTAAGTGTGAAAAGGACAATAAACCCCACTAATTAACTTAAGGTTACCCCTTTTAACCCCTAAGTAATTAGACTTATTAATGTTAACCCTCAATCTTTATAATTAAGGAAAGAATAGTCAAAAACGACCCTTAAAACGTGTGGAGAAAAAATCCTAAACTGCCTGGGATTGCGCAGCCTGTGACGGGCCGTCGTGCCTGCGACGGTCCGTCACGGTGGTCGTCGCACCTCCCCAGGTTCCAGGTGGGCTGTGACGGCCCGTCACACCTGTGACGGTCCGTCCTGCACCTCCGTCCTGACGGTCAGAAACTCGTTTCTCGTACCAAATTCTCAAAAGTTGAAGTGTTTTGCAACGAAAACTCACGACGGTTCGTCGTGGATGTGACGGCACGTCCTGCAGGTCCGTCACAATTTACAGAGAGTCGATTTTAATATCCAAATTGAAGAATTCTAAGTGTCATGGGACGACACATCCTCGACGGGCCGTCGTGACTACGACGGTCCGTCGTGATACCCGTCGTCCCAGCCAGTTTTTCCAGAAATAATTCTGCTGCTCAAAAACGACTAAACAGGTCGTTACAACAGGTGTGGAGCTACCTTAAATGAAGGGGGTTCATTCGAAATTTTTTCAATGAAAAATTATATTATTTATATATGGTTAAAATAATTTTATATATATATAGTAGTGTTGAACCTCTTCGACTGCTTCATGTGTCTATTCTACTGATTTTGAATCTCCTTGTTGAAAACACTGACTCCGCCTTGCTAGTGGACTGCTCATTTTCTTTCCCTTCTAATTAGTAATCTGTTTGGCGAATTATGATTCACCTTTTTTCAGAATAAATTTTACTGTATTTGAAAATTAGTGTTTGGCCATAAAAATTTCAAATTTAATTTGAATTTGTGTTTCAAAATTTGAAAAACAACTTATAAAATGTTTTACAATTCACTTTTAAAATGGTAGTACATTTAGGATATGAATATTTTTTTTGACATATTATAAAAAATAGTGATAATGCACAAGTACCCCTTCAACATATGCCTGAAATTTCAGAGACACTTATATTATATTAAGGTCTTATAACCCCCCCCTCCTTCCGAATTTATTTTATTAATAATTTTTACCTCTTTTCGACTTACGTGGCACTATCTTGTGGACCCACGCCGATTGATTATTTTTTCAAGCTAGTGTCACATAGGCCGAAAAGGGATAGAAAATTACTTATAAAGTAAGTTCAGGAGGTAATAGGACATTAGTATAGTATAAATGTGTCTTTGAGATTGCAGGCATAGATAGAAGTAGCACTTGTGCATTTTTCCTAAAAAATACTACCAAACAAAAATTTCAACTTTCTAAGTTCAAATAAAATGAAAAATATGTGGAATAAATTAGGGTATTAAATGGAGAAAAATCGAACATAATTAATTACTACTTCTCTTATTATTTACTTCTATTTATGAAGTATTATTATATTTTATAATTAAATATAAATTATATTTTCAAGTTATAACTTAATTAAGTTATAGATATAAAACTAATATTATTGAACACATGAACATCATAGATTATTATTAACTATATATTATTAAGTCAAATCAATATAACTACTAGTATTTATTTCATTTTCAAGAATCTAACCGACATTTTAAAAATACAATGTAAAATGTGAATTATTTCATTCATTAAATTTATGAATTATTATTCTTACCTAATTTAAGGTACAATGTTTTTATGTAGATGAGTTTTTTCTACATGATTTGGCATACATTAAAAAGGTGGGGCACTAATTTGAAGGAAAAAAAAGATAATTAATTTATTGCTACGAAAAATGTAGCTAAATTTAGGGTAAGCAAGTCTAATAATTGAGTGGGGATTCATAATATCGATTAAAGTAGGGTTGCGTATCGGTCAATTTGATTCGGTTTAAAGTTTATCGGGTTGTCTTATTGGTTATCGATTTGTAAAGATACTAAACCGTTATAGAACCATTAAGATACTGGCTTATCGGTTAGTGGTTTATCAATTTTTCATCGTTATCGGTTCGGTTATCGGTTTAACCGTTAAGATTTGATACAAAAGAAAAAACAATGAAAATCACTTAGAAACAAGCCGTCAAACTAAATAAACCATGCACTTGAGCTCACAAGTTACATCTTGGTCAAAAGCAAACACTTTTACATTGTTAAATAACCAAGTGTTTGAGACAATCAAAATAAAAGTAGGAAATCAAACTCTAAGTCGAGGACTTTATATACAAAATGGTATAAATATAATTATTTAATTTACTATCGGGTTATCGGTTAACCCGTTAAGAAAAAAATTCCAAACCGTTAAGAACCGATAACAAAAAATTCAAAACTGTTATCAAAATCACTAAATCAATAACCCAATACCATAAACCAATAACTTTTTTATTGATTCGACTAATCGATTTCGACTCGATTTTAAACAGACCTAGATTAAAGTCAAGAATTTTTGCTTGTTAATTATGATATAATTGTAGGAGGCACTTATAATTAATATCCTATAAAGAGATTATCAACAAAAATTGCGATAAAATCATAAAATATTTTTTTATTTTTGATTAGAAATTACATATTATTCTTCTGCATAGATAAAATCATAAAATATTTTTTTATTTTTGATTAGAAATTACATATTATTCTTCTGCATAGATATTTTTAATAAAAATTTAAATTTAATTAGATAATTGAGTAAACGAAAAAATCAATCAATAACATACGATGTGATTCGATGAAGTTGTTTCACATGCCACAAGATGATCGTTACCGTCTAACATAAAATATTAAATTCATGAAGTCTTGTTTTATGAGGACTTTTTAAAATCGAATTAAAATTGATAACCCGAATTGAAATTGATAATTAAATTAGGAAAAAATATTGATTTATTAGTATTGAATTATTGATTCAGCGGTTTTGCTAATAATTTTGATTTATTTTGTTATCATGTTATCGGTTCTTAATGGTTTGCGATTTTTTCGTAACAGGTTAACTGATAATCCGATAATAAATTAAATAATTATATTTATACCATTTTTTATATAAAGTCTTTAACTTAAAGTTTGGTTTCCTACTTTTATTTCTGGTTGTCTCAATCAATTGGTTATTCGACAATGTAAAAGTGTTTACTTTTGAGCAAGAGGTAACTTATGAACTCATGTACATGGTTTATTTGGTTTGTCACCTTGTTTCTAAGTGATTTTTAATTAATTTTTTCTTGGTGTTAAACCTTAACTGTTAAACCGATAACGATTAAAAATTAATAAGCCAATATTTTAATGGTTCTAGCTATAACGGTTTAGTATCTCTACAAACCAATAACCAATAAACAATAAACCAACCAATAAACTTTAAAACCGAACTGACCGATATACAACACTACACACATAGTCAAAAATTTTAAAAATAGTTATATATATATATATATATATTATATATATATATATAAAAAAAAAACTTTATAGAAATTTGATGCATTGTAATTTTGTATAATAGTAAAAATGTGTATCATATCGTATACATCAAATATAGAAATTTGATGCATTGTAATTCTCTTCCTAAGTTTCTTTTTTACGTAAGATTTTTTTAAATTTTCTTTTAAATAATCTTTTATCTAATTAACTAAATAGAAGTATAGAAATTATAATTAACTATCGTATCTATTGGTATCACCATATTTGTAATCTTATTATGAAATTGAAATTAGTTTGTTAAAATGGTTTGATTATCGCTAGGTAATTTATTAATCACGGATTAATATGCTTTTAACAAAAGATTTCAATAAAAATATTATATAAACGGAAAAAAGAGATCCTACGATAAAAAAAAAGGAAGAAAACTATTTTTTTCTATATTTATGGACAAGATAATATGTTGTTAGGATTGTGAAATTGTAATAATTTTAATACTTGATATATAATGTATTATGAATTAAATTATGATTAGAGGTTAACTTTAAAAAATTAAATCTTAACCATTTATTTTAACCTATGACCGTGTCATTAATCCAAAATAGAAACTTACGGAAAATGGAGAGAGAAAAAATGGAGAAAAGTCGGATCCACACATGTATCCAGAGTGACCAAACTAAAATAGGATGTACATAAATTAGGCATAAAACTCCAATTCTCTTCTCTAAATATCATAGTAGGACCAGTCTAATATAAAGTGGCATAAATTGGATTAATATTTAATGTCAACGCATTGGTTATTAGAATAAAAATTATGAGAAATTTAGAGTTTATATCTTAATTGAAATATAAATAAAAAGTTAAATAATTTATTTTTAATTTATTCAATGACATGAATTTAGATAAAAGGTGTGAAGGACGCGGATTAGGATAAAAGGTTAGTAGGTAGCAGTGTGTGATTTTGCTATTTGTATATACTAATAGTTGCAGTATTGATCATGGTTTCTCGTCCTTTGATTTCTGTTATTACTTATTGTTTCTTGTATCTTGATAATTAAATTATTTTATTGTATTTTTTGTTCTGTCACTAATTGTTGTTTCTTAAGCTTTCGTTACTTTTTTTATAGGACTGTCTGGATAATTTTTCTTTGAGTCGAAGATCTATTAAAAATAATCTCTTTATCTGTAAGATAAGGATAAAATCTACGTACATTTTATATTACTTGTATCTCACTTTATAAAGTTACAGTAAACCTATTATTCTTATTTAAGTTAAACTTTAATGAACAAAATTATCAAATATAGTAAGAGATTTCGTTAAGAAAAAACTAAGAATCTAGTTCAAATTGGAGTGTTTTGGTTACTAAATAACACCTGCAAGACTAGATGATTATGTGTCCTATGTGATTGCGTTATATATCAATAATATTGATAGTTTTGACCGAAACAAGGCTTCTAGCGCGATAGCATACGTATTAGAAATTAGAAAATTAGCTAAATTCAAAACGTATTTTTTACACTAAATACACATCGAGCACAGATCAATAATACAAATTAATCATAAAATACATTCCAAACATATTGAATTCGTCAAATCAATTTTTTTTAAAGATTATCATGATCAAATGTTCCTCGAGGCTAACTCTAAACTTAAGGAACACCGTTATCCTATCCAAAGGTCCAAATCATTTCTGAGTACCTAGGGACCTTGCAAACTATCCAACTAAGTCATATTTCACCCTTTGGACTTAGTGGAATCTTCAAAACTCGAACCCCAAATATTGACTTTGGTGACCCCTCTTAAGTTCCAAACCTCCAAACTCACCACCAACTCTTCCAAAACACATTTGACCACTTGGAAAGTCGTGCCACCCATCTCCACAAGTCATGAATGGCTAACCAAACCTATGTGGAGGGTGAAATCGGGGAAAAGAAATAAGAAACAAAAAAACGATCTTGAGAATTGTTACTATTAATCATTACCATCATCACCAGCTATTGTATATTACGATCGCTATTAACCAATGTTATCACCAATCATATCTAGTCGGTATTTGCAATCATTTTGTTAGCCATCTTCACCGCAAACCATATTATAATTTTGTAAATTTCTTTAGTATATTGTTAGGTTAATTAGCATTTTATATGAATTTTATATTTATTATTTAATATATATAATCTTATACAATTAGATATTCAGAAAACAACAATCTTACACTATTCTGGATCATTGTTATTCGTTGTATTGTATTGCATCGTTACTATACTTACAATGTTTGTTTTGGTTGTTACTTAAAATGTATTGTATTGTATTGTTAAATTTCGTTGTTACGTAACAATGAAAATCTCTATTTTATGGAACAACCAATTTGGTGTGTTCTCATTGTTTCTTGATTTCTTTTTCCAATTATATATTTACATAATATTTTAAAATACTATTTTACCTTTTATCTTAATTATTTAAATCCAATCAAACCTCTTATCCTAGAATAATTAGGATATTTTCTAATAAATTTATAAATTACTATAAAGTAAGATACGATCAAACCAAATAATTAAAATGTTATTAAACAACAACAAACAATACAGTCTAGCCAAACATTGTATCTACAATACAATACAATACAATACATTATGAAACAATGATCCAAACAAAGTGTTAATATAGTTCAAATTTTAATAAAATGTTTAAATATTTAATTCTTATACACATCTTATATTAATCTTTGATTATGTATTCAAATTTAGACTTTTCGAAAAGAAAAAAAAGGCATTAGCCCTCTTTCTCACTCCATATTTGACTCTAATGTAAAATAATGTATAGTAAGATATTGAATATTAAATATGTTGAATGCTTCAAAGGTTTTTTTTCTTCTTTCTGTTTTAACACGTTAGAAAACTTGACTTTAACATACATATAATATTTATTTATGTGATGGGAAAATATAAGAAGAAAAATATGCAAAACATTGACTAATTAGTATAAAAATTAGTTTACATATTTAGCAAGTTCGAATGACATGTTTAGTACTCCTCCTAGACACTTTACTTATATTATTCTTACGTAAAATAAGGATCCACAATAATTGTTAATTTAAAAAATCATAATATAATATAATTTGAGTATACTCATTTTATTTTGATAACTTTTGATAGTAAACATTGACTAATTAGTATAAAAAAAATTAAGTGAAGATACAAACATATACACTTTAATATTATTGTGATCGATTAGATTAACTTTCTTTTATTTTTAGAAAGAAAATATTAGTAACTTAGTTGATTGATTATCTACGTTCACTTTTAGTTTTTTGTTTTCTAAAATGACTATATTGACATGAGTGTCTTCGGGTTATGTATGGTAATTATTTTAATTTTATCGTCTCTCATTTTTATTTTTATTTTTAGAAAAAATATTTATTGAACAAAAATATTAATTTTAAATAATTAAAATAATAAGTAAAACTATGACAATCAAAATATACAATTCTTTTTCTTTTCTAGAAAAGAATCGTCTCAAATTAAACTATGTACATCTTTAGTTATTTTGCTCTTTTTAAAGAGTTCATCTTATTTCTTTCTTTCTTTATGCTATAAATAAAATTAAAATGAGAAGACAAAACAAGCACTACATATTAATTAGACCTCCCATTTTGACAATCAACAAATCGAACAAAATTAATATACTTTCGTAATTAAAAAAAATCTTCTCCTCTTCTTTCGTTATTGTGGTGGCTTAGATTAAGATTTTTTTAAAAAAATATTTTTTAAAAATCATTTCATTAAATAGTAAAATATTGTTATTTATTTTTTGAAATAATTTGGAAGTAGTTTTTACAAATAAACAAGAAATAATTTTTTTTTAAAATTCTTTTCTCCTAAAACTAAAAATTGGTTACTATACTTTAAATTTGAAATTGAAATTTAATGTTTTGAAATAAAACTAAAAATAATAATTAAAAAAAAAAAAAAACTGAAAATTTTGGTAAGTATGTTAGGGATCCTATTTTTGTCATAAATAGGAGAAAAAAAAAAAGTGTTCAAAAATAGTGAATAGATTAAATAATAAATGACAGTTTAAGAAATGAAACATTTAAAAAAAAAAACGTAAATTGAAAACACTTTTTTTTAAAAAAATTACATTAAGAAAAATATTGATTTTTTCTCTGTTTTTAATAATATTAAATTATTAATTTATAATAATAATAATACCTAAATCGTTAGAGTTGATTAAATTCTAAATTTAATTATAATTTTCAAATTATTAAATGCATACTAATTAAGAGATATATTTAATTGTTTGACTTTTTTTAATCAAAATTACATAAATCATACGAAAACGTTTTTACTATTTTAAAGTAATCAATTGTGTGAAGAAAAACCACAATTCTTTTGGAAATATCAAATTCTAAAAAATTATTTTTAAGCATAGTAAAAAACGATTTTACTTTTCTTTAGAAAAAATTACAATTTAAAAAGATAAGTTAGAATTTAAAATTTACTATGATAGTTTAAACATAAAGTGGTTACAAATGGTTATAACTTTTTTTATAGATAATATCTATCTATGTATATAAAAGGAGAAGAAGAAGTGTCACGTGTCGAACACTCAAAAAAAATAAAAATTTTAAATAATTAAAAATATTAATTACATAAAACAGAGTTTGGTAATACATAGATATTTTATTTTTAAAATAGTGTCTGAATTTTTTATGTTTTCTTTAATTGATTCTTTTGCCGTTTCTTTTTTCAAAAACATTTTTGATATTTCATAATCATAGATAGTTTATCTATTTAATTATAATTTTAAATAGATTTTCTATATTTATTTTATTAAAAAAATCAACCATCAGCAAAAAAATGGTATGTATAATAATAATAATAATAATAATAATAATAATAATAATAATAATAATAATCTATCTATATATATTTTGAAAAGCAAAATTGCTCAAATTTAAATTAATAATATATAGTCAATTCAAATATATATTACAGAAGTTAAAATTGTTCGACGGAAATGGACAGTTGCTTTTTCCTTTTTCCAATATTAAATTAATCAATACAACATGTTAACAAAATAAAGAATAAAAAACAATCGAATGATAAATAAATAAATTTAAAAATAATTTTAAAAACAAAAGATGTTAAAAACGGTGATTTTTCGTAAGAAAACAAAATTTATTGATAAGTAAAATTAATCTAATATCTAAAATAAAAATAAAATAAAGAACTGAAAAATTCTAGATATAATAAGTTAATTTAAAATTTAAAATTTTTAAAAACATAAATTAAAATTGTTAGTAGGAAATGGAGAGTTACTTTTTTCATTTTTTAAATTTATTAAATTTTATACAGCATGCCCTATTTAATAAAAGAAAGAATAAAATATTAATCTAAATAATAAATAACAAAATAAAATTTAAAAATAATTTTATTAAAAGAAGAATTTAAGAACAGTGGATTTTCGTAAGAAAATAGAATTTATTGATTAGTAAAATTAATCTAAAATATAAAAAAAATGTAAATTGATTAAATTTAATCACTAAAAATTTTAAATGATTCAGATACCAAATATAATAATTAAAAACTGTTGTACGAAAATGGGATACTTACTTTTTCCTTTTCCTTTATTTATTAAAAAATTCTATCCATCCAACATAAAAGAAAGAAAAAAATTCAATTAAAATAAAATAATAATAATAAATAAATTTTAAAAAAAAATGATTTAAACGAAGAAGTTAATAACTGTGGATTTTAGTAGGAAATCAGATTTTATTAATTAGTAAAATTAATCGAAAATCTAAAAATTAAAATGAAAATAAAGGACAAAAAATACTGTATATAATAAGTAAATTTACTAATTGATTTAAAAAACAGAAGTTACTTTTTCCTCTTTTTTTTCTTTTAGTTTATCAAGTTCCATCCATACAACATGCATTATTTAATAAAAGAGGGAAAAATCAATTAAAATAGAATAATAGATAAATAAAGAAATTTAAAAAATTTAAAAAATTTACTAATTGATTTTAGAAACATAATTCACTTTTTCCTTTTGTTTTCTTTTGAATTTGTTAAGTTCTATCCACGCCTTATTTAATAAAAGAAAGAAAAAAGTTCAATTAAAGTAATGTAAATCGCATTCTTTAAAAAATAAATCTCAAAACAGACCACCACAAAATATCTAAATAATTAATTTAAAATTTAAATTTCAAATAATAACTAACTTTATTTCTAAAAATAAATAAAAACTTCATAACCACAACTTTGAAAAAAATATTATTCTTAATAACATTATCCACTTCTTAAGCCAACTCTTCAAAATACGAATTCAAATTCAACTCAAATATTTGTAAAATAAATATTATAATCAAATAAAAATCTACATAAGATAATTTAGGAGACATATAATAGTCATGTATTGTCTGTTTATGTCTTTTTCTAAATTGTTTGATGTCTGATGTAAAATTGTTTTGTAATAATTGAAGGATAATTGCATTGTTTTGTTATAATTGAAGGAGAATAGCATCTTACTCTCTAATGCAACACGAATCAAGAGGAAGAGGAAGAAGAAACTTACGATAGAGAAATGGAGGAATTCTAAAAAATTTCATGGCAATGAATCATATTTTTTCAATATTTTTAGTTCATAAATAACTACTATAATAATTTTTTCATCGATATAGTCATTTTGCATTACATCTAATATATAATATTTTGCAATATTCATTTTTTTATTTTTTATATGTAGATTGTGATGATCGTAGCATAATCGATTTTGTCATATATTTTTTTTCTTTTGTGACTATATATGACAATGTGAACTTGAACAAGAAGTGAACAAGTAGTATATTTTTTTAATTTGTTGGTTTGATGCTTAAATTTAATTAGTCAAATACTTAGTATGTCGATTTTAGCTAAAAGTAGGGTTAATAATTTTAATACTAGGTTTTAAATTGATTTATGAACTTAAAATTTAATTAACTAGCAAATATATATCAATTCAACACATGCCACATATGTTATTAATCTTTATCATATTAGAAGAAGGAGAAGAAGTTGGTAAAATTTTGTTAGCATTATTTGTATATGAAAAATCAAAACATTATATATGATTATACATGCACTTTTGCTACTCAATAATAATTCATATTTAGCTATTCAAAAATTTAAAAATATTATATTTCAAATATTCACGCAACGCGCGGGTACATATACTACTTTTATATAATTAGAGTGTTCACGAATTAATTTTGATCGATTATTGGTCAAAATCAAAATCAAACTAGTTTAATCAATTTTAAAATGATTAAAATCAAACCAGATCAAATATAATATACATTTACTGATTTAGTTGTTCTCGATTTTGATTTAGTTCGGTTAATGGGTTACCAGCTATGCACAAAAATAAAAGAAACAATTTTAAAGGTAAAATTAAGTGATAACAATCCATTCAAAATGAATAGTTAAAATGACTAAAATTATAAAAATTTCAATCACTTAATTTACTATGAATAAAACGTTAAAATTTACTATTTTATCCTAGATGGAAGAGACAATCATCCCACAATGAATTGTCATAGACACTCATATATATGAAACCAACAAGATAAATGTTCTCACCTTGGACCTTTTTGCTTTCATAAGTAAATTATAAATAAACTTCGATGAAAACATATACGGGATCTTTAAAATTGTTTATAAATTACTACATATATATATATATATATATATTATATATATATATATATATATATATATATATATATATATATATATAAAACTGTCGGCTCTGTTGGATTATTTTTCCGAATAAAATTATACTCAAATCAAATACTATAATTTTTTAAAATCCAAATTAAATCAATTTATTTAATCGGTTGGAATTAATTTCTATGAACACCCCTAACTATAATCATTTCCCCATTCCTCTTATCCTTATCTTTTCTTATTCTTTTAGAAAGAAAATCATTGAACAAAAAATATTATTTTAAATAATTAAAATGGTAAATAATCTTTTGATAAATATATTATCTTTTCACGGGGAGGATTTACTTAAGAAACTGTGACAAAAATCACAAGGGCTATGAGTTATTCTCAATTTTCAAAAATAAAATAAATTTTTGTTATAATTTAAATAAATAATAAAATTGCTCTTTTTTTCTAAAAAAAAAAGTTCATCCTTTATTATTATTTTTTCCCTTTCTACTTTCAAATAACAAATAAAATGGTCAGGAGGCGAATATTTCTTCTAGAAAAGAATCATTTCAAATTAAAATTATGTACATCTTTAGTTAAATTACTCTTTTTAAAGTGTTTATCCTTTTTCTTTCTTTCTTTATTTATACTTCAAATAAAATTAAATAAAATTACAAAACAAGAAAAACAAAACTAGTTGAAAAAACATACTCTTATACTTTTCTTTCGTTCGTTATTGTGGTTGCTTTAAATTAACTCTTTTTTAATTTAACAAAGAAATAAAAAATTATGAATAACTCAATTAATTGAACGTGAGCTTGTAATTATTTCACTATTCTTACTTTCTTAAAAAATAATTATTATTTTAAATAATTAAAATGGTAATAATTTTTTCATAAATATATTATTTCCTTCACGATGGAAGATGGAAGGTTTATTCAGTATGCACAAAGTCCTCAGTCTGTAACAAAAATCGTAGAGACTATGGGTTATTCATAATTTTTCAAAAATAATATTCTCTCCGTTTCACAAAGAATCATCTAAGTTTGACTTGATACAAATTTTAAGAAAATAAAGAATATTTTTGATCATGTGGTCTTAGATTAAAGTTATGTCAAAATGTACAAAATTAGCATTTAATTTTGTGGTCTTAAACATATCACGATGAAAAATTATTACAAAAAAAATCAATCCTTTTAAACAGACTCAAAAAAAGAAAGGAAATCATTCGTATGAATTATTACGATAATTAAAACACATAATAAAATTGCTCTTTTTAAAGAGTTTATCCTTTTTGTTTCTTTCTTTCCACTTCAAAATGAAATAAATTAAAAACAAAATTAGCATCCACTAAAACACTATAAATATTAATTAGATTAGACATCAAATTTAATGTAACTTTCCTATTAATTTAACTCACAAAATCTTCAAACTTTTTATTTTAATTAATTATAAAATCGTTGGAAAATTCTTTTCCTCTTCTCTTCTCCAAAATTCTCAAAAATGATACCCAGAAAGAATATGGGTCGGGTTTCGCCATTGTTACTGATCTTAGTTGCATTAGGTTTCTTCTTTGCAACATACAATTTGGTTACATTGATAATTCACAATAGGGCAACGACAAGTAGCAGTTTTAGTATAAGTACTAGTGGTAGTAGTAGTAATGGTGGAGGAGGATCGGAATGGTTTGACCCGGTTAAGGAATCCAATTTAGTGAAACCCGGTGACCGGAAATTCCACGTGGCATTGACGGCGACTGATGCGCCGTACAGTAAGTGGCAGTGTAGGATTATGTATTATTGGTATAAGAAGATGAAGGAGAGAGATGGATCGGAAATGGGTGGGTTTACTCGGGTTTTGCATTCGGGTAAACCTGATAATTTGATGGAGGAGATTCCTACTTTTGTTGTTGATCCTCTTCCTGAAGGATTGGATCGGGTGAGTTTATTTTTTATTTTTTTTTAAAAAAATGCTGGTTTGGATGAATTATTCTTTTGGGTTTTGCGTATTTTTCAAATATTTAAACTGTTAGTTGTGGAATTTTACTCCTGTATGAGTTGCTGGTAATGTTTGCGTACACTCTATACCCTACTTGTGGGATTTCGTGGAATTTGTGTATCTTCATGTGTTTTATTTTAGGATATGATATGAGTACAGTTTTTAATGTTTATTAGAACTCTGTGAAAAACTTTGAATTGATGGTTTGAGTCTTGAGTTGGTGAATTTTATGTTTTTTCATGTTGAGGTTATTTTGGAAAGATTTACTCTCTTTTGGTTTTGATAATTTGATTATAACCTATGTGACTGATAAGTTTACCCCTTTTCTTGGAATTGATTAGTTTCTGGCTTTGAGGAAGGAAGTTTTAGTTTCTCATGTAAGTAAACAACATAGTTGAATAGTTTCAGTTTTAAAATTTTTGGGAAGATTGGTAAGTGTCTTAATTGGCACACGGGAAGTCTGAGTGTATGGGAATATGTTCTTGTGAGTGGCATATACAGATTTTCGTCGAGGGTGTTTGACAGTTAACGCAGGTGGTGGCTGAACCCATGATCACCAAAGTAATTCAGGGAGTGAGTGAGAAAGCTTCTTAGATGTTTCTTTAAGCTTTAAGTTCGAATGGGAAAAGAATCTTCATCAGAGTTTCTATTATTTTACTGAAGAAATTAAACAACTTGTTCATAAAAACGGAAACATAGCCCAATTGGGCCTAAAGCTTGTGTTATTCCCTTGAGGTATCAGGGGGAGTTGGATCCTATCTCAGTGATGCTGATTTCTGAGTAGATCTTTCAATGTATAAATAACACAAGCTGAGTTTTGGACCCATATCAATTACTAGGTGAAGTGTCCACTTTCCCCTTCACTGGGGTGCTTAAATGTTTCAACACCCTTTACTTGAGATATATATTTTTCTGTTTTTTTTTCTTTTCTGTTTTTCATACAGAAACAGTACTTTTTACGACAAAAGGGAAAGGAGAGTGAGGAGGGTTTTGCACAGATTGGAGCTTGTCTTGTACTCCTGTCAGTTGCAAATTGGTGTAATAAATCATATCAGAGATCTTCTTTATAGCCTAGGGTACAAGCCTTCCCAAATCTTAGACTATCAGTTGAAGAAGCTAATATTCCCCTTCATCCTGCTTAAATAAGCTATGGAATTTTCATCAAAAAGAAGCTATTGAATTAAAACTGATTTTACAGGTGAGGATGATTCCGGACTATTTGCCATGTCTGAAATCATCTTAAGCGATTCTTTTTATTTCTCAAAAAATGAATAGGTGATGATGATTCCAGATATGGAAAATAGTATCTTTTCTCCAGGACATAAGAGGAAAATGTAGATATGTCAAAAATACGGTCTCTTTTGGCAAGTTAATTTTTTATTTTGGGCAGAGCTTGTCAAGGAAATAAGAAGGGGAAGGATTCTTGGTGGGAAGGAAGAGAAAATAAGCAAGTAAAAAAGATGGCCATGTCTAATGAATCAGTTAGAGTTGGCCATTACAAATTTTCCTGCTATAGACTAGCCAAGATGACATAGGCTCAAACTCTTTCCAATAGTTTGGCTCTTCAATTTCTGCTAGTGCATGCCAAGATAATTTAGTTTTCCATCTGCTCAGTTTAGGTCTTTCATATCTTCTGTCCTGGGGCTCAAACTATGTATGAACTTTTAGACAACTTTAGGGGGTGATATGGCTTTGATCTGTTCTAATTTTTTTCCTTTGTTCAAGGAAATATTGTCGTAGGGGAACTTGAGTGATTTCTTCAGAAGCTCAAAGTTTAGAACAGGAAAATAATTTGATTTTTTTCTGTTTCAACAGTTTACAAATGAATCAACGAATGATCATCTGCTGTTTGAAATCATGGGGAGCCTCAATTAATTTACCGAATTGAGTTGTTCTGACAACGTCTTTTATTTCTGCGAAAGCTTTGGTTCTCTGAGTATTATTTCTCAAGTTGCTTCACCAGCAAAATGTTTTCTCATCCTAACTTTTCTGAAAATTTTTCCAATTTATCTTCAGGGTTATATTGTTCTTAACAGACCATGGGCTTTTGTTCAGTGGCTTGAAAAGGCAACAATTGAAGAAGAGTAAGTCACTACGCTGGATAATGTATACCGTTTTCTCTTGTATGCATATAGTCTGAACGGTACAATATGATATGACTGATGCAGATACATTCTAATGGCAGAGCCTGACCATGTATTTGCAAATCCCTTGCCAAACTTGGCTCGTGGAGATCTCCCAGCCGCATTTCCATTTTTCTACATAAAACCAGCAGAACACGAGGAAGTTATACGAAAATACTATCCGGAGGAGCTAGGCCCAGTGACTAATGTTGATCCAATTGGAAATTCTCCTGTTATAATTAAAAAGGTTGGCTGTAATATGCTACGTGATGAAAAGGCAGCCTGATCTCATTAGTATGTCTGGTTTTTGGGCTGGTCATTTCTCTGGTTGATGTGATCATTTTTGGTTTTCTTTGTTGTTTTTCTGATGTTGCAGTCCATTTTAGAAAAAATTGCTCCTACATGGATGAATGTTTCTTTGAGGATGAAAGATGATCCAGAAACCGACAAGGCTTTTGGCTGGGTTCTGGAAATGTGGGTGATGTTTTTGTTTCTCATTTCGGTTGTTGCTTGTAGTTGATGTTATGTTTGGCTTATGAAGTCTAAATTTGGATTTGGATTTCATTGTTCAAGGTATGGCTATGCAGTGGCATCTGCTTTACATGGTGTACGCCACATTCTTCGAAAAGACTTCATGCTACAGGTCTAGAAGAGCTAAATGAAAATACATTTTTCTTCGTTATGTTATGCTTGACTAGTCCCTAGCTAACAAACGCTGGTCATTTTCAGCCACCTTGGGATCTGGAAGTTGGAAAGAAGTTTATTATTCATTATACCTATGGATGTGATTATAATATGAAGGTAAAATAACACTTACAGATTCTGTTCTTGTAAACATGGAATTTTCGGCCTAATCTGTAACAAACATTGTCTGTTCATTGAATCCTTTTGATGATTAAACAGGGAGAGTTGACATATGGAAAGATTGGTGAATGGAGATTTGACAAAAGATCTTATCTACGAGGCCCTCCGCCAAAAAATCTTAGTTTGCCCCCTCCAGGGGTTCCTGAAAGTGTGGTACGTTTAAACCTCTGTCTACAGCTTTGCCATATGCTGTAGAACTATTAACTTTATAGAAAGTACCTGGGAAATCATTCAAATTTGTACTGCTAACTTTAGAACTGAGATTGCAGAGATTTATATGTTGTGTAAACAACAGAGGCTATCTGTAGTTTGGTATTGTCCCATTGCATTTGTTTTGCATACTTTTATCAGATTGACTTCCCTTTCTTGATCTGGCCAAAAGGTACTAGCATATGTTATGGCTTCCCTTTGCTTCATAGCTTCATATTACCTCATTGATCATTGTTGTTTATCTTTCTTCTATCATAAAAGTTTTGCGACTATAGAGCATCAAGCAACAACTATTTTTGACATGTTTTCTCGAGATGAAATCTGTAGGATGGACTAATGGGAATAGATGGACATGAGAATCGCCTTAGTTCAGTAGATCAGGGCTTAATAGAAACAATAGTTCATCTAATATGATGACACGGGTAAATATGGCTCTTCTAGAAGAAAAAGGGAAAGACAAAATCCTATTGCCATTACCAAAATTAGTTTTTATTTCAGGTCCTATATTTCCTAAAGAGTATAGAGCTTGTTTGGATTTTTGACTTATTCTAATTTATGGCTTTGACTTATTTTATCATTTTAGCCTAAAATCAAGTGCTTATAAGCACTTATTTTCTTTCGGGATGATTGTGGTGTCTGTGCTTGCTTTTGTGTACCTCAACTAATCCAATGGGTACCTGCTAGTGGCGGACCCATGATCTTCGTTCAGGGGGTTCGAAAAATAAAAGTTTAAACGTGTATATAAGCCAACAGAATAAACTTTCAAGGAAGTAGTTCTGTAGTAGTATATAGTGTTAGTGGCCAACTCTTGATTTTTTTTTGGTTTTATACCACACTTTTAGCTTGTTTTGTAAAATAAAAAACTAAAAAAACGTGAAAAACAGAACTGAAACTAAATAAGAAAAAAATAAAATGCTAACACAAAGATTCGAACCCTCGATGTGAAGCTTACTTTCAAGGGAACCTGCCGCTGGGCTATCAGATTCTCCTTGTAATTGAGGGGGTTCAAAATATATATATCCACATAAATACAGAAGATTATCTTACATATACAATGTAATTTTTTCCCAGCCCTGGAACCACGCGGGTCAGCCCCTGGTAGTTGCCACCTCCCACCAGTAACAAGTACTGATACGACGAATCACCTAGTGTTTTTGTCTTCACTAGGAGTTGTTGGGAGTTGTACCTGAGCTTCATGGCTCAACCGTTTCATTGACCACTAGGTCACACTCTTACGTGCATTATAAGAATTTTTAAAATTCTCTTTTAGAATAGGAATATGTATATACCATCCTATTTAAAATGGAAATAAGAATAGTATGGAGATACACAATTAAATGATATTCTCCTTCAATATTTCTCAAATGGTATCAAAAACTTTACGATATTTGTAGAGAGTCAAAGAGTTTCCGTTGCTGGAAGGTGGCTATTACCCATATATACCGTCCGTCTGGCCAACGATTGTGTTTGCGAATGTTGGGTCACCGTATATCTTTCATGTGACTATTTTCTCATATCTAATTTGTGTAGCCACGTGCCATCATTCTATTGACTACTTTTTAATATCTAATTTTGTAGCACCTGCTATCTGTTCAGTGACTATTTTTTCATATTTAATTTGTGTGGCACCACTATCTTTCTGGTGACTACTTTTTCATATTTAATTTGTGTAGCACTGTGTCATCATTCCGATGATTACTTTCTCATATCTTATTTATATAGCACCGTGCCATCATTTCAGTGACTACTTTCTCATATTCAATTCGTGTAGCACCATGTCATCTTTCTAGTGATTACTTTTTATATCTGGCTTCTGTAGCATAAAACTGGTGACTACTTTCTCTTTTTTAGTAGGGTCATGTCGTCAATCTGACTCTACCCATATGATTTCTCTCTTAACAGTAGGATTGTGTCATCAATCCGACTCTACCCATATAATTTTTATTTTTCAGTAAGGTCGTGCCATCATTTCGGCCCTACCCATATAATTTCTCTTTCTTAGTAGGGTCGTGCCATCATTCTGACCCTACCCATATATTTTGTTTATTAGATTGTGGCTACTTTTGGTCATCAAATCTAATACTCCGATGCATGAATATGTTATGTTTTGGTTCATTTTCCAGTGACCTTGTTTAATATCGATTGATCTATTGATTTCCAAGATGATCCATATATCCATACTCGATTTTGAGCACTTTTTGACGATTGTGTACGGTGAAGAAGTCTATATGGAGCAACCACCTAATTTTTTTGCTCAGGGGAGTAAGTAAAGTAGCCTTGTATGTCAATTGTGTAAGTCACTCTATGGTCCCAAAAATATCTTCTGAAGCTCGGTTTGGGAAGTTCAACACTGTAATTTAGGAATTAATCACTTTGTGTTTTATTGACATTTTGCATCAAGTCGAGTATTGCATGGAAGACTAAGCACATTCAGATTGACTATCAATTTTGTGAAGTCGAGTGATCAACTTGTAGATATCTCATCAAGAACATTCAGATTGACTATCAATTTTGTGAAGTCGAGTGTTTAACTTGTAGATATCTCACCAAGCACCTTATCTGTCCTCATATTAATTACATTTGTAACAAGTTAGTTATATATGACTTGTATGCACCAGCTAGAGGGTGAATGTTAGAATAAGAATAGATATATACAATCCTACTTAAAATAGAAACATGAATAGGAATAGCAAAACTAATAAGAATACTATATAGTTTCCTACTTGGTCAAGGATTGCATTTTAGCGTCTATAAATAGGGCATGTATGTAATAATGTAGATACACAATGCAATAATATTCTTCTTCAATATTTTCCACATACTTGAAAAATCCAAAAGTGCTTAATAGCTTTTGGCTTAAAAGTACTTAAAATATGCCAATCCAAACAGACTCTTAGTCCTATTAGAGATGTATATGCTGCTACAAGAAACAAAAGAGAACTTCTAGCATTTCTTTTATTTTCTTATTTTATAATATTGATCTGCGATGAGCTTAAATGGAGAGACATGGTAACATGTCTGCCTCGGTAAGAGTGTGACAGATATGTCTTTCCTCATAACCCGTTTCGACACCCAGCGTATAATTTGTCCATAACCAGTGGGCATATGTGTGAACATATAGGCGATTAAATCTCATCATAATGACTGATGCAAGCAGACATGCATGTTAACTGCACACATACAAGTAGGGAGGAAAAGTGTCAGTATCTGCAAGGAACCAGACTTGTTTTTATCACTGCTCATATCGTTTCCCCCCCTTTTTGCAGGTAAGATTAGTGAAGATGGTTAATGAAGCTACTGCTAATATCCCTGGATGGGAGACAGAGTGAGAATGAGTCAAACTTGACTTGTGTATTTACCTATATTTATATTTTGCTATTTTCCGAAGCACAGCGCATGGTCAATAGTTCCCAGAAGGCTTCAAGATGGATTATCTTTAGACCAAATATATGATTTAAACAAGTTAAATAGAAGTGGTGTCACACTAGAGTAGCAGTTCTGTTCTTCATAGTTATTTCTCTTCTCCCTCCATGGTACTTTGGACTAAACTATAAAGCTAGTATTCTTTTTGTAAAAATCTGTTGTGTAATGTCTTTGAAAGTGTAATAGGTGACCTGAGGTCTTTTTGAGCTAAATTATGACACACACTAGTTATTGTGTCTATAGAAGTGATCAAACTATTCAAGAGAACTTAACTGATGGCTGACTTATGCAAGAACATTTTGTGTTCTTTTATGGAGGCAATATTCTGTAGTTGCATTAGTATAATGTAATTTTCACTTACAATTGTCTCTTCTGGTGTTTTTCCTTTTGGAAGAATCAGTATGAGTTATAAAGTTGGAAGTAAATGCATTTATTATTCCAACTTATCAATATACATTTGAAAACTATATGCAAGGAATAGTGAATATTGCTTCTGCATCTTCTTTCTTCTTAACCCCATTTGCATAAACAATTGAACTAACATGATGAGTCACCTTTACCTATACCTTTTCTTCTTGCTTGACTTAAGTCTGGATAGCATAATTTTTATAGACTTGGGAATTTCGAGCATTTCATGTTTAACATTTAGAAAAGGGAAAATACCCAAGTACCCCCTCAACTTATAACCAAAATTCCAGAGATACACTTATACTATACTAAGATCCTATTACCCCCTGAACTTATTTTATATGTAATTTTCTACCCCTTTTTAGCCTATGTGGCACTAGTTCAAAAAAAAAAAGTCAACCATCGTTGGGCCCACAAGATAGTGCCACGTAAGCTAAAAAGGGGTAAAAAATTATTAATAAAATAAGTTCAGGGGGTAATAGGACCTTAGTATAGTAGAAGTGTGTCTCTGAGATTTCGGGTATAGGTTGAGGGAGTACTTGAGCATTATCCCTTTAGAAAATGAATATTCAGCATTATCTTCTTTAGAACATCAATATATTTTTTTTACTGTAACTTTCTTTGCTCTTTTCATCAAATCTTTGAGGGAATGGAGAAATCGAGTGTGGAAGGGGTTGTCATGACTCAAAAACCAAATGTGATTGATACATGTCTTATTCGACTGAGAAAGGTTAGCTTGAACCTCAAAATATTAAGGTAAATGCAAAAATTTAACCAGAATAAAAAGTAAAACTCAAACATGTGGAAACATAATATAACTTATAAATGGCCACAAAATTAAATGTCACGTGTACAAGTTTCTAAGTATTTTACAATAAATTCAAAAGAAATACAAGTCTGAATGTCATTGTTTCTACAACAGAACAAGAACATAATGAAGTATCTGCTGAGATAACAAGCAATTACCTCACAAACTCTCAACAATAAGCCTAGAACGTAGAAGAGGAGTAATCACGATAATCCGGGCTTGTAAACTACACAAGTGTAAAGCATGAGAGTGGGTACCAAACAACAAGGGTACTCAACATGCAATCAACTCTAAGTAAAGCAATATAGAATACATGCACTTCCAATATAAATTACAACCTGCAGAAAATCACAACCTAACAAATTTACAATGTATATAGCACACAACACATTTAACATCTCAACATATACATGTCACCAATGGAGTTTTTCATATTCATCAACCACAATGTCCATAATGAAGCATTCACAAAGATCACAAAATGGTAATGATATGCAATGCAATGTAAAACAATGTCAACTATAGAACATTTTTGTCCTAAGGATACACCCCCCAAAGACTCAGACCGGGACATATGGATGACTCATAAGGTTTATGTATCCGCCGAAACCAATTTACTTCGACATAATCATCAATCGGCAGAACAATTTCCCTTCGACATATCATCAATCGCTGGGATCATTTCCTTTTAACATAGTCATCATAGTGTATCAGAATCAATGCAAATAGGCATGTTCACACAATCAATAAGAAGATGATAATTTTCATATCAATACACATATCATATTATTGTGTTACACCATCAATAATGAATTAATATAATGATCAAATTATCCACAAAATATCGCACATCAATTACATCAAGTCGCCTTTTTTATTTTCCCTTTTCATCATTAGAATCATTCAAAATGAAGAAATGACCACAAATATCAAATCCTTCACTAATTGTTTAACAAACGGTCAAGAGGTCCACTTGCCTCTAGAAAACAATCAATCAACCCGACACTTAAGTTTTTCCTTTTCATTGAGTTTTCAATAACACAATCTAAACAAATATGAAAACACAATAAAAATTCAAAACTTACAACAATCATATCAGTGATTTTGAAAATCAAGGTCAAATTGGCCCAATAATAAACATATTACTCAAATACTCTGAAATGCAATATTTAAGTAAAAATCACATCAAAAAATAAGTTAAAACTAACATTTAATCACCATTTTTTTTGAAAACTTGAGTTCTTGAAAAATTCATACTTTGCCATTCCAAAACATGAATTTCACGTTTAAAACATGAATGATAAATGGAAATGAAGATTTAGAGTCACAAATACTTATCCAAATGATTTATCTCGAAAAACCCTCTTAAAATCCCTTTTCAAGAGTTCCAAAGATTAAAAAAGATGGTACAACGGGGAAGAAATTCTGATTTTAAGGTTTCGTTAAACTACAATCGTCTATCCACGACCATAGACCTTTTCCGCGAATGCGTACCCTGTCCCTTGACCGCGAAGAGTAATGTCCCCAACCCTCTACGAACACGAAGGTCAACACTCCGATCCTTCGCGGTCGCAGTCGAGCCACCACTCATGAGAAGGTCGTCAAACATTACCCTTCGCAAACGCAATCACAATCTTTGCAAAAACGAAGAGTTAGGCACCAATAATACACCACTAAACAACAAAATGCCAAATGGACCCTTAGGATTCATTCAGAATTCCGTTCACACAAATCAAGTATGTTATCTTACTATATCCGACGTTAGGGACTCAATGGAATCATTGAAACACTATTTAGATGTATTCTTGATCAGAAACCCATAAAAGTCGGAATAAACTAACTTTCACCAAAAATATCAAATTACTTTCAAAACGTCTAAGAATTCAACCAAGGTCTTACCTATATATAAATAATCCTCCAAATTCAGTGGAACTGCCAAAAATTCGATTTGAACTTTTGAACTCTAAATGATGATCAAAGTCAATTCATTATCTAGATACACTTAAACTTCCAACTCAAGGGCTCAAATTCACGAAACAACTCCAAAATAGAAAATGACAACACTGCCAGACTAAAGTCTGCATTTTTAGAGATGATGGAAGATTCAAATTTTCAATTGTTATCAAAAAATTACCTTTAACAACTTTAAACTTTCAAAACTCAAAAAAACTTCTAAAAGTTACAACATTTCAATCAGATTTCAAAATCAACTTCGTAAGCTGATTAAACATGACTCGGGGCCTCTATTAGGAGGAATAAAATGATAATTTGTTAAAAAATTTAAAAAACCTTCATGATCATTACATGAAAGGTGGATGTTAAGCACCTTTACAACTTCCTTCTTTGTTTGAAATTACCACTATCTCGAACATATGTCAAAATAAAAGTTCTCTTCTAAGCAATTACAACTCCCACAACAAATTTAGCCTCCTCTATCTTCTCTGTAAATAATTTGTTGCTCTTAATCTTAATCATCACACTTCAACTATTTATCAATTATGTTGCTTGTAAGATATCCCCTTTTAGGTAGACTTGCTCTTTGAAGATGTGTGTTATCTGCGATTCAAGATTTTGGATAGCAAAAACTTATCATCTTAGACATGTTGTGAATTGTAATACTTATTCTTTCTTGGTTTTACAAAACCTCTTAAATCATACCTTTCAAATTAGAATCATTCTACTCATGAAAAGGATTGTTTTGTAAAAGTTAGATGTCTACCTTCATAGAAGTACATACAAATTAACACTCTTGTTTTCACAATTGTTGTTCTTTAAGTTGTGTTGCTTTTGATTATCTTGAGTTTGGTACCTGACCCTTTGGTTATCTTGACCTTGTGGTTGTGGTTCTCCACTAGTTTTGATAAGATGTCCATGGTAATTCTAATGTTGATATCCACTATTCATATAATTAGCTTTCTCAAATTATATTGAAAGTGTCTTATTATATCGTCTACTAAACATAGTTTATATGTGACACATTCTTAACATCTTTGAGACTTTCTTCGACTTAAAATCTAGCCTTTTGTATAATTGTCTGCATCAACCTTGAAAAATCAGCATTACCTTGAGGTACCAAAATAACATTAGCGTAGTCAATTTCTTGATCCAGATCAACAAACATGTTAATTTTTTTATTCGAATTAACTTGTCGTAGAGTTGTTTAAGTGGTCATTATTGTTGTTTTTGCGTTCATGTAGGTGATTATTGCCCAATAGACTCCTTTTTACGTAATGAGAACTCGAGTCACAACAAAACCAGTTAATGTTATTCTACAGCCAGAAAATAACTAAAAGGGATTTACTTTATTGTTTTGTCTATCAAGTCATCTTGTTTGATTTATGCAAATAAAATGATAAAGAAAACAAAATCAATGAAGTTACTCTTTAGAGTGTGTTTGGTATGAAGGAAATCATTTTCTCGAAAATGTTTTCTAATTTTCTCATGTTTGGTTGGTTGGGACAAAAGTTTTGGAAGATGTTTTTCAAATCAACTCATTTTTCTCAAAATTAAGGAAAATGACTTCTCTCCAAAAATAAGGAAAATATTTTCCAAAAACTCTCTTCCAATTTTAAATTACATTTTTTTGGAAAAAAAAACAATTTAAAAAAAAATAATTTTAAAATTTTGTTTTTTACCCGATCGCTGACCACACCACCCACCTACCACCGGCCAGCCCCCCTCCCCCCCTCCCCCAAAAAATAATTTTGTTTTTTAAAAAAATTTTCAACTTCAAATTTTTATTTTTAAACTCCTACCCCCTCCCCCAGAAAATTAATTTTGTTTTTTTAAAAATACTATAAAGTTCAAAATTTTTATTTTTTCAAAAATTAATTTTGTTTTTTAAAAATACTATAAAGTTTAAATTATTACTTTTTCACTCCTACCCCACCCACCCCCACCCCCACCCAAATAAAAATTGTTTTAAAAAAATATTTTTAATTTCATAAATTATTCTTCTACTCTAGTAAAAATAAAAGATGTCTTTCAAAAATATTTTTCATTCATAAATCAAACACTAAAAATCATTTCCAGAAAATATTTTCTACTCACCAACCAAACAGAGAAAATAAATCTAATATCTACTTGTTTTCCAGGAAAACATTTTCTAGGAAAACATTTTCTAGGAAAACATTTTCCATGGAAAACATTTTCCTTCATACCAAACACACCCTTAGCTTGAGAATTTTAAGAAAAGTAACCATTTATCCAGTTGCAACGAAAATTCTTTGATGAAAATGAAAATTGTCACGACCGGAGTTTAAACCCCAGACGAGACCGGCGTCGTTGACCTCTCAGAGGTCGTAGACAAGCCTACATACGTCATTCTTACTTCATCTAGGTTAATTTTAGCGGAAAATTTGAACTTTTTTATTTTCTTATTTCATGATAAACATTTTGAACTTAACATCATAGGCGTTCACAAAACAACCATCTAATATAGAGATAATCAAATGAAAGAAAAAATTCATAATTGCATTAAAAGTATTTTTGCCAAAACGGCACCAACACAAAGTCTGAAATAAAAGTGGAAAGAAACACTAGTACAACATGCTCAACTAGCTAAATCCTACATCTAAGCTATATAATAACAGTAGACAACCTCGAAGCATGAGGGCCCACCAAGTTCGGATGAAAGATCCACGTCCGGATAGCTGCAAAGTCGTACTGTAAGATCTAACGTCCACCTGTGCCTGCACCTAAAAGTAGATATTTGTATGAAATTAGTACACACTTGTACTAAGTATGGGTATATGCAAGCACACACCAAGGACATGCATGAGAAATAATAGCTCTTTCCTAGCAACATGATTATAGAAGGTCAAGTCAGTGGACTTCCCAAATTGAGATTAGGAAAGTGAATGAACTTTCCAAACTTGAATTAGGAAAGTTTATGAGCTTTCCAAATTTGGATTAGGACAGTTATGCCATGAGAGTAATATGCATCATCATACTTAACATTTTGCACACAGCACACAACAGCATACACATAGCACATATCATAATTCATATAACACATAGTTCATATCAGTCATTAGTATGCTTGAGACCTTAGAATCATGGACTTGACATTAAGACTTCCCAAAAATGAGGGCTTAACATATGGTACATCAACTAGGGAGTCTTCTTTAGCAAACACAGAGTTTGCTTCATTCATTCATACGTACTTCATTTCATTTCATTCATGGGCCAGTGTAAGCACCAACTATACCTAGGATGTAGTTTACGACTTTCATCGGGTTCGTTGTGCAATGACCAAGAATGACTTAATGTTATTACTTGAATCTAACTCACCTCTTGATTACTATCCTAACACCTTTGGTATCATTCGTTTCATTATGTGCATCATTTGAGGCTGACCTTATTCATTCATTGGGAACTTTAACCTTAACCGACATAGATTATGTGAGCATCATGAAATCTAGTGTCATGAAACCCCACACAGAAAAGAGGTGGAATTACCGGCCAAAGTGACCCAAAACATGCTAGCGCAAAAGGAAATTGAACCCCGCATATAAGGAGACCCATACCCGGCATGCCGGACAGTCTCATCTCATGAGATTTACGTGAACCTCCGCCATTCTCGAAATAAGGCATCACCGCTCATAGCTGGTCTATCGGTGCTCAGTATAAAGTTCCATTACATTCAACTCATACATCAGGGAAGTTGTCTTCTAGTTTGAGGACATCATAGATCAATAGATGATTTTTCATCTCGTCATTAGTATTAAGTGTGTTAATAATAGTACTTTCATTGGAGTGTTCATAGAGACTGGTCTCTTCATTAACTTTACACTCTCATAGGTGAGTACGTTTGGTAACATTTACTTAGGCTCATTTGAGATTCCTCTCATCTTTTACATTAGCCTCATATCATGTTGTCACCACATTCATTAACATTAGCACATTTTCTCTTCATAACTACTCACCCCATTTTACATGAATGTTCATTTCATCATATGCCAATGCACTTGGCCATTTAGTGTGTTTCACAATCATACTTAACCCTTCTAGGTTTTCATCATTTCATCATTTCTTTGTTCATTTCATCATTTCTTTGTTCATTTCATCATTTCATTGTTCATTTCATCACATACATTTTAGGTTCACGTACTTTTAAACGTATGCTAGACTTATGAGTCTATACATACAAGCCATGAGGCTTCATTCATAGTTTGTCTAAGTGATTCATGTTTACCCATGATTATGTGGTACAAAACTTATGCATCTTGTAGATATGCCAAGATACTTATTTTGATCTTTAGAGGTAGCATTCATTAAACATTTATCGACTTATGACTTATGTGTCAAAACGGAATTTGGGCAAGGAAACCTGATTTCAAATCCCTTGGACAACACTTAGTTTTTCTCTTAATTTTGATTTATGTTTCGGCTTGGGGATTCGAGTTTGAATCCCCTTAAAAACATCATTATTTTTATTTTTTCTATTTTAGTTACTCCACTCGGCCGAGGGATGTGGATTCGAATCCCACTCCCCTTACTTTTGTCATATTTTATTTATTTTCCTTTGTCTCCTCACTTGACTGAGAGGTCGTGGAATCGAACCCCCACACCTCTAATCTTTTCCTTTCTTTTATTTTTCCTTGGTTACACGTTAAGCCGAAAGGTGGTGGGTTCTATCCCACTCCCCTCTTTTCCTTTATTTTTATTTATTTTTAAGTCTAGGAGAAACAACCTAAGTACCCAGTTTCGATCCTTCTTAACCCCATTTCTTTATTTGCATTTTTTTTTAACTTAGCAAGGGGAGGTCTCGGGTTCAAACCCTGCTGACCTTACTGATTTTTCTTTCACTTTTACATAGTACGTGGTGCACCTTTTATTGACCGAAACCTCATCACCAAATGCTGGAAATTTAATTAAGTTTTCTAGCCTTTACTTAACAACATTCATACATTCATTTTGAGGTAGTTTTACGATTCGTGTAACACATTCTTAGGTGTAGATTCATTGTTGTTTTAGCTAAAACTTTCCACTAAAATCAGCCACATTGCACCTCATATGAACATCACGAATTACACATCTTATGCACGTTAATTTCAACCATCAAACTAGCCATTTTAAGGCTTCAAAACCGAGAACAACAACATACGGTTTACACATTGCACAACATCATTTTTGGTTGACATCATTGAACATTCTTGCAATTCCAAACACAAAATCATGAACACAATATCATAAAAATCATACTTCACACTTAACTAGCAGCAAACATACCAACAACATGATTTCTAACCTGATTCAGATTGAAATTAGAAGGAGACTACGGACAAGGAGTTCGACAATAGTGGGAAAAATCCTAGTTTCAAAGCGTTGAATTCGTCATACGGAATTTCTCTTGGAGAAAAGATTCCAGGAGAGAAACTCATACCTTTATTGATGTTCAAACGATGAATTTGCTGCCCCAAAACTCTCTCCAAAATCAGTCCAAGTTACCTCAACATCCACAACACTCAACGAACAAATTCTCTTTGCCTTAACGTTTTTGGTTGCTTTGTTTTTCTTAAAATTTCATGTGAGTCCTTCAAGTGTGAAGAACTCTTGATATTACTGTTGTTCTTTGTTGTTTTTTGGCAGAACCAACGTGAGGGATAAAATGATGAACGTGAGAGAGAGATCGTGATAGAGAGTAGAGAGATCGTGAGAGAGAGTAGTAAAATAATAGAAGTTTTAGTTTGGGAATTAGTCAAACTAGGATTCCTTATTAATTTAAATAAAAACCTGATTTAATTAGCTTATTGAAAGGACCATTATGCCCTTAAAATTTCAGATTTTAAATAATAAATAAATCACCTTAAGTATTTATCCTATTCATTTTTTTGGGTCGTTACATTATCCCCTCTTAGGAACATTCGTCCCCGAATGACACTATCAGCACACATCATAATGCCAATCAGATCATAACATAATCACTATGCACAGTCAAGCAATAGCAACAAAATACGGAGAGATAAGTAAACATAGACTTGAGAGTAGGAAATCTAACCTCAAGAGCTGAAAAGATGAGAGTAGCGGGATCTCATGTCGGCCTCAACCTCCCACGTAGCCCCCTCAACAAGATGATTTCTCCACAATACCTTCACTGTGACAATCTCCTTGTTCCTCAGTCGCTTGACCTGTCTGTCTAAGATCTCAACATGTACCTCCTCGTAAGACAAGTCTTTATCAACCCCAAACTTTCCAAAGGTAGAATCGATGCTGGATCACCTAGGCACTTCTTCAAAATAGAGACATGAAAGACTGGATGACAGAAGCTAGCTCCACAGGCAATGCTAACTCATAGTCCACCTCACCCACACGTTGTAGGATCTCATATGTCCCCACATACCTCGGACTCAGCTTCCCTTTTCTACCAAATCTCATCACCCCTTTCATAGGTGATATATTCAAGTAAACCTGGTCACCAACATCAAATTCTAAGGGTTGCTTTCTGTTGTCTGCATATGATTTCTGCCTGCTGTAAGCAGTAGCCAACCTGTCCCTAATCACTCTAACCTTCTATAAGGACTCATGAATGATCTCTGGACCCAAAATGGATGAATATCCAACCTCGAACCACCCAACTGGAGATCTACACCTCCTACCATATAATGCCTCAAACGGTGCCATCCCAATGCTGGAGTAATAGCTATCTATCAAAGGCATATGGTCATCCCAGCTACCTCTGAAGTCAATAACACACACTCTCAACATGTCCTCTAATGTCTGAATGGTGCGCTCTGCCTGCCCATCAGTCTGAGGATGAAAGGCAGTACTAAGCTTCACCTGAGTGCCCAAGATTTTCTAGAAATATCTCCAGAAATCTGAAGTAAACTGAGCTCCTCTACCTGAAACGATAGACAAAGGAATCCCATGCCACCTCACAATCTCATCAATATAAAGTCTCGCATAATCTTCGGCTCTGTAGGTAGACTTCACAGGGATAAAGTGAGCAGACTTAGTCAATCTGTTCACAATAACCCATATGGAGTCATGTTGCCTCCTAGTCCTCGGGAGACCAACCACGAAGTCCATATTAATGGCCTCCCACTTCCAAGTCGGAACCTCAATAATCTGAGTCAGGCCACCAGGCTTAAGATGCTCTGCCTTAACCTGCTGATAATTAGGAGACTTAGCCACATATTCTGCAATGTCCTTCTTCATACCATCCCACCAATAGATCTGCTTAAGATCATGGTACATTTTGGTGGAACCTGGATGTATGAAATATCTGGAACCATGGGCCTCTGCCACATCCTGGTCCATAAATCATCCACATCTGGTACACACAGCATGTCCTGGTATCTAAGTATGCCATCACCTCCCAAAGCGAAAGACTCATTCATTTTTAACAACACTGAGTCCTTCAGCCCCATCAACACATGATCAAGATGCTGACCCTTATTGACTTCAACTACCAAGGATGATTCAAAACTAGGATGAACTGAAACACCACCATTAGTAGAGTCAACCAATCGCACACCAGTCTGGCCAGTCTGTGTACCTCTTTTGCCAACTCCTTCTTCTCGTCCTCAACGTGGGTTGCACTCCTCATGCTCATCCTGCTCAAAGCATAAACCACAACATTAGCCTTACCTGGATGGTAGTGCACTTTCATATCATAATCCTTCAACAACTTCAACCATCTCTACTGACGTAGATTCAACTCCCTCTGTGTGAATATGTACTGGAGGCTCTTATGATTTGTGAACACATCCACATGCACTCCATACAGATAATGCCTCCACAGTTTCAGTGCAAACACCATAGCTGCCAACTCCAGGTCATGAGTGGGATAATTCTTCTCATGAACCTTGAGCTGTCTGGAAGCATAGGCTATCACCTTACCAGCCTGCATAAGAACACAACCCAAACCAACCCTAGATGCATCACAATAGACAGTGTAATTCTCACCACACTTAGGCAGAGTAAGCACCGGGGCTGAAGTGAGTCTGTCCTTGAGCTCCTGGAAACTCTTCTCACAAGTCTCCGTCCATTCAAACTTGGCTTTCTTCTTCGTCAAAGCTGTCAGTGGGGCAGCAATGGAAGAAAAACCCTCCACAAACCTGCGGTAGTAACCAGCCAATCCTAGAAAGCTATGGATGTCAGTGGGACTAAGAAGCTTTGGCCAGTTCTTAACAGCTTCAGTCTTCCTAGGGTCCACCTCCACACCTTGGTCAGACACAACATGACCCAAGAAGGTCACTGATCTCAGCCAGAATTCACACTTACTGAATTTGGCATACAATTGATGTCGTCTAAGTACCTGCAAGGTTAGTCTCAAATGTTGTTCATGCTCTTCCTTGGTCTTAGAGTAGATGAGAATGTCATCAATGAATACTATGACGAAAGAGTCAAGGTATTCACGGAAGACTCTGTTCATGATATCCATAAATGGAGCAGGTGCATTCATGAGACCAAATGACATGACCATTGCGGGTACGAAAGACCATCTTTGGGATATCTCCATCCCTAACCCTAAGCTGATGGTACCTTGAACGAAGATCAATCTTAGTGAAGAAACTAGACCCTTGTAGCTGATCGAACAAATCATTTATAGTGACTTTATTGAGCTGTCGATAATCGATACACATTCTAAGGGTCCCATCTTTCTTCTTTACAAACAACACTGGAGCGCCCCACGGGGATATGCTCGGCTGAATGAAGCCCTTATCAGTGAGATCTTTTAACTGCAGCTTCAACTCTTTTGAGTTCTGCTGGAGCTATTCTATAAGGAGGAATTGACATTGGTTTAGTATCGGGTTCTAAGTCGATACCAAAGTCAATCTCACAAAGGGGAGGGTCTCCAGGCAAATCTTCGAGAAACACATCTAGGAACTCATTCATTACAGGCACTGAGTCTATGGAAGAAATGTCATGAGTATTTATCTTAAAATTTCAAATTTTAAATAATAAATAAATCACCTTAAGTATTTATCCTATTCATTTTTTTTGGGTTGTTACAAAAATTTGCCTAAAAATAAAACTAATAATATTGCATTTGGCAATTCAATTTCTATAATTCAATGTGACTCAATCGATTTGTTGGACATTGATTTGAAAAAGGATATTGACAACGCTATGTTAGTGAATTAGTTTAGCTCCTTAGTTGTGTTATGTTAATTTAAGGAAGTACCTTCAAATTGCCAAAGTAGAAATATTGACTTGTTGCCTTCTTTGGCAATGGAACTCCCTTTATAAGATAATAATACCTCATGTTCGATCTAGTTATGTTATATATCAGTGAATAAATGATATATAATTTTTTTTATTCAAATTAACAGTCTGTTACTTCACCTCACCCCCACACGTTCATCTTCTCCGCCATATTTAATTTTTAAGGTCTTTTTCGCTACGCACCATCCAAATTTAATTGCTTTCTTTGCTTCACCCCTCTCCCATTTCTTTATTTGATTTGGTGTATACAAGTACAAATGCAAAATTTGAGAAGTTATATGAATGCGTGAAAATACAAGTGACAAGAAGCTTGAAAAAACAATTGAAGCAGTAGTGACTGAAAAATATAGAGGAAGAAGGAAAACAAAATAGGCTAAAGAAGTCCACGTGTCACTAGTAATTGTGATACCCTCACTTTGCCATATCTTCAAAAGAATGTTAAAATGACATAGTGAATCCAACACAAGATGTCAAAAATGAATAAAGCCTAGTTAAATTATTTAAATGAAAATTGATGTCAACTCTAAATGATAGCCAATGAATTCATATATATATATATATATATATATATATATATATATATATATTATATATATATATATTGATTGATTGTCTTCTTCGCTACACAACACCATCTCCCATTACTTCATTTGATTTGGTGTTTACAAATGTGTGTGAAACTTTGAGAAATTATAATGAATGCGTGAAAATTCTTTGATGAAAATTAAAATTTGCCTAAAAGTGAAACTGATAAATATTACATTTGACAATTCAATTTCTGTGATTTCAATGTGACTCAATTGATTTATTGGCAATTGATTTGAAAAAGAACATGAAAAAAGGTATTGACAACATGCACTATGTTAATGGATTATTTAGATCCTTAGTTATGTTATGTTAATTTGCAGAAGTGCTGCTTATTTGGCAAAGCAGAAATATTGACTTGTTGCCTTCTTTGGCGAAGGAATTCCCTTTTATAAGATAATAAATAATAGGCAAAAATATTCATTACCCTCCTGAACTTGAAGCTTTTTATTCAATGTACACCTAAACTTTATTTTGTTTCAATAACTCCCTGAACTTGCTTATTCATCCTACACGTACACCTTTTCCGTCCACCTGGCATAGAAATTGAAATTAAACTCTACACGGCGCGTGAGACAGCAATTGTTTTGCCACATCATAAAGTTACAACGGTAATATACGTAAAAATCTATTTTTTCTTTAATATTTGGGTTATTTTAAGAATTTTTCTCTCTCTATTCTCTACCTATTATTCTTCTTTATCCCTTCTCCCTTTTCAAATTTCAGATTTTTCTCACTTTTTTTTAATTGTTATTGCTAAATTCATGAACAATAACAGGAGACTTGTTTGTTTATGTGGGGCTCCTTCAATTCTGAAAATTTCATGGACAAATGACAATCCGGACGTAGATTTTTCAATTGTAGACACTATGGGGTATGTATAGTTACTCCTTTTTTGCTTTTTATTTGACAAGTTTGTATTATGCAATTTCATTTTTTTAACTTTGATTTTATGAATACAGTCCTCATTTCGAAATTCTTGTAAGTTTTTCGATAGGTATGATCCCGAATTTCCGACCCAAGCGAATATTGTAATTTTGGGTTTGTTGAAGAAAACCAAAAAACAAGAAGAACAGCTCAAGTTCAAATGGATATTGAAACTGATTTTGGGTATTAGTTTGATATGCAATGTGATATTGTTCTTTTATTTAGTGTGTCGTTGAATTTTTTTTAATGCAGTTGTTATTAGTTTGGTTGGTGTTCCTTGTTCAACAGATCTAGGGTACTCATTTTGTGGATTAGTTTGGTTTGGTGTTCTATTAATGTATGTTTTTGCTGATCAATACAATTACATGTAATGGGTACTATGATACCATGAAATAATAACATGAAGGCAACAAACATAACATAACTAGTGCTTTTTGATCATAAAAAAGAAGCATCGTAGTGTTTCATTGTTTCAACCAACAACCACAATAACTTAAGTTAACTAGCAAACAAAAACAATCACTACTTAAGGTTAGTTGAATAACCACACAAGCACCAACCAACAACCACAATAACTTAAGTTAACTAGCAAAACATAAAAAGTAACTACTTTAAGTTTGTTTGAACAACCACAGATTCATCAACACATAAAAACACTATTTCAAGTTTGGTTGGACACCCACAACCACACAACTAAGAAGTTTTCTTTGAGAGTGATTTTCCTTTGGCTTGTGACCTTGTTTGAATGCCATCAGCTTTTGATCTGGTTTGAATACGACGCATAACACTTTCGACTTGAAGTTCTCTTTGAGTCATGGCTTGTTTGCCTTTCCACTTCAGTCCCTTGGTAGGTTTAAAACCAATATCACCTGTCACTTGTGCAGAACTCACCACACCAGTATTAACCCTCTTTCTGCTAGACAATCCTTGCTGCAATATCAACTACATAGTTATTTTGGGATTTACATTTAGAAGACAAATATAATTTTGACAGTTTATAAGACACTTACATTAATACACGTATATTCAGTATCAGCAACAAATACACCTTGTCCAACAACTTTAGGCCTCTTCTTGTAACCACTTCCTGCACCTCTTCTTGTACCAGTCTTACTGGTGCTTGTTCTTTCATAATGACCTCTACCCCTCTTTTTTTTCCAGTGGTGGACTAATATGATTGGAAAAAGAACACAACAAGACATTAAATTTAATAAGTAATCTAACATAATTTATAAAAGCAAATTAATATGAATGTACCTCTTTAGTGGGTGTTGGTGTAGACTTAGGTTTAGTATTTTTTGGACAATTTCTCTTGTTATGATTTGGTCCTTTGCAAAGTGAACATGTCATTACTATCCCCATTCTTGGCAACTTTCTAGCTTTTCTCACTTCACCAATTTCTCTTCTTCTGTTCTTTGGTGGCCTACCAGGCATTTGTCTTGCCTCAGGTGGTTCAACCATTGGGTTTCTACTTTCAGGCCACATTTCCATGTTTGAGACTGGTTGAATGAAATGAGAATATGTCTTCATATATGTGTCTTTTCTATACCAACTAGATTTTGCTTGTGATGCATCCATGTTCAAGTGGTTCATTGCTGCTATACCATGTGCACATGGGATACCTTTTAATTCCCATGATTTGCAACTACATTTTTGTTGACCCAAGTTCACAGTATGCTTGTATACCCCTTCTAACACTTCAAATCCAACATCACCATTCCATTCAATGTTGCATTGCATTGATCTTGTTACATTTGTATTGAATACCATCATTGCCATTGGAGATATTCCATCTGTCCATGTTTCAGCAAATGCTCTTGACTTACTCACTCTACTCATCACCTTAACTCTAATTTCTTCCAACATAGTTACAATGGTCTTGTTCCTAGGTCCCAAGATCTAAGAATTGAAAAACTCTCTGCCATGTTGTTATATGCTATCACACTTTGAAAATGTTTGAATAAAAGCTTTACACCATGTCTCCTTGTTGTATTTGATAAGGGATTCAACAATACCTATTCCCAGCTTGGACAAGGCATTTATATTGTGCTTAAATTCTGCCTCAAATGTTGATCTAGCACAAGCCCAAAATTTCTTTCTTCTCTCTAAGCCTCTGAAGTTTTGTGACCAATTTGCTAATATGTGTCTAGCACATATTTTGTGCTCACATTCTGGAAATAGTTCATCTACAGCAGCTATTAGTCCCTGTAGTGCAAAGCAAAAAAAGCAAGTTAAATTTTAGTCAAATTAAATTAGCAATTACATGAAACATAAACAAAAAAAGATATTCAATTACCTTTTGCATATCACTAATGATAGTTAGCTGGGAACCATTTCCTAGATTAAGATCATCTTTCAGAATGGTCATGAACCATTTCCATGTCAACTTGCTTTCAGTATCATTTACTGCCCATGCTATTGGATACATTTGGTTGTTTGCATCTTTAGCAACAGCTACCAAAAGTTGACCCCTACAAATTCCCTTTAGAAAACACCCATCTAGCCCTATACATCTTCTGCATCCTTGTTGAAAACCCGTTTTCATAGCATCAAAACAAATATAAAAAGAGTGAAATTGTTTCATCCCATTTCCTGATTCTGAATTTTAAGCTTCATAACACAAGTGCTATCAGGATTTGTTTGGAGTAACATATCCTTGTAGTCTAGGATTCTGTTAACTTCTACCACATGATCTCCCATAATTTCCTTTAAAATTATTTTTCTTGTTTTTAAACAAACTGCCTTGCCTACATTAACATTCAACTCTTTCCTCACCAATTCTTGTATCTCCCACCCTTTTATACTAGGTTGAGAAATAATCCTATCTTTTAGATACTTGCATAAGAACTTTGAATTACACAAAATATTATTGGTGGTCCTGGTACATTTGTGCCTTGGATTGTATGTCTTGATAGTAAAGTTCTCGCTCCTTCCTTCCTTGCTTGCATACAACAGCCATGGACAACCACTTTTACACTTCACTCTCACTCTAGTACTCTCATTCACATACTTATCTAACTCAACTCCTTTTTTTTATAGCATATTTTGTAACTGCCTCTCTAAATTGCTTTACACTTTCAAATATCAAACCACACTGCCATATTACAATATCACAAGAAGAATCATATACCACCCTATTACTCTTCTTTCTCCCCCTTAAACTCCCTCCTTCAAGTTCATCATCATAAACATGTTATTCTTCATCACTTTGAAAACTATCACAGTCAGAACTGTCATAGTATGGCTCATCCTCTGTTAGCTTACCCTTGAAGTTCTTTTTCCCTTTTTCAATATCCTCATACCCTTCATCAAATCCAACTTCACCTAAAAAACCTTTTGGTTTTTCCTTCTTCTTTCTCCTCCTACTTTCTCTAAGTTTTCTCACATCTTCCTTAACAATTTTCAACTCCTCATGCACATCACTACCATAGTCAATAGACTGGTCAGAATAGACAGAATCACAGTCTATGTCTTCCTTTGCATTTTCTTGGGTAATTGGCTCAACTTCTTGTTGAATAGAAGGTTCAGTTCCTTGTTGGATAGTTGGTTCAACTTCTTCTTCAGTATCAGTCCAATCTATTGAAGAATAATCATCATCACTTTCTTGTTGGCATTCTTGTTCGACTCTTGAAATCCCATCATTTTCAAGTCTTTCAGTAGCTGGAAAGGAAGAAGAGGAACCTAAACCTAGATCTGATTTTTTTGGTTGTGCAGTTAGAGATTCCCCAGGTGAATTAAAAGACTCAACCACTTTACTTAAAGATTGACTAACCCACATCATCCAGAATAGTGTTATCACACACATAAATATCTATTGTGTCCCCATCATGCATAAATAATGCCATGCTACAAATGTCCATGTCATTTTTCAATTCCACCAAATCACCCCCTAGAGTTGGAGCTGCATATGTTTTTCCTAACTTACTAATCCCAAAAGACTAGCATAATCTGCAAGTTCAGGAATTGATAAATGATCTTCATCCACATTATCTACATATTCAGTCCTACCCCCAACATATACTGGACCTACCTCACTCACCAACATACCCCCAAATTTGAACCTTAAATTGAGTAGGTACTTATTAGTCATAGTGTCAACCTATAACCACAATAATAATCAGTATATTGTACAATTCAAGCAACAAAATCGAAACATATATAATAACACCAAAACATAAGCAAAAATTGGTACTTAGGATAGTAGATGTATTACTCATCAACATACAATAAGCATCCCACACAATATACTTAAACAAATTATAAAATACCCCACCATTTAACAATACCAGAAACCCTAATACTTAGAACCTTAATTTTACCAAAAAGCCTAAATTTCATGCATGAATAAGGTAAAAAGCTTCATAATAATACATTCATTAAGTGAAAATTCTAGTTGAAAAGTATTAGACCCCTAATCGGAAACTCAATCGGAAACTATGGCGAAATGTTAAACGAAATAGGCAAAATATATATGAAAAAGTAAAGAAAACAGACAACAATACATCAAGCCTACGCGAAATCGAGTGGATAATCACTTACTTGTAGACACAATTTCAGACAAGATCCAAAGAAAATCGATCAAACACTTCACGGACTGCAACTGGCACAAATCTACCGTTACTTTGTCGATTACACTTGCCAAATCTACTCGTTACTTTGTCGATTACACTTTCGTGAGAGGTTTAGAGAAAATCAAAGAGAGGTTTAGGGAAAATCAAAGAGAGGTTTAGAGAAAATCGACCAAACACTTCACGAACTCTCTAATGGCACAAATCGACTCGTTACTTTGTCGATTACACTTTCGTGAGAGGTTTAGGGAAGATCAAAGAGAGGTTTAGGGAAGATCATAGATAGGTTTAGGGAAGATCAAAGAGAGGTTCAGAGAAAATCGAGAAGCTTCTTTAAGAAGTTTAAACATTTGTGAATTTTGAAGGTCGGTATTATCTAGGTAACAAAATATTTATCTAGGTGGCAAATTATTTATCTAGGTGGTAAATTATTTATTTAGGTGGTAAAATATTTATCTACGTGTCATGCGCGTGTAGACACGATCATATTGAGTGGACGGAAAAGGTGTACGTGTAGGATGAATAAGCAAGTTTAGGGGGGTAATTGAAACAAAATAAAGTTTAGGTGTACATTGAATAAAAAGCTTCAAGTTCAGGGGGGTAATGAATACTTTTGCCTAAATAATACCTCATGCCTCACCCCGTTATGTTATGTATTTGTGAATAAATGACATATAGTCTTTTTTATTCAAATTCATGGTCTGTTACTTCACCTCACCTCCACATATTCATCTTTTTCGTCATATTTATTTTAAGGTCTTTTTCGCTATATGGATTCAATTTTAATTGTTTTCTTCGACCCCCCCTCCCCCAATTTCTTTATTTGATTTGGTGTTTACAAGTACGAATGTAAAATTTGAGAAGTTATAAGAAAGCATTAAAATTCAAGGGACAAGAAGATTGAAAAACAATTGGAGTAGTAGTGACTGAAACATAGAGAAGAAGGAAATTAAAATAAAATAGGCTAACGAAGTCTTTCACGCATCACTAGTGATGTGATACACTCACTTTGCCACATCAACAGAAAAACGTTAAAATGGCATAATGAACCGGACATCAGATCTTAAAAAATGAATAAAGCCTAGTTAAAATATTTAAGTGAAAAATGACGTGTGTACATACATATATATATGTATGTATGTATGTATGTATGTATGTATGTATGTATAAAAGTATATAAATGACATATTTTTCAAATTTATGATTTGTTACTTCACCTCACCCCTCACTGTCATCTTGTTCGTCATATTCCCTTTTTTAAGGCCTTTTTGGTCATACCCATCCAGATTTAGTTATCTTTTTCGCTACTCCCCCTCTCATTATTTCATTTAATTTAATGTTTACAAGTAGGAATGTGAATTTTTGAAAAGCTATAATGAATGTGTGAAAATTCAAGTGATTATATTATACATATGAGAACCATTAATAGCATGAAGCTTGGGAAAACAATCAAAGCAGTAGTGGCTGAAAAATAGAAAAGAAGAAGGGAAAATAAATAAAATAAAATAAGCTAAAGAAGTCTCTCACGTGTGAAGCGACTGTTGTGATACACCCTCTTTGTCATATTAGCAAAAAAATATTAAACTGATATAGATATTAAAAATGAACAAAATCTAGTTAAAATATTTTAGTGAAAATTGATTCTAATTTTAAATGGCAGCGGATGAATTTCGCCTAAATAATGATTAAAAAAAATACTTTTTTCGTCCCAATTTACATGACAATTTTGAAATTTTAAATTAATCGTCCCAAAAACTATTTTTGATCGTAATTTTACATACATCTTCTAAATATTTTGGTATATCAATTATTATGACTTATAATACTTTTTTATATAGTTTACAAATATATAAATTTTATTTCCAAATGTGTAAATTTCAAATTAAATTTAAACTATTTTTGAAAATGAAATGTGTAGTATAAATCGGATAAGAGTAAGTATAAAAATGATTTAATTATCTAATTTGATATTCAAAATGGTGATTTCAATAAAGATTGGATAATTTAATCTTTGTGATATAATTAATCCATTAATCAAATAGAGTGTATAAAGTTAACTAATTATCCAACTTTACCACTATTGTAATCTACTCTATTACCCACCCTTACCCCCATCCCCAAATATCAAAACAACAAAATAAAGTTTTCTCAAACAAGAGTAAGATTTGCTTTACATATTCATTTGCCTTAATTTTCATTTAGACAGTTATATGTACTTATTTTTGTTCAACAGGTTAGAACACAAAGTTCTGTTTGTCCTGATACCAGTTCTGTGCCAAGAACTGTGCCAAGAACTACCCAAACAACAGTAAGATTAGATAATGGCTAGCCTTTAAAAATTCACTTGCATTTTAAGTTTGTTCTACAAGTTTTCATATATCCTTATTTATGTTATATAGTCTACAATAGGAGGTCCATCTACAATAAGAGGTCCATCATATTCTACTTTCAGAATCACATATGCAACTACACAATCAAGTCAACCAACTTCTATTTGTGCTGACAAAACATCTGTGCCAAGACCTGCTCAAAATAGGGTTCAAGTTGGAACTAGAAGAGGATTGGGAAGAAAAAAAGTCGACAATAATAACCACACTGCATATATCAACTTCCTCGATATTCACTGAAATTTGCGACATTTGATAAAAGAGAATTGATTTAGAGAAGAAGAGAGAAACTTGGATATTTAGAGAAAAAGAGAGAAACTTGGAGATTTAGAGAAGAAGAGAGAAATGGAGATTTAGGGTTCTAAATGAATTTTTGGGGAAGAGGACTTGGGGATTTCACTTCAACTTTAACATTGAAGTATAATATTAACGTTGGTGCCATGTAAGCAGGGTAAAAAATGAGAGAAAAATAAATTTACGCACTCCATTTGCGTGAATCACAAACGATTTTTCATGTAGGCAAAAAATGATTGTACGGTTCAAATCTGGGGTGGTTGAGGTGTTCAATAGTAGTACGTCTAGTCGAGGTGTCTAAATGAATAATCGATACAAGTTTGACTGTCCGCATATGACTTTGGCTTTTTCAAATTTATGATTTGTTACTTCACCTTACCCCTCACTGTCATCTTGTCCGTCATATTCCTTTTTTAAGGTCTTTTTGGTGATATCCATCCAAATTTAATTATCTTCTTCGCTACACCCCCTTACATTACTTCATTTAATTTGGAGTTTACAAATACGAATGTAAAATTTGAGAAGTTATAGAATGCGTGAAATTTCAAGGGACAAGAAGCTTGAAAAACAATTGAAGCAGTAGTGACTGAAAAATAGAGAAGAAGGAAAATAAAATAAAATTGGCTAAAGAAGTCTCTCATGCGTCAGTAGTGATTGTGATACTCTCACTTTGCCACCTCAACAAAAAAGTTAAAATGACATAATGAACCGGACATAAGATCCTAAAAATGAATAAAGCCTATTTAAAATATTTAAGTGAAAAATGACGCGTGTATATATATATACATCGCCTATTTATAGTACAAAATATCTCTTTAAAGTTACATGAATTAAAGTGCTCATTTGTTTCGTACATAAACTTCAAAGAGAGTTACGAATAATCTTTTAAGTGAGTTACAAATGACATCCACATTAATGTATTTATAACAAAAAAAATTGTGAAACTTTAAAATTTTTAATAATAAGAAAAAAATAATGAAAGAGAATGAAAGAAGTAAATGGTGAAATACATTTACGCACTCAACTTTATTTTAAAAATCAAACTCTCCTATCAATTATGAACAATATACATTCTTCCCCCTTTGTCCTAATTGACTTTCGAAAATGCTTATTTCACCCTCTGCATTATCAACCGAAAAAAAATATTTCTTATTGAAAAAATAGAAGTAAAAATAATACTAATGGAGTATATATAAGTTATGACAATCTAAAATGAAATAAATGAGCAGAGTAAAGAGTTAACATTTTAATAGAAATCAAAATTCTAATATTTATTTATACAAGTAAAAATATACCCCCTCTAGTTCATAATAAGTGAGTAATTTTTTTTATTTCTCATTCGATGTTTAATGTCTGATATTCACATTAAAACCCAATATATTCAAATTTGCACCGAAAAATTCCACTTGAGTATATATAAGTTAATGACATTCTATATTATTTCATGGTATCATATTGCATTGCATTTCATCATATCATTAATTCTTGATGATTATGTTTTTTGTTTGGTGGTTGAAAAGTTATTGATGTTTGATTACCTGTATTGATGATACTTGAATAGTAAGTGTGTGTATATATATATATATATTATATACACACTTACTACTCAAGTATCATCAATACAGGTATATATATATATACTTGTATATTTAAGAATTTATTTTTCTTATATAAACACTCTCTTAACTACTTCTTCGTTGTCGGTCAATGAGACATATTGGGTACACGTGGTTTCATACTCATACACTTGTTGCACTCTTTGTGGTGCAGATCCGATTCCGAGTAAGAGCACATTTTGTGGAGCAATTTGAGTTCGAGTTTGGAGTGTCTTGGTGTTGTGGTGAGCTGGTTGGCTTTTCTGTGGCCCACACCTCCCTCTATCTTTTACTTATTATGTCATTTAGTATTCAGATAGGGTATCCCTTATGTTAGATTGTCATTTCAGTTTCAGACTTGCATCATATTTTAGTAGCTCTTGTACTTATGACACCAATTTGTGGGTAGTACATTTTTTTCAGTTTCAACAAGATGAAATCTTTCCCTCCTTTTATCTGCTTCTACTGCTTTTATTTCAATGAAGTATCAGTTTCATAATTCGAATTATAGTTGTTAGATTTCGGTATTTGCCTAATTTTGGGATTCTGATGATTATCATGTTGTTGCTTGACAATAGAAATTGGGCTAATTTTCTGTTATTTTCCCTGTCTTTTGATTACTTTATTAATTAGAATCAGATGTATTTTTTTTTCTTTCAAGTTTCTATTGTGACTGACACCTGAGTTAAAAAAAAAGTTAGTAAGTACATTGCTTCAACTTGATATACTAGCACATACTTAATGGTTATGTTATTATGTATTAGTATCTGATTATCTGAGGGAGTCGCTATATTAATATTTCACCTAAATTCAAACTTTTACCCTTTCTTCACATTTGACTGCAGATAAGTATGTCTTTGGAAGAACCATATGACTCGGGGTATAACATTAGCCCCATTGCTCAAGTTTTCATTGCCGTCGGTATTATGATAATTGTTTTAATTTTGATGTTTATATTGGTCAAGATTTGGAGAAACGTCACAGTTAAAAAGCCCCATACTGATGAGATTGAGATGAGAAATCTTTAAGATTATTTTATAATGAAAAATGCTGTAATGGGAATGAAATGAATTTGATATAGTATTATTTTATTATGAAATATATATGTTTTATCGAAAAATGATTTTATTTTCCGAAAAGAGTTTGTTTTATTTTTGACTTTAAGGAGTCGCCACTTAATTTTTAAGAAAAATCAAGAAAACTTATTTCCAAAACAATTTAAACAGAAAAATTATTTTGAAAATATTTTAGGGGGTTCGGGATTCATATTAGCGTCTTAGGAAGGTGTTAGGCACCTAAGACACTCCGTTAAATACGGTTTTCCAACGACTAACTTATTTGACTATTTTAAAACTTTTGCAATTTTTGACGTTGAATTTATTTGGACACATTTACAAGTTTTGAAATAATTATTTTGTCCATTTTATTTTTTAGATCAAAGCACTTTAACTCAAATGAACTTAGAAATTGAATTTTGAACATATTAAAGTTTTAAACAAACTTACGGATTTAAATAATTATCGTTTTAAGATTCCATTAGAGTTAAATCTTTTAAACATTAATTCTAAGCAATTTTGTGAGTTTGAGACTTTATCGTTTTGAGATTCATTTTTTAAGCTAGATAAAAGAGAAAAGCGTTTCGGAGGGGATTTGAAGGTTTCTAAGTTTAAGCTAACGTCATTCAAAGCATGACATAAACAAATAATAAAACGAGATAGAGAGAGAGAGAGAGAGAGAGAGAGATTTTGGGTCCGTATTCGGGTTCTGTTCGCCTTGACCGAATTTTGGACCCACTTGCTTTTGGGTTTTCAACCCGTTTTTACCTGTCCTATTCTAGACATAAAAATATACAAGAAAGTAAATTAACAAGGGCTTATGCCCATTACAAAATACAAAATAAAGATAAGGAAAGAGTTTCTAATCCATCTTCTTCCGTTTCCGAATATCTTCCACTCTTCTCGCAACGTGAAGGTTGACACAAGGAAATCGAATGCGGGGGTAGGGAGTCCGAATGGACTCAACATGGGATAGTGTTCATGCAAAGAAGATAAAGGTAATAATTAGCGCAAGTGAATTAAACAAATAGGAGCTGATATTTATAAAATAAAGCAACTCATATAGCATATTTGTCATAAATTAAAGAATAGCATATGCATAGTTTTAGAAAAACACACTTTGATTTTGATATGAAATTTTGCATTCACAAATGATCAAGTGTAGATGTTCACCAAATTTAGTATCAAGAGATGGAGGACAACAAACGCACCTACTGATATCTAGATTTTAAAATTTGACTACAATTCCAATTATAATAAGAGGATATGCTTAGAGAGAACAAGAAGAGAGAGAAATGAAAAAAAATGTAAATTAGCCAACCAAACCTAAAATAATGTTAAGGCTCCAAATTTTGAACAAATATGCTTATAACTACTGTAACTTTCAAGATGAGTTATTTCCCAAAAAAAAATTTAAAGAAAAACATATGATTGTTATTGTTGACATGTTTATCGATGAGTAATCAAAGAAGCAAAATAATCACATCCTCAATTCCTAAATACAGCACACACAAGATGAAAGTTACCCAAAATCAACTTGAACATAATAAAAATCGGATAATTTTATGAGCCTTACAATAACATACGGCTAAACCATGTCAACGAATATCGCTTCTTATCGAAACAGAACGCGATTTACTAAATGGCAACTAGACGAACTTAACATGAAGAGAAACCAAAGATGAAAACATAGACATATCATTTGATGAAACAGCAACGCATACGAACGTCTAAACTACAACCAAACAATGTATTCATTCAAGTAAATTAGACAAGAAACACTTGAAGCTATAGAAACGCATAAAAATAACAAGTAAACTCCAGCACACATACACAGTGAAATCAACCCAACAGCCTTAAAACGCAAAGAACTATCATCCTTCAGAAACTATCAGCACGACATAACCAACGGAACGAACAACTACATCTTCGGACAAAAATAGAAAAACAAAACAAAACTGCAAAAGGAACGAAATTGTTTACCTTTTCTGGGCAGCGATACTGAAACAACAACGAGCAGGCTAATCGGCGACTTCCACACTAGAACGAGCTCCAAACTGATTTTGAAAATGACCCGACGAGCCAAGGAAACAGAACCGTGACTTCAGTCTCCTGAGTGCGTGACTCTCTCCCTCTCTTCTGTTCTTACGAAACCGACAGGGAAACACACAAAAGAAAAAAAATTTCGATTGAGAACGACTCCCGACTACTCTTGTAAACTATTCAACCAACTTCCAAACTCAAAAAATCTCTCTGTCTTCTCCCCCCCTTGTTTGAAGGAAGATGGGGGTTTTAATAGGACAACAATTAGGTTCCGAAGAAGGGCGGGCAAAACGAATTCGAAATTCGAAATTCGACCCCATTGCCAACGAGAAAAAGTGAATTTTTGGCTGTCGATGGGTCTTCGCGTGGGGTAGGGAGAGAGCGTGAGGGAGACACGGGTTTTGCTTTTTTCCGGGATTTGCGGCTGCCTGTCTTCTCTTTTTCGTTGGGTTGGTGGGTCGCGTGAGGCTGACTGTTTTGGCTGGCTTTTCGTGGGGGCTGTTTTCTGTTCGTGTTCTGTTTTTGCTGGGAATTTTGTTTGGCTGTTCTGGGAATCGTTGGGGTGAGGGGAAGAAGAGATGCGGGAAAGGTGAGGGAGAGAGAGAGCGTGAAGGAGACGCGAGGGTGTGGGAGAGATCTGAGGGAGACGCGAGGGAAGGAGAGATCGAGCGGTGTTGTCGCGGCTGGGAGGGGCTGTTTTTTTGCTCGAACGCAGCTTCTGCGTTTTTTTTTTCCTGGAAATTTCCTTTGTTTGGAACGTGAGGGGAAGAGAGGTCGAGGGAGACGAGACGAGGAGAGATCGGCGAGAGCGTGGGAGACACGGCTTGAAGATGGCATTTCTGGAAAATGGGACTGTTTTCTGGGAATTTTTTGATGAAGAACAGGAGAAGAAGAAAGGGAAAAAGGGTCGGGTCGGGTCGGTTCGATGGATTGGGGCTGGGTCGGGTTAATTTAGTGGGCTGGGTTGGGTTAGTTTAGGTGGGCCGGACGTTTGGGCCTGGGATGTTGGGGAATATTGTGGGTTGGGAATTAGGAATACTTAAGATACACACATATACATATACATATATGTATACACACACATGTAAACATTTATACCGTTCTAATTATAAAACTAACTACTTAACTAATTTGGAAAATTCACGAAGCATCGATAATTAATTTACACCAATCGTGGGTCAAAATTGGGTGTCAACAATATATATAGTATATATATATATATATATATATTATATAATATATATATATATATAATATATATAAAAGTGAACAAATGACATAATTTTCAAATTTATGATGTGTTATTTCACCTCATCCCTCACTGTCATCTTGTTCGTCATATTCCCTTTTTAAGGTCTTTTGGTCGTACTCATCCAGATTTAGTTATCTTCTTCGCTACACACCCTCTCATTATTTCATTTAATTTAATGTTTACAAGTAGGAATGTGAATTTTTGAAAAGTTATAATGAATGCGTGAAAATTCAAGTGATTATATTATACATATGAGAGCCATTAATAGCATGAAGCTTGGGAAAACAATCAAAGCAGTACTGACTAAAAAATAGAAAAGAAGAAGGGAAAAATAAAATAAAATAAAATAAAATAAGCTAAAGAAGTTTCTCACGTGTGAAGCGACAGCAATACACCCTCTTTGCCACATCAGCAAAAAAAATATTAAATTGACATAGATATTAAAAATAAACAAAATCTGGTTAAAATATTTTAGTGAAAATTGATTCTGACTTTAAATGGCAGCGGATAATTCCGCCTAAATAATGATTAAAAAAATACATTCTTCGTCTCAATTTATATGACACATTTTGAAATTTGAAATTCAAACAAAAACTATGATCGTAATTTTACATATATCTTCTAAGTATTTGGTTTATAAATTATCATGACTTATAATACTTTTTTTATGTAGCTTACAAATACATAAATTTTATTTTCAAATGTGTAAATTTCAGATTAATTTAAATTATTTTTGAAAATGAAATGTGTAGTATTATTTGAATAAGAGTAAGTACAATAATAATTTAATTATCTAATTTGATATTCAAAATGATGATTTCAATAAAGATTGAATAACTTATAATCTTTGTGATATAATTAATCCATTAATTAAATAAAATGTATAAAAAGTTAACTAATTATCAAACTTTACGTAATCTACTCCATCACCCACTCACCCCCACCCCCCACCCCCCAAATATCAACAACAAACATAAATAGACAGACACAACACACAAATCTCTCTCTGTTGTTCTGTTCTTCTTTCTTCTTCTTGAAAAATCTACTTTTCATAGCAGATTATTACCCCTTTTAGATCTCCTATTAAATTCTCCATTGCTCAGTTCAAACTTAGTTATACTCTCGATCCTTCGAGTTGATTACTGTTTCTCTTTGCAATGTTGGGTTCACTTTCTTGAACCCCTTTACAACAATGTCGGCTTCACTTGCTGCATTTGAACGCCCACGTATCGGTACTTCAAATACGGTAAAGTTTGTAACTTTTCTTTCAATTTTGGGTTTATGATGGTCAAAATGGAAAAAAATTGAGACTTTTTGATATGGGTTAAGTTAGAATTATCAAAGAATTATTAATATGCTTCACTTGAGAAAAATTATGTTTTGTTGGAGTGATACATGTTTTAATCAATAGATAGGAGGGAGAATGGAAGGGAATTTATGGTTTATTTGTTAAGAAGTTCTGGATTTCTTTTGTAATTGAGTTGCGGATTGTTTTAACCAGATTTAAAGTTAGAATAGAGAAGGAATTGTTGGGTCACTGAAATGTCAATTGTAGTCAAATTAGTAAAACAACAACATACCCGGTGTAGTCCTACAAAGTGGGGTTTGGGGAGGTTAGACTCAGAGGTAGAGAGGCATTTTCCGATAGACCCTCGAAGAAGTAATGGAAGTGAAAGCATAACATAGCATTCTATAGTCAAATTAGTACTATTTGAGAAAAATGGGACCTTTATTGGGATTGGATTAGAGTCAATTTTGGGTTATTGTGTAGTCAATGATGGTCAAATGGTTTTCATTTAGAAACAATATGGACCTTTCTCCTACCTCAAAGTTAGAGAGGCGGTATCTGAAAGACCTTCAAAGAAGTAATGGAAGTGAAAGCATAACAAAACGTTCTATAGTTAAATTAGTACTATTTGAGAAAAATGGGACCTTTATGGGGCTTGGATAGAGTTTATGGGGCTTGGATAGAGTCAATTTTGGGTTATTGTGTAGTCAATGATGGTCCAATGATTTTCATTTAGAAAAAGCATGGTTCTTCTTTCTCTTGTGTTTTGGATGATTGGAGCTAATACGTGTATTCCCAGAAAATAAGTTTAAAGAAATGAAGCAAATTATGAGACTGAAGTCATCTATAGTAAAATGACTTTCATTTCAGGAAGTTAGGTTATTTTGATTCCGTTTGCAATGGTTTACCCAAAGATAAGCTGATGAATGAAAATTGTTCAGTGTGAATACAACTATTTTTTAAGACGGGTGTGAATACAACTATAGTCACCTCATATGATATGCATTAGAGATAATGATCTACTGATTGAAGTTACACCTGTTTAACCAAAATCTAAGTTAGAATTTAGTGCAAGATTTGGTCTTTCTGAAGTCGATTTCAGCCAAATGATTGTGATTAAGAAAATAGGACCATTTACCCAGAAATTTTTGAGTCAATGTGATTGAGTGACAGTCAAATAATCTTCTTTCAGAACTAATGATTCTCTTATTAGGTTAGATTTGGTTTACACTATAGGTTGTAATTTGGAAGAAATAAGATGAGTATGTTTGATACATATTTTGTATTTATTGGGGTCCAAAAAGAGAGACAGATGCACTCGCATTAGTTTTTGCATTGTTGATATATATATATATATAATTGTGTATTTTGTTCCCTTAAAATATATTCCGTGTCGTGCCAGAAATTTATGAACATGTATCTTTCTTTTAGCTGAGAACTCGTCTCATGCTAAAAGGAAGCAACATCACCTTGAACTCTTTTACATCTGGATCATGACCCCAGCCTATATTGTTTGGTGTAATTGGAATGAAAGAAACAGGAGATTTTTCGATGGAGTTTCAACTCCAATTTGTAAGCTTAACGCCAGTTGTTTGGTTAACCTTTTCCGCTGGGCTTACTCTCCCCTGTAAATAACTTAGATCACTACCTGCATTTTGTCACCTGCTTAGCTCTGTAAGCTTTTTGTTCTTACTAAGCTGACAGATCTCCTTTTGTATCTTTTGCATCTACTGAACGCTTTATGAAATCTCACTTCATAAAAAAATTCTTGTAGATGTTATATAATCAGGGAATAAAAAGGAAAGATATGTATTTGCTGCAAATTTTTTTCAATTTCTTGCCAAACATAATCTAATGGAAATTCCAAAAGGAACGCTAGAATGGACATGTAGCTGTTAATGATTACAAGTATGAATTTACATTTTAAGGGCAACAATACAATTCTCTTCTTTTCTAATAGAAAACTCTGAACAATTTATTTTTGATAACGATAACATGTGAACAAATGATGACGTACAACTCAATATCTGTCAAGTACAATTAGAAACTTTTATGTATAGTTCACCATTATGCAAAATGAAAAAAGAAACACTTTCTTGTTTATAATTCACTGGATTTGGCAAGATAAGTTGTAGAAGCTAGTACATCAGAGCTGGAATGGTTACAAAGATTAAGCATGCAAATATGTGATTAGATTATTGGTCTTTTCTTCATCACATATCATTGCACCATGTAACTAGTGGTCCACAAGGAATAGAAAGAAAATCTCTGTGCCATCAATGGTGTTTTCAATGATCTGTTTTTGATCAGTAATAAGAAGATATTATTGAAGAAAGAATATCACCAAGCAAGTGCTTCAAAACATAGTTAAAAATTGTGCAAATCCTGGATCATATCTAATGGCATCAATATCATGTACAAATGCCTGGTTGCACCAACAAGCTAACAAAAAAAAGAGTTCTCAATGTAAGGCTACGTAAATTTCTTGATGGGCCTTCAAAATTTTGTAGTTTCTTTTGGTCCAAATAGCCTACCAGATTGCAACGGAATGGTGTTCCAGATTTATTTTTTGACTGATTATTGAGTCCTCTTTACACTTTAGAAACTCCAGGTGGAGTTTGACATTCTACTCCCAGAATGGCAAGTCCTTGCAGTGTATGAAAAGATGACAGACATCTTGGGGGAGTTCGTCCGTCACAAAGAAGGCATCTGCTACAGAGTTGGAGGACACATATTCTGAGTGAGACAGACCTATCTAGCCATGAACCAAGATACCTTTTGGAGTACTTTGTTGTGTCAAATGTTTTCCCATGACCAAAATTCTCTATTATCATGTGCAGACAGCTACTTGTAGCATGATTTGACCCAAAAAATTACTACTTTGCTGATCCCTACAGTATTCAAGTCCATCTTTGATTGGTCCAGTGAAGTGCTACCTAGCACAAATTGTAGCTCACAAGTATTTCTTAATCATTCAAATTTGTTCTGAGAAGGTGATCCCAGCCTTGTGCAGTAGATATTACGGCATTACGAAGAGAAAAAATGCAGTAAATTTCATGAAACAGATCTTTTGAAGGAGAGTGCCCAACCAAGTGCCTTCCCTAATCTAATTTTCCTGCTGTTCCCAAGTAAAAAACCAATTTTTTTTCATTCAACTTGCTTCAGAAAGAGTGTATCTGCTTTAAGATTCCTACTTTATTAGGAGCCTTTGAACCTTTTGTTAACCAAGGACTTTAATGGGAGAATGTTTCAACTACTACCTGTCAATCAAAGTGTGTTTCCTCCGAACCTCCAATGCCTTTTTAACAGTGTAAGCTTTCGCTTTTGAAGTCTTGTTACTGAGGTCCCCACTGTTCCTGTTCCTACTTGGATGACATTGATGAGGCAGAAAACTTTTTTAGTTTATTCCCTTGCCAAAGGAAATCACTTCTCAAGTTGTCCATTCTTTTCAAAACCAAGCCTAGTGTGGGGAAGAGAGACATGTTGTATGTCCTTATAAGAAAAGACTGACATGGTGTATGTGGCTAGAATGACAAGGCATTCTCATTCAGTTTTTTCATTATCCACGTTAGAAAGGGATTGGAATAGCAGATGAGTTCCTCAGAATTAAGGAAACCTTCACGGAATAGCGACCTTCTACACTCTCTCTAGCGATCGAGCTACAAGCTTCAGGGGTCCTATGAGAATCCAGTTCTCCGACGGACCTCAAACACAAGGTCAAAAATTTTCTTGAATTTGTTTCACTTTGTGAAAACAAAAAAAAAAACATAGTCACTGGGTTGTAGCCATGAGATGTTGCTTGAACAATAATCATGAGAACTTGTAGAGACTAGAGAAGTCATCAATAAAGTTATGTTTGTCAAAATTTCACTGAAATGGTTACCATAACTATTACTAAAACAGAGACATGGAGTTGATAGTCGGAAAAATGTAGTTATGTCGGAACGGTTTCCAGAGCAAGGTGCGTTGCTACTAGATTGATCACCGGCAATTGGCAACAACAGTAAAATAATAAAAAGAAGGATAAGCAGCATCCAAGGATATACATTGGGGGCAATGAAGGTGGAATGAGAATCATAGACATGCATAGTGGTCGATGAAGATGGGATGAAGATCATTGGAGAGTAGCAATCAAATTCTAGTAGAGGCAGAACATTATATGACTACTTGTCATATGTCTAAAGCTTGGTGGATAAAGTTATCCGGCATCTTCACTGGCTTGGAAGGTGCACACAAGTTGACCCAGAGACCGCTTTATTCATAGAAAAGTAGAAAAAGAAAGCAGAACGTAATACTTAAAAAGTATAAAAAAGAAATAATTAAAAAGAAGAGAACTTTTTGACTGGTCATTAGATAAAATCTATTTGTATCTACAGAGGCTTTGATATTACATGAACAATTTATGTTGATAAAGGATACCATGTAAATTAGTTAGAAAAGGGGAAGGATGTATTGATGATTTAATGAATAGAACACGTACAAATTTATAGGTCTCAAACAGGATATGTACATGTTTTTGTCCAATGTGTGAAATATCTAGTTTAACAACTTATAACCTGACATCCTACTTACAATTACTTTACAGCTAATGACCTCTTATGTCCTCTAGTCAGTTCCCTATAAGATATCATAATTGTTGATGCAGATCTGCATTTGATTTCACTGGGGTTCAGAGATGAGAACTAGTTTCCTATTATCTTCTTATTTACCGGTTGAGGTTCTAGAGCTAAGATGAATCTTATTTTTGTCTAATTTACTTGTCTTAATTGAGTCCCTGGATAAATGCAGGGAACCTCTAAGGCTCTAACACACTAACCATGTCATATACATATAACAACTTACACAAAAGAGCCAAACAATTATAAGTAATTTATATTTGGACCCGTTTGGCCATAATTTTTTTCACTTTTTTTGGGAACATTTTTTCACTTTATTTAAATATCCGTGTTTGGCCATGAAAATTCCAAATCTAACTTGAAGTTGTATTCCAAATTCGGAGAACAACTTATCATCTGTTGTTCAACTTACATTTCACTTTTGAAGTTGTATTTAAGTACATTCAAGCATGATCATTATTCCAAATATTCTTTGTATAAAGTATAACCAAACACAATTACATCTTCACCTCCAACGCCATAAATTCCAAATAAAGTGAACAATATTTGGAATGTATGGCCAAATGCCTACTTAAGCTTGTAAATAGGTTCTGCCTTGCTTTCGTATCACATTTGAAGAGATCTCTTTGGTAAATGTTTTTGAAACAGATGAAACCTTCTCTTCAGCTTTCTTATTTACCAATTCCTTACTTTGATTATATTGTTTTTATTGCACTTCTGTTTTGCCTTTCTATTACTAACTTATTTTGAATCTTGTTTTTATCTTGTTCAATTTTATCGAAATAGTCTTATCTGCTTAAGGAGTTGTTTCATGGTTCATGGCTTTTCCCCTGTTTCATGAATCATGTATTTTCCTTGTTATTCATTCTTCATACTGTTGTTCTAGTGTTGCTTATTATTTTTTGAATATTTGTTTTCTCTTGCTTTTATCTTCTTCTTGATGAGATAAATGATCTGTTCACGACGTCATACGATCATTGCTCCTTTATGTAATGCCTTCATCCAGAATCAAATTAAGTCTGAACAAATGAAGTTGCTGCCATTTAGAATTCAGAAATATGCAGAGCTTGACAGTGCTGAACTTTAAAATCCAACATTATGCCTTTATTGAACTATATGAAGATAATAGTCTCCAAATTTGTAGTTCATTGTTTATAGTTATACTTTCTTCATGAAGACAGTATTGCTTCTTCTTTAAATGCTTCTAATCTTGCTTTACAATTAGAATTCTTGGGCTTCAAGTTTTTAACTGGGCCTCTTTGCAGGTTTTCAAGAGTGGGCCGCTGTTTATCTCTTCAAAAGGTTCGTAAAGCATTTCCAGTTTCCTTGACACCTTTGTGTTTTGATGATTATTACGCCGGTCCCTCGTGATTTGGTGTATTTCTTATGCACTAGTTGGTTATAACTTTGTCAACAAGCTTTTACTTGATAATGACTTTATGTTATGTATAAATCCAGGGCCATACTTTTTTTCTAGTCAGTAGGAGTTCAAAAATCCGTTAAGATAATAGACTAAATTTGCTGTTCTTCTCAAAAGGCTCGTCTGATCATTTGAGGATCTTAGATTTTGATAGGCCAGGAGGTTCCATTAAGGCAGCAACACCTTTTTTCCTCTTTTATTGTCGAGGGAATTCTGGAATATAATCAATTTAGGAAGCTGCGGTACTTTTCGTTGTGGTAGGTAATGGGTGGGGGATGCAGAGAAATCCAGTATGACGGCTTTCAGAAGAAAGGAAAGAGATAGTCCCTATTGACCCTGATCTATTTGGTTTTGATTCTACATTGATAGAGTCAAACATGCAAATGTTAGTTATGAAGGCGCGAACCTGGGAAAATTTATTGATAAGATTGAAAATAAGAGAGCAGTGTGCAAGTAGAGAAAGGGCCCAAAAAGTACTCTTGTAGGGAAAATTCCCTCAGGCACATTATCCAAGACCACCAACTGAGGTCCCTTTTGGCTCAGTTCTGTGTCATCGAGAAGCACGGAGGATAGAGAAGGAAGAGGATTACCCACTGGTCCATAATTTAAATTCAACTGGTGATGTGGGTCCCCCAAAGGAGCACGTGGAAAGCACAGGGGTATTAAAAGAAATTGGGCGCTCTTTTGATAAATCTCTTGGTGCTATGGCTTTTAGTTCCGAGCTCAAAGCTTCAGGAGTGGCTCTGCCCTAGACTAAATTAACAGCAGAGCCTTTCTTAGACTCTATTTCTCTTGCAAAGAAAATAGCTGTCCCTCAGCAACTGAACTCGAAGGAGATGTGAGGATATCATTGGGAATTGGGAAGATGAGGCAAAGAATAAATATGCATGCAATTATCTGAAGTTGCTATGCGTGAGTAGATGGAGGAAAATAATTCGAGAGTTGACACATAGGGGGATCAAAACATCAGACGCAAAGGGAGACAACAACAACACCGCATAACTCTAATCAGATCAAGGAGGTGGGAGAGGTTAATTTCTCGGAATCTCTGATGGTAATGTATTCAGAACCTGAGCCTTTGCAGATTGACAATAGTGAGCAACAGTTTGGAGTAGACTTCAAAGTGTGCAAGAGAGAAGCTCTTGTTTTTCTGACAAAACTGGATCAGATGAGAGAAAAGAAGAAGGTGCAGGGAGAAAGGGGGAAAGAAGAGTCAAGACTCGAGACAAACAACACAGTACCAGCAGAATTGAGGAATCTGTTCTTTGATATGAACTTCAAGGATGGGGAACCTCGGTCTAGTGGGAGGATGTTATTCTTAACTTATCAATGAAAGTAAAAAATTTCTATCATGGCATGTTAGGGAACTCAATGGGGGGAGTAAAAGGGACATGGTCAGGAAGTTGTTGCACCAATGGGGGGCTGATATCTATGTAGAGGTAGAAACTGAAATAGATTGAACCACCTGATTGTCTATTACAGAGTATATCGAGCAATAGATAGAAAGGAGAAATACACAAGGAGGCTCAGGGAAGTAGCGGGGGTATTTTAATTCTTCGGGATATAAGAGTGGGGAATGGGGAGCTTGTGGAGATTGGCAACCAATGTATCACTGGGAAATTCAGCGGAGTTCAATGATGATATCAGTTGGAATCTCAGTGCAGTATATGCAGATTGTGATAGGGAAGTCAAAAGAATGTTATGGGAGGAATTTCAAACCATTAAAAACGGAGTTGATGGTCCTTGGGAAGTATGTGGGAACTTTAATGTGACAAGATACCTTGCAGAAAGATCCAATTGCCAAAGGATCAATGGTGCCATGATTGGCATTTCAGCCTGTATTGAGGAGCTAGAGTTGGTTGACCCCTCTTTATTAAGGGGGCATTCACTTGGAAATGGGGGGGGGGGGGGGGGAGAACACAGCATTGCATCAAATTTGAATCTTGGTGGTTGGAGGTGGATGGTTTCAGAGACAGGGTCAAGGAATGGTGGATGTCATTCAATGTTGAGGGCAGAGCAGAGAATGTATTAGCTGAAATGCTAAAAGTACTGAAGAAAATTGAAGCAGTGGAGCTAAGCTAACAGGGGTAACTGGACACAGAGAAAAGAAGACACTCTCAATCAGATAGCATGTTGGGAGAGGATACATGAAGATAGGGCTCACACTGATTGTGTCATTCTAACATATGTTATTTTCACCCCCCATCATTCACCCCACCCCACACTCTTACCCCAACCCCACCTCCCATAGTATTTGTCTAGATTATATACAAATGATTTTAGGACAATATTTTTTGCTTACGTACCGAACACAAGAAGAAAAGGTAAGAAACCTATTTTTCTAGAAAACATTTCCCAAGAGAACAGTTCCATAGGTAACATTTTCCTCATTCTGCACGACACACTCTAATTGTTGTGGGACTTCTTTATGGGCTAGCACAAGTTGGTTTATTATTGGGATCAAATTGTTCTTGGGAGGAGACGTGCTATCCGAGATATAATTTGTATAATAATGGAATCATTAAAAAATAATGTTACAATGGTTGGAAGCATAATGGAAGGAAAGGAACTCTAGAGCTTTCGATAGTGTTGAGAATAGTATGCAAAAAGTCAAACTAAATTGTCTTATGCTACTATGTTTTTTGGTGTAATGAATTATACTCAATTGATACTATCTCCTTAATTGATGTACTAGACTCAATTTAGTAAAAGATAGTAGAATTTGAAGTACATGTTGTAAATACTGATCAGTGTGACTTTTGACGAATAGACAAAGTTACCATTTAAAAAAAATGGTTGAAAGCCACGTGCCATCCATTTTGTATGGAAACCTCTGTTTTTCCACCATTATCAGACCAATTTGGTCACTTGATATACTAATTGTTAAAGTATAACTTTCTGCAGGATTAGGTTGGAAGTCCTGGAAAAAGCGTTGGTTCATCCTTACACGTACATCTCTGGTCTTTTTCAAGAATGATCCTGTTAGTATAGTTTCTCACTTTGTTTTTTATTTCCAAAGTTGATTTTTTCTGTTCGACTGGTTATTTGGTTGCATATTCTACTTCTGAAGAAAAGAGAATCATAGCTGGTATTCAAGCTGATGATCTAATTCTAGAATAAAACAGCTAGCTACTACTCTTTCCTTCCCTTTGCTCTTCGAAATTTGATAGTTAAAATTTTCGAGAAAAGGTCAAATATACTCATGTACTAACATGATTAGTTTAATTATACTCCTTGTCATACCTTCGGTCAAAATATACCCCTCTAGTTATACTTTCGGTCCAGATATACCCCTCTCATTATACTTCGGCACAAACTTGTCCTTAGTTTTGATGAAGGGACATGCCCCCAAATTTAAATACCCGATTTTTTAGTAACCCAGCCATTTACTCGATCCTGCCTATTTTCTTTTCTTTTCGTCATCTAATACCTCTCTTTCAAAACCAAAGCTTCAAAACTTGTTTTTTCATGGTGGATTTTTTTTATTTTTTCAATTATTTTAAAAAGAAGAAAATGATTCATCCAAGATTGTTTGTCAAACTACCCTTTAGAATGTGAAAGCTGTTGAAAAAAAGAGAGAAAGAAATCCACTATAAAAGAACAAGCATTGAAGCTTTGGGTATTGAAAAGAGAAGAAGATGATGAAAAGAAAAGAAAAGAAAATAGGGCAGATGGGTTAAATGTGCGGGTTCTTTATTCTATAAAAATCGGGTTTCTAAAATTGGGGGTGGGTCATCCAACTTTGAGACCCCATCTCCAACCCATCTCTATTTTACTCTCTATACTCTATATTTGAAGAGTAAAATAGAGAATAGGGTCTCCAACCACACTCCAAAAAACCCTCTATTCTTCATTTTATAGAGAGGTGAATAGTAATTCTTTAAATTTGGAGAACTACTATTCATCCTCTCTATTACGCTTTTTGATTGTTTTAATATTGTTTATGTTATATAACATTTGTAATTAACATATTATAAATTATATAAGACCATCAATTAAGTCTCTAATATTCCTAATTATTTTCTTAGGTAATATATGTATTATATTAATTTTAATTTTATGTAAATTTATAATTTGACATCAAAAGCCATATATGGAATGATTATTTCTTGATCACCCATTGATCAAGACTTGGGTTAAAAATAGAATATAGTCAAAGGTGAGGATCCGATAGGCAAGAATAACTAGTTGGGTTACACTAGTTATATAGGGATACATGTGATGTTTAGAGAATTATTAATTTTTTTAAATGGAAGTAATTTAATATTGGAATGAACTGGACTTGCATAGCCTGAAGTGAATAAGAGAGAATTTCTATAGCCGACTCCAACTGGTTAGGGAATGAAGTGATTGAAGTTTGAAAAATATTGGAATGCTGTGAGAACTCTTGGTCTAATTTTGCTTCTAAATGTTTAATTGGATTTTTAATGTAGGGAAATCTCATTTTGTCTCCGTGAATTTATTAGCTTTTACCTTTGAAGCTTTTACTCTTGTTGATTTTATCATCTAGACTCTACTAATTTTATTGTGTTCCTCATATAGAGTACACTTCCACAGCAAGGAGGTGAAGTGAATCTAACTTTGGGAGGAATTGACTTGAATAATTCAGGGAGGTAATAAATGAGTCACATACTTGTTATACTTAGCGTGTGTTTGGACATGCAATATGAAGTCATGATTTTAAATCAACCTTTGGACATTGCGATTTGGGATTCAACTTCTTCAAAAGTAATACTTAACCCTTAAGTTTCTATTTTGTAAAAAAAGACCTATCATTTTTAGATTTTGTAAAAAAAGTCTCATGCTCGGCGTGAAAAGATTGTTTGTGCCGCGTGAAAAGATTATATTAAAGAGTAGCTAGTTACTACTTTTGTTGACAAATAAATTTTTATAAAATTATGTGTATATGAAAGTTTGTAATCACAAACATTTATATATGAAAGGAACATGGAGATATGTGATTTATCAATACAGGGCCTTAGGATATTCCGATGTTTTGTTTATGGACTATAATTTTTTCATTTGGTAAGATTATATATAAGAATTGGGACAGTTTTGATAGTTTTCACCTCTTGTGGGATTTTTATGTTAATGAAAAAAATACAACTTAAGAAATTCAAATTTCATGTCCGATCAAAACTTCCAACTTCATTGCAATTTAATCTCATATGGTGATCTCAAATCATGATTTCATACCACATGTCCAAATAAGCCCTTAATTTGTTCGGAGTCTCTGTCTTTCTCTTACTACAATTCCTTGATATTCAGTGTTGTTGTTAGAGAAGATAAAAAACTTTTGACCGTACTATTTCCTGATGGACGTGATGGGAGAGCTTTTACTCTTAAGGTACTTATCCCGCTTTTCTCTCTCTGTCTCTCTTCTAAACAAGAAAATCATCTCAGAAACAGTCGATGCATGTGACAAGTGATATACCTGGAGGGGTTGGGAAGCAAAAAGAGCTGCTTCTTTTCTATATAAATGAACCTTCCATGGTTTACTTTACACTGGTCTATTTCATACTCTCTAACTTACAGATTATAGAAAACTGAACGTGCAACTTAAAAAAGTACTCTGAACTGATGTTAATCTTTTAATCTGAAAAATCTATAATTAGGCTTATAATCATCTTACATGAGCCTGAAGCGTACATATGTATGAAGGACGCTATAATTAGTGTAGGAATAACTCTAAAATGACTTGAGTTCTACCTGTATCTCTTCTTCACTAGCAAGTAGTGCGTATGATTCCTGTCTCCTGCCACACAAATCAAGGTCCCATGCAATTCTGCTACATTATACTTATTCCTGGATCATACATTAGTAGAAGTCGTCTTTTAAGCTTTGAACTTTGAACTGCAGGCAGAGACATTGGAGGATCTGTATGAGTGGAAGACAGTTTTAGAGCATGCTCTTGCACAAGCACCAAGTGCTGCTCTTGTTATGGGACACAATGGCATTTTCCGGAATGACACTGGTGATTCTATTGAAGGGTCTCTCCATCAATGTTAGTTGCTCTAACTGCAATCTGCCAACCTTTTGTGTTCACATCTTCAATGCTCCACATGAGATTGACTGCTATGTCCAAATGAAACTGCAGCTTTTCCCTGTTTATTGTCAGGGCACAAAAATCTGACCAGGTTTATTTTAATTCAGGGAGAGACAAACGCCCTGTCAAATCTCTAGTTGTTGGAAGACCGATTTTGCTTGCCTTAGAAGATATAGATGGAGGCCCATCATTTCTTGAAAAGGCACTAAGGTTCCTTGAGAAGTATGGTAAGACAATCATTTCCCTCCTGTAAAATCGGGTGTGTAAGAGTAATATTGAGATATTGTATGCATTAAATTTCATTGTTAAACTTTAGTTTGATAACCTTTTTTGGTTGGCGTAATATCTTCTTATGTTTATTGTTGTTGTTTATTAATAAGGGAAAGTACATAAGTTGCTTCCTGAACTTGTCCCGAAAATCCAATTACACACCGAAGCTTTATGGGCAATCTCTTACCCTCCTAATCTTATTCAAAGTTAAACTAGAAACCCTCGAGACTAGTCTCATGATGGAAGTTGTATTATACTCGCTCTCTGACATGCCATGTTAGATTGCTACTTAATTTTCTTTTTTTCCTTTTTATTCCTTTTTCCCACTTGTTCTTTTCTCCAATATATCTTCATTTCCTTCTATTTCGACATTACATGATAACTTTCCACTCCATCAAATTCTCTGCAATCACCTTATTTTACCCTTTCACTGCCATTAAGCTGCCACATTTTCTCCATTGCAAAACCCATTGCGCATTTTCTCCATTGCAAAACTCTTGACCTCCACCCTATAACTCTCTCTCACAGGAAACCTCTCTGCACCTTCACCTATATATCCACTCCCCCAAACAGACCAAAGTCTCACCTTTCTCTCCATGGATATACCTTATACAGGCAGCTTCCATCCACAGAAATCCCAGGACAACTGTTCTCCATAGACGCTGCTTTCAACCCCCAAAGCTACGTCAGAGACCTTCTTCCTTCCTTCACTCATTCTTCAGGATCAAAAGTTATATTTTGCTGGAATAGCTTGTGTTGTATTGTTGAGATGGAGTATGTTCAGAAGCTTGTATTTTGAAATTGAATGTGAATGAACTGATATAATTATGAATTTTTAAGCACTCTTATTTTGGTTAATTCTGCTTTATTTGTTGTCTAAAAATATTAAGTCACTCGGATGTGGTTTGATATTTCAATAGATCTCATTAAAATACTCCATAGAGGAAAAAAAAGATTAGTCTTCCTTCTCTAATGATGTTTTTCAGAAGCAATCATTCTGCTGGACTTGTCTCTGGGAAAAAGGAAGTAAAATAACAGGAAAAAAAGGAATTAAAAGAACAGGAAAAAAGGAAGAGAAGAAATCGAATAAAAGAGGAAAAAGAATTGGAAATCTGTGACTGAAGAAAGAGGTGAAACGAGGATGAGAAGGAGATAAAGGGGGTGCAAAAGCGTAAGTGAAAGGATGACAGGGGTTGAAATGAAAGAGTTGGGCCCACAAAGCAGTGTAATAGACCAGTGTAAAGTAGCCTATGGTGGGAGCTGGAATTCTGGACTGCAGCTATCACATCCTTGTTTATTACCTCCCAACAATGTGTGAAAAAAGCCAAGCCATAGGAGGATGGATACCCATCAGGTTGTAGTTTCTTGCACAGAAAACTCGGAAAATTGGTCATGCAGCTTCCATCTCTTTACAAGGAAACCTCCTTTAAAGTCTCTCACAATCACCCCATCATTTTGTGACTGATTGTTCTTCTCATTAGATTTGTGGCCACGTTCTGTACATTCGTACCACTTCTTGTCTCTTCTAATGATATTGTATTACTTAAAATCAAGTGCAAAGCAAATTATGTTATCCTCCATCTTAACTGGATAGCCCTCTTGGCAAATCTGGTTAAGTGTTAAGGCATGTACAGAGAATAAAGTATCGGACCTAATGGGTATTCTATGGAGTTTTCATGCATTGTTGGGAGGCAATATACGAGGTTGCGGTAGCTGTCGTCCACAATTTCTACAATCAGAGTATGTCTTGATTCCCAAGAAGTTGGGATCCAAGGAGTTGAAGGTTTTTAGGCTTTTTAGTTTAATGAGCAGTGTGTATAAGATCATCACGTAGTTGTTGAATGAAAGATTCAAGAAAGTGGTAAAAAATTGGTGGAGAGCCAACAGATGACTTTCATTCAAGGCAGACGGATTGTAGATGCAAGAACAAAAAGAAAGTAACCTTGAATTTTATACAAGTTAGATATTGAGAAGGTATATGATCATTTAAACTGGAACTTTCTGGTGGAAACTCTGAGTAAGATGGATTAGTTGGATCCCAGTACAGTAAAATTTTCAATCTTGATCAATGGCTCTCCAGCTTGTTTCTTTTCTTCTCAAAAGTGTTATAGATAGGGTGAATCCCTTCTCCTTCCTTATTCATGATTGCTATGGAAGCCTGAAGGATATGTAAAAGACTGCTCAGTACAAGTTAGAACAATTGGTAGATTTCCTAGGATCAATGTAATTATGGTTTTAGCTAGTAACTTTTTGGAGGTAGCCAACATACCCTTAATGCAGAAGAATACAACTTTAACTTTATCAAAAAAAAAAAAAAGATTCTGTCTAAAGTATAGCACTTACATGGTCCACGGTTGAGTCAGTCTGCTGACCTATAGTCAAGGAGTTACTGCAAAGTCTGACAACAAAAGTGGGTCTGTTAGAAACAAGAAGCAAATCCTAACTTGTTCTTTCTTATTTGTGTGCTTCTATTAGTTCTAACAGCTTTCTATAAGCTGTTGATCATAATCAGAGGAGTATTGTGTTCTTCCCATGTCGATGGATGACCTCTTCTTTCTTTAGGGGAGTCCTTTTTTGTGATAAGGTGATGTTCTGAAAATTGATATTGTTGTTGCAACTAGTTGGTGAATTCTGGACCAGTAGCAATCTTCAATATATATTTTTTGAGTTCCATGGATGGTGTAAAAAATATTTACACAATCACTTGAAGGTAATTGCTGGTAACTCCATGGTAGGTTGAATAAATAGTGAATAAAACCTAGAATGGGTTAATTACATGGATGGTGTAAAAATTTCATTACACTGTCCGTGTATACAACAATAACAACATACCCTGTGGAAGTGTAATCCCACAAGTGGGGTCTGTGTACATAAAATCAAAACATATATGTACACTCACATTAGTTTGTACACTAGTTGTTATGTTTGTCTTGAGGGAAGTCTGAAACTGAATGAAGGGACTTTTGAGTCAATCAGCTTAAGAAAGAAGAGGTCCTCTATCAACTGATACCGAGTTGATAAACATGTAATTTAGGATATCTTGCTCCAGCTGCTGTATTTGACAATTTTCTGCGCATGCAATGTCCTTCTGTTCCTTAAAGACTCCTCCTTCCGTGAAGAATCCCATTTTCTTTCTTGTTTCTCTTGAATTTTCTGATCCTTGTTATGGTTAAACTTTGATCTGCAATATTGAAGATCTGCATAACCTCTTAATCACTGATTATGATATTCACATTGCATTATCTCTCCCTTACTGAGGATGTTGAATGGGTTTCATGATGATCTGGTTATGTTGTAAATTTTTCTTATCATAATCGTCCTGTCAGGAACCAAGGTCGAAGGTATATTGCGACAATCTGCAGATGTCGAGGAAGTGGGGCGGAGAGTAAACGAGTATGAACAAGGTACATCTGCTTTACTGAATGAATGCCATCTGTTGGATGTCCCCGAAAAGGCTTGTTTATCTGTACCTCTAATTTCACGATATATCAAGGAGTTAAAAGTAAATTTTAGATCTGGAATGCATTTTGGTTGTGTAATTCAATTCCATTCTAGGTTATCTATGATATTTATGGACTGTTCCTTGGATTAGCAAAATGTTAATGACATTGCTTCTCCTCCCATTTGCTTTTTGCAATGCTTTTGACAGAAGTGCCCTTGATGAAGTGTATAGTACCAATGGCATTTGAAGAAAAGTCAATGTAGTGCTTTGCAACAGAAGTAGGTGTCTCATTTATGGTCCAATCCTGCATTTTATAATGCACTGCCCCCATCTTTTTGTCCAATCTATCATTTTTGTTAAATGATGATGAAAAGATGCTATTCACAAACTTAATAAAAAAAAGATGCTATTCACAAGAAATTCGTATATGACCATTATCTTTTTTCTGTTAATTGTTTTTTTTTTTACAAGAAAAAAAATCAAACATGAAGTAAGAATCTGATTTGGTGGGTTATTATGTTCGATTGTACTGTTAAATTATGGCATGACTTGCTGATGCTGAAGTGATTTCCTTAGGAAAAACTGAATTTGTTCTGGAGGAGGATGCCCATGTAATTGGTGACTGCGTTAAGGTATTGGTTATAACATTTGATGAACGTACTTATTTAATACTGTCACAATTTCTCATTTTAATATCTTGGTGCTCTTTATTCTTTAAGTGTGGTATAATTGGTACGACTTTTATGCAGCATGTTCTTCGTGAGCTGCCATCTTCTCCTGTTCCTGCATCCTGCTGCACTGCTTTGTTGGAAGCTTACAGTAAGTAAATTCTCCACTCTTCTTTAAGAGATTTTGCAACCATATGGAAGGAAATAAATACTAGGTGCTTTGAAGGACAAAAAGCTACTTTTCAGAGGATTAAAACAAACTGTATTGGTCTTCTATTTTTTTGGTATAAACAAGATTTGGTGCGGGAGGAGGTAGAAGCAGTTGATTCTTAGGAAACTTGTAATCTGAGTATCCTCTGTGTGTGTGTGTGTGCCCATCACACTATGGGAAGTAAGTTTCCAAATCATCATTCTTCATGATGATTTTTTTTGTGAAAACAAAGTAACCCTTATTTCAAAAAAAGAAAAGAAAAGAAGAAGTCATGTGTACCATATACTTCGTCCAACTCAGCCATATAATTTCTACAAAACCACGGTCAACGGTGAACGGCAATTAAGACAGTGGTTTCGAATATGTTAAGGTGACTGGTTGAGCCAATGTAATTGTGGGTGGGTGGGGGGTTAATAAATCCCGTGCAAATATGGATGTCTATTTGCCTATTAAGGCCACTACCCCCCCCCCCCCCCCCCCCAAAAAAAAAAAAAAAAAAACCGAAGATGAGACTTATTTTGAGTGACAATTCAGAACTGAGATGAAAGAAACTACAAGAAAACAGTTTCAGCTTTAGGCAATGATGCCTTGCCATCTTCCACGTTCTCTTTTCTGGGAAATAGTCACTTGATAATATTTTTCTTCTTCCTGGGGTTAAATAGTATAAGCTTTTCAAAGTAAGATTTTAATTAATTATTTTGGGAATTCTTCTAGAGATTGTAATTATATGAACGTACTTTTCATACTTACTGAGTTTCGCCGTATCTATCTTTCTTAGTTGAAGTTCCTTTCGATCCATGTCTTGGTTGTTGAAGTAATTCTTCTCTTTGTGATTGAACTACTTGTTAATGATCAGTTGACATTCTTCACTTTAGACTGTTGAAACTTAAGCAAATTGGTTACTAACTTCAAGTTGTTTCACTTTTGGCTATAATAGAAATTGATAGAAAGGAAGCTCGGGTTAATGCTATGCGTTCTGCCATTCATGAGACATTTCCTGAACCAAACCGGCGCTTATTACAGAGGTAGATCCATTTTGTTTGATGTTGATTAGTCTGCATTAATTCTTGATTGGATTCTTTGGTTTCACTTTTTTGTGGAGTCTCTTATGATGGTGCTGTTATCTTCTTTTTCTTAATAATCTCACCCTTTGTGCTGGCTTATTATATGATTGTTTTACCTTTTCAAAACAAAAAGAGTTTTATGTCTCAAGTTGGATTGAGAAAAAAAAATTAAGTGCATAGTAGAAGTGGACAATAGAATAGGAACTGAAATCTAAGTTATCCCACAAGTAGGGTCTGGGGAGGGTGGTGTGTATGTAGCCTTACCTCTACCTTGTCAAGGTTGAGACACAAGAGCCCCGGCTCAAGTAAAGCATATCAAAATCAAGTATGGAAAGGAATTACAACTATGAAGAAGTGATTTTCTATAAATAAAGGAGAGCTGGAGAAGAGAGCTTGATCAACAATAAATAATATGGTAACTGAATCAAGGGAACAACAGGTAAAAATGTAATTGAAGAACAAGAGTAGGAGAGTTGTAATAACTATATTGATAAGGGAAACTAGACAACACTTGATTACCTCCTTAGCTTCTACCCTAATCCTCGACCTTCATATCCTCCTCCTATCTAGATCATGTCCTTGGACAGAAAGATTGTTACTTCGTTTGGGTGTGGTTTGTGGGAGGTGTATCATGAAGGTGTGGGAAGAGTTTTGTGGATATATCTCTTTTAAAGTTGGGGATGGAAGTAGGACTAGTTTTTGGGCACATAAGTAGTGCAGGAAGATCGAATTGAAGGAATTCATTCCTAATTTATATCACGTTTCTTGCCAGAGAGATGACAGTCCAACAAATTTGTAGGTCTCACGAGGGTGTTATTCATTGGGACTTCAAATTCAGAAGGAACCGGAGATGGAAGAAATTCATAATTTGATAGGGCTTTTGTAAGTGCTAGACACACCAAACAACTTATTGGATGTATGGAGGTGGTAGAGGAGTGGTGACGACTTATTCATTGTTAGCCCTTCTTATAAGAGATTGCTAGTGAGAGAGGAAGGTCCTTCCCCCATGACTCCATTTTGATCCATAGAGCACCAAGGAAGGTTTGTTTCTTTGTATGGGCGGCAAGGGGTGTGATGTTAACAACATAGAATCCGAGAAAGAGGAGAATCACCTATGTTAGTTGGTGTTTCATGTTTAAAAGTGCTGGCGGAAGTGTTGATCGCTTCCTTTTGCATTGTAAGGTGGCTAGTCGATTATGGAGGGTGGCCCTAAATTTGTTTAAGATGCAATGAGTCATGTGGGTATACTGAAGGAGGCCTTTGCCAGAGTTTTACTCATAGAAAGGGGAAGGAAAGCATGAGGCCCTGGTGCGTTGCCCCCTTAGCAATCATGTGGGTCATTTGGAAAGAGAGGAATGGTAGGGCTTTTGAAGGAGTGGAACTTTATTTTGTAAATGAAGAGTAATATTTTGTCCATAGTTTTGTTTTGGTGTACTTGTGAGGTCCCAATTTTTATAGAGGATTGATCTCTTTTGTTGATAACCATATTTTGGTGTAGAACTTTTGGTATATCGCTTGTATAATAATATTATTTACCTTATTAAAAGTTATACCCAAGCATGAAGAGTATGTTCCCAAGAAAAGTTTATGATGTCTGTGTTCCATTGAAAATTTGCATGGGGGATGGTGATATATTTCTATATTTAGAGCAGAAGGATGAAAGAAGTACATCTAGTTGATTGTTGTGTTCTGCTTGTAGTTTTACATTTGTTGATGGAAGAAGAATTTATATGTGCAGCCAAGTTAGTGATCAGTTCTCAGATGACAGATCTTTGACCTGGAACTGCCTTTCCCCTGTTTATTTTCTCTAAACTACTCTCTCCCACTCACTGTCTCATTCTAAGTGGTTGCTAGCTTACTGATGTTACTTCGGTGCTCAAGTTCGGAACTTCCCCCATATCCACATTCACAGTTATTCTGCTGAGAGGTTGTCAGTTTAAAGCTTAACTCAGTATTCTGCATTTCCCTTATCATCATGGTTGTTATAGATACATTATGCTAAATTGCTGACTCACACAAGAAGATGATCTAGTCATGTGATAGAGACAGGGATACTCCTTAAAGTCTTTGTTCAATCAATGGTAGCTGCAGCCATAATTACACAGTAGTTTATGACATACTTATTCCAGGAAACTGAACTTCCATATAATAGCCAGAGGATTATTTTTTTTTGTTTTCTCTTTAATATTCAAATGCATGCATCAGTATACCAACCTAACCTGGAAATTTGCTTCTCCTGTAGAATTCTGAAGATGATGCATACAATTTCTTCACATGCATCTGAAAATCGGATGACTCCATGTGCTGTTGCTGCTTGTATGGCACCATTGCTTTTACGCCCTCTTTTAGCGGGGGAATGTGAGTTGGAGGATGACTTTGATGTTAGTGGAGACAACTCTGCTCAGCTTCTTGCCGCCGCTAATGCAGCCAATAATGCCCAGGCTATCATTACGACACTTCTTGAGGAGTATGAGAATATTTTTGATGTAAGTAGTTCCAAAATAAAAGACAAAAGTGTGTTCACCAAAAACTAAAAACACTGAAGTTGTTTAAGAGTTTGTCTTTTCTCTTTTGTGGCTTGATTTCTTTGTCCTTTCTCCTTATTTATGTGTTTATTTCCCCTTTTCCCTTTATTTATGGGTTCTGTATCATTATCCCATGTGATTCTCTTTCATCTCTCTTTACATTTGCTTTCTGTTATTGGTTCTGGATTTCATCTTTCAAATGGAAGTATTTTCTCTTTATCGACTTACTTGGTCTATCTTACTATAGTGCATATTTGTTGTACTAGTTATGTCTTTCTGCAGAATTTCGTTTGACGGTTGAGCTTAGCTATTTGTTGCCTTTGCTTGCAGGATGATAATCTTCATAGGTGCTCTATTTCAGCAGATTCTCAAATTGCAAATAGTGGTAGTGAAGAGTCGTCAGATAATGAAAATCTGGACATGAAGGACAATGGTTTTCATGATGCAGAGAATGAGGTTGACCCAGATTCGGATGATGACCGTGAGCGTCTATTGAGTGGAAAATTAAGCGAAAGCAGTGGCTCTGCAGCCAGTGATCTTTATGATTATAAGGTTCATGCTCTTTCTAGTCCCTTTTTTTGGGGCTTGTAAATAAAGTGTTCCATTTCACTTGCTGATTTCTTCTATCTTGATCGAGGATGATGTGTATTCAAAAATAAAGAATCTAGGCACAAATATGATTCTCTAGAAAGTGCACCAATTTGAATTGCGTAGGTGCTCGAAAATTACAGAAACTCATAAGCGACCCCCTAATTTGTCAGAAGCATTTTCAACTCTTTCATAAGTCCCGTTCCTTTTTTCTTCTCTTTTCATATCATCCACATAATTGCACGGACCACTTTCCATACTCTAATCTCCTTTTCCTTTTAAATGCCTAACCTTGACCTCAAAATGTTAGATATATTCCATACTGTGCTCACAGTAACCCTTTCAGTTCTCTTGCACGTATGGCACCAATTGGCATGGATTACCTGTCTCTTCCTCAAATGTTTGACAGTACCTGGCATTACCAATTCAATATCAAACTTATTCAAAACTGTGCTCCACAATATTTCCTTTCCAATCTCTTTCACGAAGAGCAGTGAGTGGCATTGGATTGCCTTCCTCTTTCTCAATTTTTCAGCTATGTGTGTGGTTCCTCCTGTTGCTAGTTGTAACGGCTCAACCCACTAGTGATACTGTCTGCTTTGGGCGTAGGCCAACATAGCTTTAAAATGCATCACTATTGTGTAAGACCTTCTTGTATATTCAACATCTCTCTTTTGTTTTGCCAATGTGAGACTTATTATCTTATGCTTGGGTGTCACATACACTCCTTCCTATAGACTTAGGGGTCGTTTGGTTGGAAACAATTTATCCCAGGATAACTTTATCCTCACTATTATTTTTAATCCTTTTCTTTTGAGAAGGTAACATTGTGTGTATTCATTGAAACCAGTGCTTGGTTGCACTAAACCATATTTACAGCTTGTCAAAAAGTAAGAAAACTGAATCTGAATCCTAACAGGAACCTAGGATATCTATAATGGATTCAGTGTCCTCTAAATACATTTGCTTGCACCAGAAACAAAAAAGCCTGATACAATTTTGTTTGATCTTTTGGAGATCACTATTCTTGCTCTCAAAACATCTAGCATTTCTTTCTTTCCAAACAGTCCACCAAATACAGGCTGGGACAATCCTCCATCTATCTGCAGCTCCCACCCCTACTTCTCCCCAACTGTATAAAAGATGCGTGATTATGTCAGGCATAGCCCAAGCAAAACCCCTGAGACTAATGAAAATCCTCCATAGCTGGGATGTTATTCTGCACTGGAGAAACAGATGATTGACTGTCTCAACCTCTTCCCCACATAAATAGCATCTAGAACACATGGAGAACTTCCTTTTCTTGAGATTTTCATGTGTTTAAAATTGCTTCTCTAGCCAGAAGCCAAGTGAAACATACACCTTAAAGGGATTTTAGGTTTCCAAATCTGCTTCCAAGGCCATAGAGAAGGTCGTTGTCCATTTTGGTTTAGCAACTTATATACAGAGTTTACCTTGAATGTGCCTTTGTTATTTCTGCTCCACCATCATCTATCATGTTCATCCCTTGTTCCTGTAAAAACTTCCAACCTACCAATAAAATCAGTCAGGGTCTCAATTTCCCAGTCATTAAAATTCCTTCTAAACTGGAAATTCCATCCATGCTGTGTCCAAACCTCAGCTACACTCACTTGTTTATTCACTGCCAAGTCATGCATCTGTGGAAAGATACTCTTCAAGCTAAAGTTGCCCAACCATTTATCCCCCCAAAATGAAGTCTTGATGCCATTTCCTACCCTGATGCTCGTATTGATCTTCAAGAGAGGCCACGAGATTCTGATGGACTTCCATAGGCTTATTCCATATGGTGTAAGTACCTCCTTTGTCATTCACTTGTTCTCTTCTCCATATTTTGCTTGAATTACTTTCCCCCAGTATGGTTGAGGCTCTTGAGAATACCTCCATAACCACTTTAGTCTAAGGGATTTGCTCTGCTTTTCCGAATTCCTTACTCCAAGAACCCCATGTTTCTTCCCCCAGAGAATCTTGCTCCACTTGACTAAATGTTTGACAGTGGAATCATTTTCCTCTGTCCCTTTCCATAAGAAATCCCTCCTAATTTCGTCAAGTCTTTGTATCACCCCATTAGGAATAAGTAGGTAAGGCATCCAAAACTGAATTAATGAGTGTGACTCTGCCTCCCAAGGAGATATATTGAGATTTCCATCTGGTAAGCTTTTTCTCACACTTTTCAATCACTGGGTTCCAGTTGTTCAAAGCCTTTGATTTGGCTCCTAAGGGCATGCCCAGATAAATGGTAGGCAAAGAACCTACTTCCCCTCCCAAAATCCATGACAGTTCCTCCATATTAGAAACATTATTAATAGGATACAACTGACTCTTTCTCCAGTTGATATGCACTATTATTTTTAATCCTTCACACCAAAAGAGCCCTTAGTGTCCTCATTGAAGTTTGCCCCACCACGAATTTACCTAGACTTAGCTCTAGCACTGAGGTTTGCTCTGCCTTACTGGAATTTTCCTCAACTCAGTTGGATTCTGGCCCACATCACAAGGCTGACACAAGAGTGACTTTGATACCATTTGTAACGGCCCAACCCTCTAGTGATATTATCTGCGTTCTCTCTAGGCCTGCACGACTTTAAAATGCCTCACTAGTGGATAAGGCCTGCTTACTTAACTTTGCCAATAAGAAGTTCCACTTAGCTCGATTGGACACTGTGACAACTCCTAAAGGGTGGGGAGGGCTTAGGCTTAAAGACATGAAGGTTTTTAACAAGGCACTTTTGGGTAAATGGTTGTGGAGATCCTTTAAGAAGTCCATGAATTCTTAAAGAGAGTATCTTTGCAATCTTTCTAACTCTCCTATAACAACAGTAGGTGTTGGTGTTGAACAGGGACATGCTATATTTAGGAATCTTGATAAAGTGCTCCTAGTAAGTACTTCTTTGACTCCTTTGGACTAATATTTCTTCTGCCAACCTCTTCTCTACCCTCTGAATGGCCGTATTCTAAACAATTTGATTTGTGTTCAATGCACCGAAAGGTAAACCCAGGTAGGTAGTGGGAGGGACCCTACCGTACAATGCACAACTTGGGCAAGCACACCAATGTTGTCAACTTCACCAACAGGAATAATCTCACATTTCCTAAGACAAATTTTACCAAATTAACACTTGTCCAAAATAGTCCAACTAGGGCCCATCTGCATCACAGAATACCAAAGTATCATTTGCAATAAAAGATAGGTAGTTGACAAAGAACCACCCCCACCGACCCCAACCTTGAATTCCTTGATGTTTCTGCCTAAAATAGCTATGTACACCGTCGTGCTCAAGCTTCCATCACCAAAATCAAAGGATAGTTGTCAATTACCATTCCACAATCTAGTTTATCAAGTATGGTTGAAGTATACACTACATACACACTCAATTGTATATGGTATGTATATCTTGTGTATAAATATGTATATTATATGTAGTATAAAGTATACACTACCTATACACTATGTACATATTTTGTAAACTAGATGACCCAAAAGTATGGTGCTGTAATTTTCTCAAAATAAAAGGCATAGGTGATAAAGGATCACCCAGCCGCAATGCCCTTCAACTACTGAAGAAACCACACGGGTTCCCATCCACCAACACCGAGTATCTCCCTCCCTCCCTCCATTTCTCCCCAAGGTTCATCTTCAACGCATTGAAATCAAGGATTTACATTCATTCCTTCTCAAGATCTAACTTGCACTAAATACCTAGCACACCGTGTTGCTCCCTTGAATCTACCACTTCATACACTAAGGTCGCCTCTAGAGTTTGTCTTCATTCAACAAAGCATCTTGTGAAGAAGACATGGTTTTATTCAAAACTCTCTAGTCTCTACGTCTGTTAAAGCACCTTAAAAATGATCTTGTAAATGCTCCCTACTAGACTAATAGGTCTATACTCCCTGACTATAGACCTATTAACTTTAAAAAAAAATGATATAGGTCTATAGTCCTCGATACTAGAGGCCCCTTCCTTTTCATGATTAATGACAATGAAAGAAGCATTTAAGCTCCTTCAGATTTACCCCTCTTGGATCTCATCAACAGTACTCAAAATACATTTGCTCGTGCTTTGTCAATGCTAAAAGAAAGCCAAGTGAAGTCGTCTGGACCTGGTGCCTTGTCACCTGCATAACACTTTACTGCCACAAACACCTCCTCCCCAAAGCCCTCTCTAACCACCCTCTATTTTTCCCTCCAATTGAACTCCACCCCCACCCCCCACCCCTAAATTTGGCCTCCACTCAACTTCCTTCTTGACCAACATTATAGAACTAAACATTGCACCCTGTACTTCCTCCTCTCCCCTGTGTAACTCACCCCAACCTCCACTGACTCTTATCAGATCCCTTCTCCTATTTGCCATTGCTACCTTCTGAAAAACTGTGTTGGAATCACTCTCCTCCAACCACAATGCCTTCAATTTTTGTCTCGGACTAGTCTCTTGAGTCTTGAGCTAAAGCCAAAGAAGCTACATCCCCTTTTAAAACTGCTTTCTTCTCCTTTCCCTCTCATCTAATTCCCTTCCCACCTCATTCATCAATTCCCTCATTTTCACCTCTACATCCCACAAATACTTCCTTATTCCACACCCTTATATCATTTTTTTTAGCAAGGTAAAGTTATATTCCTCAATAATGTGGGTATGCTGTCAACCATCTAAAAAATTACAGTGCAAGTAATCATAATTACAAATAGTCTAAGAAGTCTACTGACTGTTCTACCTCATCTATATCCTCTTCTTTACACCAAAGATATAAAGTATTAATGCACTTTCTTTTACTTTTTGCATTGGATTAGTAATATTCTCAAAACATCTATTGTTTCTTTCCTTCCAGACTGAAAGCCTATTTAGTGGGCATTTGGCCATGAAAATCAAATACTTTTCACTTTATTTGGAATTTATGAAGTTAGAGTCGGAATTGTGTTTGGCCATGCTTTTTGTGAAGAATATTTATAATTTGAATGTACTTTTTCTAAATATGATCTTTACCCCCGATTTCTAAAAACTAGTAATATTACACAACTTCACTAATTTACCTAAAGCATACCATCAAATTTGCTCTAAAAGAGTAATATCTTAAAATAGATAGTTACATAATGTCATAGGCTAGATCCCATATACGAACTACTACATACCATTACAAATATTTTTTCACTTTATTTGAAATTGTTGGAGTTGTGTTTGGTTATATATTTTGCAAATAATATATGGTCATTTGAACGTACTTTATCTAAAAAATATGAAATATAATGGGGTAATTTTTATAAAAATAAAAAATTTAGAGTAAATTTGAAAAAGAAAAGTACAATGGAAGGGTGTTCTCCAAATTTTATATATAACAACGTACTTGTATTGTCCCCTATGTTGCTCGGACTCTTCATTTCTCTTGCGTGTCGGATTCGGTCAATCCGGTTCGGATACTTTGACCAGAGCTGAGAAAAAAATGGGAAGAAGATATAAATTTCATGGCCGGCGAAAGTTGACGACTTTTCTCCAACGAAGTTGTCACAAGGTCTGGTTGCTCCATGGAAAAGAATAGTGAAAAGGGAAAGCTTACAAGAATAGAGAGAGAGAGCAGGCAAAGTTTTTTCTTGTACATGGACAGAGAGGAGTTGAAGGTTTCATGGAAAGAACAAAGAATTTAAAGTATTTTTCTTGAAAAAGAAAGAGAGTTTTTTTTTTCTCGAAAAGGAACAGAGCATGCTAAGGGTTTCTTGGGAGAAGAAAGGACAACATACATCATGAATTGTACTATCCAATTAAAGTTGGGTTTCATATATATATATATATATAAAATTAATTAGTAACAAGTTATAATTAATTTATGCTTTTAAATTTGTACATATGCTTTTAAGTATAGGTTTTACAAGATATTTATTATTATTATTATTATTATTATTATTATTATTTTTATAACTATATTTTTTATAATATTGAATAATTTTAGCCGAATCCCCGCACCCGTATCCATATTCGGATTAGCACCTCCAAATCTTAAAATTTAAATTTTGCCGAATCTGACTCTTGGATTTGCATCCGTCTCGGAAACCCGAACCCGAGTACGAGCAACTTGGATTGTCCCACAAATGAGTTTTGGGGCGGATATAGTGTGCACATACCTTACTTCTACCTTATTAGGTAGAGAAATTGTTTCTGAAAAACCTTCGTCTCAAAGAAAGCAAATACACAACCTTTATGAAACATAAGCAATAGCAGCAGAAGGCGTTAACAACTCGAGAATGTTGGAGATGGAAGAATAGGTCTTTTATGGGAGCTTTAGTTTGGCCGACTTTGGATTCAGGAGGATGATGTCGAGAGAAGAGGCATCCAGCAAACCTGGGTTTTTTCTATCAGGGGAACGTATTCTAAAAAGAGAGTTTTTTAAAATCTAGTTTGGTTGGATCCTTCATCAAATGGGTGGGCTCGCATGAGGCCGTTAGAAACTGGAATGGCCTAAACATCACGCAGCTGAGCAGCATACAATGCTTGTTTCTTTGTAAATGAGGAACAAACTCAAATTCTTAATGCCTTAATCTTAAGCTAGTTGGGGACTTGGGGTCAGCTTATAGATCCTTATTGTCCATTTAGCTCCAATTGAATCCCTTCCATTTTTCCAGCCTTTCTGCTGACCTTACACATAGAGGGAGCTAAGTGTACCGGGCTGCCCTTTATTTCTATTCCGTTTTTCATTCAAGTCTAACCTTGAGAAGCAAAGTCATATACTTACAACTATTTCCTATGGCTCTTGTCCATACAAAAAGGTAATAGTTATTTGACTATTGCTTCTTCTTAATCATGCATGAATGAAAATGTTATACCTATATAACAACCTAAATCAAAAGGATATTGTTACTCCTCTGGTCTGTTCCATACAAAACTGATTCCTGCTAATCTCACATATGAAGCTTGTGCATTAATTTTGCTACACAGGATTTCAGCGGTGATGATTCGGATGTTGAGTCTCCTAGGGATAGTCGTGTACAAGGAGTGACTTTAAAACCAACTGTAGACACTCAGCCCCATGCAGTTTCTAATGTTCCTTTCAGCGAACAGCTGGAAAGATGTGGAAATGAAGTTGATGATCCTTGTGAATTAGCTGGTAGTGAGTCTCAGCGATCTATGGGTGGAATACTTCCATCTATGGATCCAGCTCATGGTATCTCCAGACGTGATTCAAGCGCAGACAAGTCTAGCAGCAAGCTAACTCCTTCTAACCTGAATGTCAAAAAGTCAACTTTTTGGGGGAGAAGCAATGTGAGTTTTGGCTTTCAGGACTATTTATTTTTTGGGGGTTATTCTCCATTTCAGTTGTAGTTAGTGTCACAGTTGCTTTTGTTTATGGGTGATACATAAATATTTTTTTTCTATCACATGGTTAGTCTAATTTATGTGGTTATTACTCCCTCCGTTCACTTTTACTTGTCACTTATTCCTAATATAGATTTTCATTTTTACTTTTCACTTTTGGCATATCAAGAAAAAACAATATTTTTTCCCATGTTTTACCCTCATCATTAAATACTTATTTTTCAAATTATTTTTCTAGACATCATTTTATTGGGGATAGTTTGGAAAAAACCTATATCAATAATTATTTTCTAAATGGATGTGGCAAGTCAAAGTGTGACAAGTAAAAGTGAACGGAGGGAGTATTATGTAAAATCTGTGGGGTTTCTCTGGTGTCTAGAATACTAAGTTTGATTTGTAGTTTGAGTAATATTTCTTACCTTTTGGATAAATTATTTAACTTCTATACATGTGGGGAAAAACAGAAAAATATCTTTTTTTCTTTAAATAGATGATCACACTTTTGAGAAATTATTGATTGATAAACTAACGTGCTTGTTTTCTTAAAAAATTGAAATAAAGAAAAGAAGTATTGTGTCTGTCACCCATTTGTATCATAACAGCTGGAATTGGGAATCTGATATTTTGATTGTTTTCTTTTTTACAGGCTAAAAAGACGCCATCAGTGGAATCAATTGACTCCTCCGGAGAGGAAGAGTATGTTTCTCTCCCCTACCCCTTCCGTTGGTGTCTTCATTTGGGAGATCAAGGATAGATAAATGGCCTCTTTAATGTTAATATGAATATTTACTTCCTTTAACTTAAACAATGGAAGCTCTATTATCAACTGAAATCTCTATGGTATCCATGTGGATATTTACTCCATTTTTTATTACACATACTTTCGAGTCTGAGACTTGTTCTATGACAAGGAGGGGGAATGGGTGAGGGTCGATGCAAAAGTGTTGCTATTCTTGGTGAAATGCTTATGTACAAATGTAAGTTGTTTGCAGTGAGGTTTCAGTGCCATATGATAGTGATGTCCATTTATCTTTCCCTGCATCTATTCATTTGTTCAATTTGCATTATGTAAATTCATTCTTCGTTGAGAGATGCAACACTAAAAGATAAAATACTTCCGGACCATATAGCATTAATGTGCTAGTTTAGATCTTGTTTCACCCCTTTTAATTATTCAGCATCCATTCTAATGCGAGCCTTGATAACTTGTCGACAGACTTGCTATACAGAGACTTGAGATTACCAAAAATGACTTGCGCCATAGGATTGCAAAGGAGGTGATCTATATTAGTAGATTTTGCACCTGATAATTCATCTTTTTTTTCCTTTCTGATACCCTTAATGTTGCCACTTTTACTAGGCAAGAGGAAATGCAATTCTGCAGGCGAGCTTGGAGAGACGGAAGCAAGCCTTGCATGAGCGTCGTTTGGCTCTTGAACAAGATGTATGTTTTATTTCCTGTGCAATAAACTCCTAGAAAGCCCACAAACAATTGTTTCGTTTCAAGCTGATTTTCTCTTTTTCTTGAGGGTCTGAGTAAATATGCAGTGGCTGGCTGCACAAATCTATGAACATTGACTTACATAGCTGAAATAAACTACTACAAAACCATTTTTTGGCGACCTTGTTTTTTTCCTAATTTATGCCCATCTTTTGGGTTGATTGTTTACTCATTAATGACCTTTCCAATTCAATATCAGCCCTTCCCACTTGTTGCAAGTCTTATATTTTGGTAACTAAATAAAATATAGCAAGGTCTCTCTTTGATAAATTTAGAATTGTATTTCTATGTGTTCAGTGATTTTAAGATGTGGTGTGCACTTTTAGTTGATGAAACGTTTTGCTCCACAAGATGCCATATATTTTCTATGGTCTAAGAAGTCATGTGTGGTTTTGATGAAGGTTGCAAGACTTCAAGAACAGCTACAAGCTGAGAGGGATCTAAGAGCTGCACTGGAAGTTGGTTTGAGTATGTCTTCTGGACAACTTTCGGGCACTCGCAGTATGGATTCCAAGGTTTGTATTGATGATTCAATAGGTTTATATTCTTCCACTTTCAGTTAATTTTAATATGCTTCTGAAAGGTATTACTTTCTTAAAGACTAGGGCCGAACTCGAAGAGATAGCCCTGGCAGAAGCAGATGTGGCTAGATTAAAGCAGAAAGTTGCTGAGTTGCATCATCAACTTAATCAGCAACGTCAGCATCACTATGGCTCGCTATCTGATGCTTGTGAGCGGTTTCAAAATGGGCCAAACCATAATTCTCAATTGTGAGTTTTGGATTTGTACTTTTTCAGGTGCAATTGCTTTAATGTCAAGCACTTCTTAGTTGCATGCAGTCGTTGACAGGTGTAGTTGCTTTTTATGAGGAGTGCTTGATACGATTTCCTTTTTCATTTGATTGAACATGTAAATGATGTTCTTTGCTATCTAGATAGATAAAACAAAATTAGTGCAAAATGATTGTCCATATATTATTGTTCTAAACAGAAAATCACTAGTACCTTTTTGTTGTGGTAACAAAAGAAGAAAGGTGTAAACTAATGGAAGAAGGTGTTCTTCTATTCATGAATATACAAGGTATTCATAAAATTACAAGGATCCTATAAATAAAAGAAAATATTCTACAATCACTCTTATTATTCTGTAATATCCTACAATCTCTATGTGGTATTGTTACCATATTCTGTAACACTCCCCCTCAAGGTGAAACATAGATATTGATCATGCCTAGCTTGTTACGAAGATTACTAACTCGAGTTCCATTCAATACCTTGGTGAACAAATCAGCTAATTGTTCTCTCGTCTTCAGTTAGCAAGTGGAAATCAAATTATCCTGGAACTTCTCACGAATGACAGTCAACCTCAATGTGTTTATCTCTTTCATGATACACCAGATTTGAGGCTATATAAAGAGCAGCCTGATTGTCACACCAGAGTGTGCTCCACTCCAATTTCAGATAACTAATGATGTATCCACATAATCTCACGGTAGACTCTGACATAGCTCTATATTCAGATTATGCACTAGATCGAGATACAACACCGTGTTTCTTACTCTTCCATGATACTAGGTTCCCTCCAACAAAAATACAATAGTCTGTTGTAGTTCTATTAATTTTGGATCCTGCCCAATCGGCATTAGCAAAACACTCAACACGATAATGACTGTGATTATCATACAATATGCCACGTCTTAGGAGTTAGGGCTCCTGTTAAGTAACAAAGAATTTGTTCTGAAGCTTCCAAATGTTTGACCATAGGCATTGACATAAATTGGCTAACAATACCTACTGTGATGGCAATATCCGGATGAGTCACAATGAGATAATTCAATTCCCCAACTAACCTCTTATATCTCTTTAGGTCATTATAAGGATCACCATCATCTTTGCACATTGGCGACCACTGGAGTACTGCAAGGTTTGGCAACCAACTTTCTCCAAGATAGAAAAATTCCCTTGCTTCTATTATATGCAACCTAGAATTTGTTACCTTCACAAAAAAAAATTATATGCTACCTAGAATGCTGGAAAAACTTGAGAGAAGAGATCACCACAATCACTCCCGTGATGACAATGTCATCAATATATACAATAAGTAGGATAGTGCTTGCTACGGGTTGCCGGTGGAATACGAATGATCACATTTGCTCATTTTAGTCCAAACTCCTAAACTACCTCAAACCAAGCCTGGGGACTTGCTTCAAGCCATACAAGGACTTCCTCAAGTGACACACTTTTCTCCCCCCCTAGCAACAAAACCTAGTGGTTGCTCCATATACACTTCCTCTTAAAGATCACCATGATGAAATGCATTCTTGATATCTAACTAATGTAAAGGCCAATTCTCAAAAGCAGCTAGGAAAATGAATAGCCGGAAGGAAGTGAGTTTGGCCACCACGAGAAGGTGTCTAAATAATCCACCCATAAGTTTTGAGCATAGCATTTAGCCCCAAGTCTGGCCACAGAACCATCCGGATATACTTTAACTACGAAATCCCACCACTTACATCCTATTGATTTCTTTCCCTTAGGTAAATCCACCAAATCCAAATGTAGTCAAAGGCACGCTTTAAGCGCACTTAAGCCCTGAAGTGTGGCTCGAAACGTGTTGAGCGCTTCGCCTCACTTTATGTGCGCTTCAGTGTCATTTTTCTTTGCCAATGAGCCTCTTCTAAAGAAATGACACTAAACAATTGATATTTCACTTTATCATAAAAAAATTTCAATTTCTTTGGTCATATATTTGTCATTCATGTTTATAATAATTAGTCTTGAACTAAACATATATGTTTGTATTTTTTCTCCTTTTGCGCCTTTTGTCAATAACGCACGCACTTTATATGCGCTTTGCGCCTAAAGCCCCAACGGACCTTAAAGTTTTTTTTGTGTTATTCGCCTTTCATAACATTGCCAAATCCCACGTGTGATCTTCCTCTTAAGGCATGTATTTCCTCGAGCATCACCCCAGACCATCTAGGATGATGCAAAGCCTCCTTGACCGTTTTGGGTACAGAGATAGAGTCTAGAGAAACAATCAAAGATCTAGATACAGAGGATAAGTGGTCATAGGAAACAAAACTAGCAATGGAATATGTGGATTTACAAGTACGTGTACCTTTGCAAAGAGCAATAGGGAGGCCAACGTTTTTCGAAGGATCGGATGGTGGAAGATATGATGACGAAGAAAATGGCACAAGACATGTTTCATTGCTCTCTCCTCAAGTAAACTTGAACAATTGGAGGTCTTGCTAGCACAAACAGATTAGATCTGAAAAAAAAGATTTCTTGCTCAAAAAAAAAATAGTCGATTGGTGCTCAATAGAAGAATTGGGTGATAATGGAACATCATTTAATTGTTCTTTCGAAGTGTGGAACTTGATAGACTAACCAATCATCTTCCTCCTCCTGGCTAGTAGAAACGGGAGGTGCACAAAGAAATGGGATAGTCTCGGAAAATACCACATTGTTTGACACCAAATATTTGCCAAGTTCAGTTGAGTAACACCGGTATCCCTTCCGAAGTCGAGAATAGGCAAGGAAAACACATTTCAATGCCTTGGGATTCAACTTGGTAACAAATGGTTGAACATCTCGAATATATCTCGAATATAGCATGTACTTCCAAATACTTTAGGTTCTACCGGAAATAGAGACTTGTTTGGGAAAAGAACACTATAAGACATGTTACCAACAAGCACACTAGATGTCATCCCATTAATCAAAAATTAAGTTGTAGAGACCCCATCTGCCCAGAATTGTTTAAAACCCTTCATTTGGAACAAAAGTGCTCGAGCTGTCTCAAGTAATTGCATAATTTTCCTCTCAACAACTCTATATAGAGAGGTGTATCAACACATGAAGGCTGATGGAGAATATTGCGTTTGTCTCATGAATGACTTGAAACAATTCTGACATGTATTCTTTGGCATTAACACTTCTTAGAATATGTACTGAAGCATTGAATTGAGTTTTGCCTTCAGCATGGAAGGCACAGAAGTGAGTTAACACTTCAGAACGACTCTTTTCATAAAATAAATTCAAGGCATTCAAGAGAAATCATCCGCAAAAGTTACAAAATACGTATGCCCAGATTTGGAAACAAACAACAGGACATGGTCCCCAAATATTCAGAGCCAGAAGAAATGGCAGAACATGATACCCTCTTGTATATGGTGGACTATTTGGAGAGAAAGAAACAAGAGGTGCATGGAAAATACCGCAGAATCAGTGCAAAAGATCAAATGGCATTGTATGAAGACTTTCTGTTTTTGGTGTAAAGAGGAGGGTATAGAGGATGCTGGAAAGATTTTAAATTTTTTTCGTCTTTATAAGTTTAGTAGTAATTTCTTGAGTTGGTCTTTTTTGGGTCACTTGATGAGTTGATGTAAATCTCTTTGATGGTTGCCAGCATACCCTCCCTCATTGCTGAGGAATACAACTTTACCTTTATAAAAGAAAAACATTAGAACCCAACCCGCTTATTAACCCTTGGATCTACCGAGATGCGATGGTGATTTGCAAATTGACATGACTCATAATTTACGGAAGAAACATTTTGAAATTGGGAACAAAACTTCTTTGACATACGTAAAGAAGGATGTCCCAACTGACAATGTGTTTTGAATGGAAACACGATACTGGAGTAGGCACCAAATCGAGGATCCCATTCATCAGAATATAGAGATCATCAGATATATGTCCCTTACCAATTACCTTATTTGTTGTAAGATCACGAAACAAACAATGATCCAGAAAGAATGAGATATAACAATTGAGGTCTCTGGTAAAGATCAAATTAAAGGCCAACTTTGGTAGACTTGAGATAGATGACAAGGTAATAGTTGAAGTTGGTTTAACAGTTCCTGATCCCACAATGTTACAAGTTGAACCTTAGCTACCGTCACAGAAGAAAGTGTTTTATGTGATCAAAAGCTAGAGAACATATCAGAATTACATATCATGTGATTTGTGGCGCTTGAAGCAATCACCCATTTATTCAATGAGGAGAAGAGACATGTCTTTCTTGACTCTGCAAATGTAGTAACTGAAATGGGTTCCTTGAGTGATTTTTGAAATTGAGAGAATTTCGCATACTCATCAGCTGAAACAAGAATTGTCTTCTTAGTCATTTTTCTGTTAAATATAGCTGGTGTATTTCTTGACAGAAAACAAAAGGAGTTCAACAAGTCTGACCCAGCAGTTCCTCTGAAATAAGTCTACCAGATTGAAGAAATACACAATGTCTTCTAGAATCAGCAAACTAAAATTATGAGGCAGCAAACCATATAGTGTTCAACTATGTCAAAGAGATGATATAAGCAATAAAAGCAACAAATGATCTATAACCAGAATGTTTAAATTTGACTGAACAGTGGCTGTTTAATCAGTTCATGAATCCAGATTTCTGAAACCCAAATTTCTGAGTCTCAGCAGCAACATTAGAGAATACCAGAAGTGAAACAAAAAACCTTCAAATCGATATTCAACACCAAAAGAATACCAGAAAATGTCGTGATTGATGAGAAGAGACTAGAGAAGTAAGACAAAAATACATATGTTGGACCACACGCCAGCGAGTGGATAAATAGAGGTGCAGGTGGTACGTGAGGTTCACTTGCTGTCACCTAGACCAGAGATTTCCTTTCCAGACAGAAATCTCCTTCTGTCTCTTCTTATGATGTTGGTGAGATAAATTTGTCGCTCCTAATGAGTGAACCAAACCTTTGTTAGGCTGCGAGGAAAGAATCGAACTTCAAAAAAACTTGAGCCTTAGGCTCTGATACCATGTAAACTAATGGAAGAAGTTGTTCTTCTATTCATGAATATACAAGGTATTTATACAATTACAAGGAATCCTATAAAAGGAAATCAATCAAAACAAATAGAAGAAAATATTCTACAATCACTCTTATTATTCTGTAATATCCTACAATCACTCCGTGATTTGTTACCATATTCTGTAACAAAGGGATATTTTGGTATTTATAGGAGAAGAAGATCAATTTGTCTTAATCTATGTTAAGTTGTGTTTTCTTGTGGGTCAATGGATAGGCTCATTTCTGACTATTATTCCTGCATCAACAAGTTTTAAGCTCGTAAAACATTATGCTTTGACGTACAAATGTTATTATCGTAATCCGATTGTTGTAAACAGATAATCTAACATCAAAGTTTAAATTTTAATAGTTAAATTTATCTAATTCAGTGTTGTGGACGGCGAGAGGCGACAAAAGGCGACAAGGGCCTGCCTCGCCACGCAGCGAGGCGAGTGGCGAGGCGGTTGCCTTTTTGAATAAAGGAGCCAATTAATACCAAAAATTAAAAATATTTAATTGCATATTTTATCCAAAATCTTAATAGCGATAACACATATTAGCAAATATTCAATTCAAAAACCAATAGTAGATACTAAAATGTCTAAAACTTTAAAGACCAAACAATTCAAAATACAATAAACCAAAACTTTAAAAGTCTATTCTTCTTCAAATTATCCAACTCCTGGAGAACAGAGAGTCGTGAGGGAACAGAATCGTGAGGCGGCGGCCGGCGAGGGAGAACAGAATCCGACAGCGAGGGAGAACTGGAGAGAGTCTCGCGATGGAGAAGCCGACAGCGATGGAGAAGAGAAGAGAACTGGAGAAGAGAGAGAGGGAGAAGAGACAGCGATGGAGAAGAGAAGAGAACTGGAGAAGAGAGCCGAGAAGAGAGTCAATCGAGAGAGAGTCGCGATGGAGAAAGCAGAAATTTCAAAAGTATAAAAAAAAACCCTGATTTTGACTAATATTGTTAAGTCAAATATTTTTGATTAAAAGGCGGCGCCTTTTCTGTCGCCATTGTAGCGCCACTCCTCGCCATTTTGCTATCGCCTCGCCTCGGCAGAGAATGGCGAGGACCCATCGTCTCGCCTCTCGCCAAAGGCGAGGAGGCGCTCGCCTTTTGTAACACTGATCTAATTATTTGAAATTTGGAGAAGTTGTATGAGATAAAATTATTACTGGTTGGAATCATCTTTCAGGGTTTTTTTTCGGTGAAGTGTCGAACCAGTTGGTTTTGCATTTAATCAACACTTTTCTTTAAAAGAATAATTGGGTTTGTGCCTATTCAGTGTTCAAGCTTTGATTATTTAGCAGCTGGTTGTGACTTGTGAGTACAGCCTCCATGTTTCAGCACCACTGTGCATTGTACTTTTCCTTGTCACATGAAGTGAAGAAATGATCCACATGGGACATTGTATTAACATTTCATCCTTGGACATACATATTGAAAGATTTTTTTTTTTAGGGTGTGTGTGTGTGCGCGCGCGCTGAACCATTTCTCCTGATTGGATAACTTTTCGTTTTACTTACGAAGTGTATTTTTATTTGCAGGAAGTTTTTCCAACAAGATTTTGACACAACACTGGCTTTCTGTAATCATGAACGAAGACAAAGAAGTGAGGTGATTTTTACCATTTATTAGCATATCGATCACACAATTTCGGCTCATAAAAATTGGACTTGCTGCGTTTATCTGGGTTCGGGGTATTCTGTGATCATATGAGAAAGTAAGAAGAAGGGAAATAGAATTCAAGCGATTGGGGTTCAAATAGCTAAGTATACATATTCTAAGGATGGAAAGAGCATCATATACATAATTACAAGCTATTCTATATTTACAAGATCCTAGATAGATTAGTGTAGGATGTCTAGATTATAACACTCTCCCCTGAATTTGGTGCATATAATCATATGTTCCAAGCTTGTTACAATTTACAAAATATAGTTGATACAAGAACCAGTTATATTTTAGGAAAACAAGTTCCTTAAAAATGTGAAAAATGACTTTCATAGTGGAATTAGGGAAAACAAGTTCGACAAGTGACATTCCACATTGATTGTGTCTTCCCCACCACCCCACACCCCTATTCTAGCCCCATCACCTATAGTATTTGTATAGGTTAAATACAAATGTTTGTAAGATTACATCTTTTGCTTATGTAGCAAACACTGGAAAATAAGTTAGAAATCCACTTATTTTCCCAGAAAATATTTTTCTAAAACCATTTCCCTTAGTACTGAACACACCCTAAGTTCTGCTTTATTTAGCATCGTCCAACTTTCAAGTTTTCATTTGGTTGAAGGATCCTGAGTTGGAGAAATTACTTTGTCTCTTCATGTTACTTATACCTTTTCCATTTAATTTGTTTTATTTTCTGAAATAAGGGAGCAATTTTAAAGGCATGCACCTTATATTTTACAACTTCATTACCTTAGTCCACCCGTGCAAAAGAACATCTAATTAGTAACCATGGCATTTCCTGAAAATCAAAACAGAATTGATGACCATGGAAGTTCAGTCTGTTTACATAAATATATCCTTCGAATCATCCAAAGGCTGTATTGACCCTTACCACTGTTGCATCCTTTTCTTGAAAAGGTAAACACTTCCCATTGTTGCATCCTTTCCTCTTCTATTCACTTACCGGAAGATGTGAATGTCAATTCTCTTCCTATTTGTGTAGACATCACCTATAAGCTGTTAGATGTTATCTTTTGTGATTGGTGGAGTAACTTCTTACTTTGCTCCATGTTATAGTTTATCGCTTGTTAGATCTATTTGCATGTCTCGTGCTGACATTACCATCTTAGAAGCTGAAACAATGTTAACTGGTATATTCTGTGGGTCTTCTGTTGAAGTTCGTCACCTAAAAGCCATTTTCAGGAGTTTCTATTCCAAGATGATCCTGTGACCCATTACCCATAGAATTTTCAGGAAATTTAAAAGGTTTTCAAGTGTCAAAATTTGTGCTGTCATAGCTGAACTATTAGGGCAATCTTTTCCCCTTTGTCAATTGAAGTTAATTGTAAAAAATTTAGATGCATATCATCTTGAAATTCTGATGTCAAGGTAGTATAAATTAGCATATATCTTAGGGCTCCTTGAACAAAAATGCAGGAATTGCTGGGTGCAGATACCAGGAATATCAAAGGACAAGTACTGACATCTGGGGCCAGTAGTAGGCGGCCTGCTCGGAAGCTATTCTTGGATACAACCTTGAGTGATTCTAAGAGTACTGAGGCGTCAACCAGTTTATCCTTGGATGAACTCGGTGCTGTTGATTCTCCCTGTGGACCTTCTATTTCAAGGGCCAATGAGGTAACAAACTTCTACTACTACTCATTCTCAACAGATGATGAACAAGGGGTCACACAATTGGCTGCAAAAAAAAAATTATGCATACTTGGATGAACCCTGTACAAATACTACATCATAGTTTGGTAGGATTTCTTGCACCAGTAGTTTTATACTACCTGGTTTTCTATTATCACTTTGATTAGCAACATGATACTTGTAAGTTTAGCAACATTGCTAGATATGCATCAACTGTGACCCAACAGCGATGCATCTTTTGTTTGATCGTTTTAACTGAACCCAATATTTTCTACCAAGAATATAAGTATGAAAAAAACCAATAAAACTTCAACGGATACTAAATTTTGAACCCATAGTCTCAATGATATAATGGTTTTTAATGTAAGAACTTTAAGATTGAACCCATTTAAGTTTAGATCCAGGATCCCCTCATGGTGATTGTGCATATATGGATATTTAGAAGTTAAGTGACATATGGTGATGATCTTTGACTATGAATTTAGCAGGCGATGGATTATGGCCGACATCCCTCAGCTGCATCTTCCACTTTGGTAGAATTAACAACGCGTCTTGACTTCTTCAAAGAAAGGCGCTCTCAGCTGATGGAGCAACTCCATGGCCTTGACGTTAACTATGGATCAACATCTCAAGATTTTATGCACAAACCTTCGTCTCCTCCGTGGAACTAACTGAAGATTATGTATGATCAACATCTCATCATTTGTACATCCTCTGTATCATAGCAATGTACTTTATGTACTACAAGATGGTACTTCTTGTGTATTTTCACCTCTTCCTGCTTTTTGTCTCTATTGGAAAAAAAATCAACTCTGTGTCATTGTAGTTTATTTAATTCATTCTGATGAAGTTTTACACCCCAAAAAAAAAAATATATAATATAGTGGACAGGGTGTGTTATGGGATGGAGTAAAAAGCTTTTGTACTGTAATTTGTTGAGACATGTCATGAGATCAAGTTTGGATTTGAGATGTTCCTACTTCTCATCTCTTGTTATGTGTACAATATGAGTGACTATATCTATTTTGAAAAAAAAAATCATGTCAAAAGATGAAAGCAATAGAATAAAGAGACAAGATTAGAGTTTTTTTCTAATTTCTTCCAAGTTATTAAGTGTATCAAAGTATGTAAAATAGGGATGTTTATGCCTTTATTCATAGTGTTTGCAGGGGCATACAAGAGGTTGTTATAACATGGCATTAATTATGGACATTATGGGGGAAGATCATGGAGAAGGTTAGGAGTGTTCACAGTTGGGTTAAAATCAATCCTAATTGATTAAATAAATATTTTTATTTGGGGTTTGATTTTATATTTTTTTAAAATGATAATATTTGGTTTGGTTTGGGTTTGTTCAAAATAATTGAAAAAGTAATTGAACTGAACGGGAAAATAATGTGCATAATATATATATTTTATGAATTACTTTTAAATAGCTTATATAAATTTATTCATGAAATGGAAAAGCCAATTTAGATTCAAGCCCAAAATTAGTAAAAATAAAACAAAATTATCTATGATAGAAAATCACAGATTGTTTATATATTGATCTACTTGCTCTATGCATTGCTAATATCTTGGTCAAACTTGAATATGTATCAATACTTGATTATCTTGAAGAATTTAATATATGGAAGTACTCTCACATGCAAATAGATTATTTAAAGATGGAACTTTATGTAAGGTCATGTATTTGTATAACTAATAAAATCTTGACATTATTATTTGTTGGGATAAACAAATTTATCAAAAGTTTATTTTGTAGTATATGACTCATAATGTTTCAATATATTCATCATGTTTATGAGGTCTAAATGATCTTTAATTATATATAGTAATATCACAATCATCGGGTATTCAATGAAATCACTTTAATGCATATAAGGATTTGTTGAAGTTTTATTTAACAAATTTTGGGGAATCTTTATATGTTTCAGAACAATTTAAAATCTTAAAGTATCTTGGGCCTGTAATTTAAAATATTGAGGATATTGATGATGATGTCATAAAATGTACGCATTACAACTGCTTGGATGAAATAGAGACTTACCTCGGCAGTCTTTATGATAAGAAGGTATCACCTAAATTTAAAGCTAAGGAAAGTTCTATAGAGTGGTGGTTAGATCATCCTTGTTGTATTGGGTGGAGTTTTGGCCAGTCAAGAACTCACATGTTCAGGAGATGCATGTTGCGGAGATGCAGATGTTAAGATGGATGTGTGGGCATATTAGGAGTGACAAGATTTTGAATGAGGTTATCCGGGAGAAGGTGTGAGTGAATTTTGTGGCGGTTAAGATGAGGAAAGCGAGATTGAGATGGTTTGGGCATGTGAACAGGAGGTGCGAGAGGTTGGTTGTACAGGGCACGCGGAAGAGTAGAGGTAAGCCAAAGAAATATTGGGGAGAGGTGATTAGAGAGAACATGACGTGGCTCTATATACCTACAACATGACTCTAGATAGAAAGAAGTGGAGGTCTCGTATCAGTATAGAGGGATAGTAATCGTAGTACTAGTAGTATCGTTGTAGTTCATGTCATATGGGATTTATTGTATTTTCGATCATCACAGTATTTTTTATGTTTGTTAATTCTTTTTGTAGACTTCACACTTTTTTTTATTAATGACTATGCTATCATCATTGTATTTTTCTTTCTCTGATTTGATACACTTAAGTTAAGGGTCTTTTAGAAACAATCGCTCTATTTTCACGTGGTGTTGATAGTCTGCGTACATTCTACCCTCTTCAGACCCCACTTAATGTTATTTCACTTGATTTGTTGTTGTTATTGATTTACAAAAGTACCGCTCTCTAGCTAGACATAACAACAATCAATTATATGTATTCTTGTTATTCATGTATTGCAAACCAAAAAATCTCATTGCATTCACAACAGAAGAACATCTTCCAGACTTCTCTAAAAAAAATTATACACAAGTGATATTTATATCTTATGATTTTACTTTCTGCACAATAATTATTTGTACCCCACATTTGTTATATCTCTATATCTTTGAATTATAGGTTCAAAACGACACCTTTTTAAGTGGAATAGAATATATTTGAATTATATTTTTATTTGGACAATCACTTTTATGTCCACGCTATACGAAAATATTAAATTTAAGATCTCTGTTATCATTTATAATATTGAGTATTATATTATATCGAAGATACTGAAGAGGTCATTTACATTTGTCAATACGATATAATTATTGAGATCTTTTTATTTTTCATCATTTTTAGATAAATAAACCATTTTCAAGAATTTATAAAGTATTATTTCACGGTGATCTTTTAAAGAATTCGCTTCATTATCATGATCAATTTTATCATTTGCTCATATTCTTCTTTTAAAAAGAAAATTCCTTTGGAATTAATTGGTCTATGATGTAACAACATTAGACATTACATTTAACGCTTTTAAGTACGAACAAATGCAAGTTCTTAATTAACGTTTATTTTATTTGATAGTTTTGATAAATTTTGTATAAGAAAATGAACCAAGTTAAGAATGGGTAAATTTGTACTGAACTGAGAAAAGAAAGTTTGATTGCAGATATTCTAAAAAATTGGTCCTATCTATTTTTTGTTTGAATTATAAGTTTGATCTTTTTGAATCCATATGGTGTTTGATATTTTTGTGGACGTCTGCTAAGACCTTATTAATGGTGTGAGTTGGTCGCAAAATAAAAACGTCCGCATTTTCAAGTTCAAACGAGATTCGGAGCAGGAATGACCAAATTTATCATTTTACGCCTAATATAGTCCATTAATTTTTGCTGATACATGATCCCGATGGGTTTTTGACCAAATTTTTTTTTGGGAGTCCATTAAAACCTTACTAATGGCGTGAGTTGATCTCTCCGTCTCGAAGGGAAAACGTTTGAATTTTCAAATTCAAACAAGGCACAAAAGGGGAATGACAAAATTTATCATTTTACATGCGCTAAAATCCCTCGATTTTGAGTGATACGTGATGTTGATGGGTTTTTGGCTGAAATTTTTGTGGGAGTCCATTAACATCTTATTAATAGCGTGATGGTCCCGATGGAAAACATCCGCATTTTCCAGTCCAAATTAGGCCAGAGCGAGAATGATCAAATTTATCAATTTACATGTGTTATACTTCATGATTTTTTGGTGATACGTGATTTCGACAAGTTTTGACCAAATTTTTTTGTCGGGATCCGTTAAGACCTTATTAATGGCGTGAGTTGGTCCCGATGGAAAACATCCGCATTTTCATATTCAAACGAGTCTCAGAGCATTAACGACCAAATTTACCATTTTACATGGGCTATCCCAACTGATTTTCGGATGAAATTTGTGAGCGTCCGTTAAAACCTTATTAATGGCGAGAGTTGGTACCATGGGGAAAACTCCCATAGTTTGAAGTTCAAATGAGACCCAGAGCGGGAATGACCAAGCATATACTTTTATATGTGCAATAATCCATGGATTTTTTGTGATACCTGATCCCGATAAGTTTTTGAATAAATTTTTTTGCGAGCGTCTGTTAAGGTCTTATTAATGGCGTCAGTTGGTTCCAAGGGAAAAACTTTCGCATTTTTAAGTTCAAATGAGACTCGGAGTAGGAATGACAAAATCTATTGTTTTACGTTTGCCATAATCCATGGATTTTGGGTGAGATGTGATCCCGAAGGATTTTGGCGAAATCTTTTGTAAAAGCGCGTTAACACCTTATTAATGGTGTGAGTTGGTCCCAGGGGCAAACATCTGCATTTTCAAGTTCAAATCAGACTCATAGTGGGAATGACTAAATTTATCGTTGTACGTGTGTTATAATCTATGGATTTTTGGTGATACATGATTCCGATAGATTTTTGGCTGAATTTTTTTGTGGGTGTCTGTTAAGACCTTATTAATGGCTTGAGTTGGTCTTGAGGGAAAACATCCACATTTTCAAGTTAAAATGAGGCCTAGAGCGGAAATGACCAAATTTACCATTTTATGTGTACATAATCCATAGATTTTTGGTGATATGTGATCCCATAGATTTTTGACCAAAAGCTTTGATCGGTGTCTATTAAGACCTTATTAATGGTGAAAGTTGTGCCCGATGGGCAAACATCTGCATTTTCAAATTCAAACGAGACCTAGAGCAGGAATGGCAAAATTTAACATTTTACGTTTGCTAGTCCATGAATTTTTTATGATACATGATCCCGATGTGTTTATCGCCAAAATATTTTGTGGAATTTTGTTAAGACCTTATAAATGGCATGAGTTTCTTTTGAAGAGCAAACATTTATATTTTTAAGTTCAAACGAGGCCAAGAGCGGGAATGACCAAATTTACTATTTTATATTTGTTATGGTTCATGGATTCTTGGTGATATGTGATCATAAAAGGTTTTGGCCGAAATTTTTGTGGGCGTTTGTTAAAACTGTTAGACCGTAAATAAGCAGGTGTAACGCGGAAGCTAGCAATGCAAACCTCGAAAGATCATGAGTAAGAAGATGACGAGAAATATACCAAAAGACACAAAGATTTAACGTGGTTCGATCAATCGACCTACGTCCACAAAGGAGATGAGCAATCCACTATAAATATGAGAGTACAAATACAGAGGGAAACAACCTCAACCAAATTCACTCAGAATACATGGGAGGTTCACATAAGTGATAATGTATCAAGCTTGTGACCCATAAATTCTCCCCCTAACCAAAACTCTCAAAGCCTTTAAGACTACATTGTGAATGCTATTAAGTTAGAAGGAACATGTTTCTATTTATAGAGTCCTAAAACTTTTACTACTAGAAAAAGGATTAGTCAATCCAGAACCTTTTCCTAAAAGGAAAACCTATTTATGGTTAAAAATTTTAGGGCAAATAAAACCTAACAAATCTCCCCCTTAGCCTGAATTTCTGACAAAATAAATTTGTCCACCTTCTTTATTTAATCTTCAACAATTTGCTTCTCCTCTCCATAATCTCCTTTGCAAAATTTATGTCTCGACACAGAGAACGTCTCTGAAACAATTTCTCCAACAAAATTTTCATTATTATCAAAAAGGTTGCAGCTAGAACTACACCCATCAAGATGAACACATCTGTCTAACCTGGTTCAATCATCGATCATCGAACCACTGAACCTGACTCCATCATTGAATCTGGCTCGGATACCACTTGGTAGGACCGTAAAGATGCAGGTGTAACGCGGAAGCTCGCAATGCAAACCTCGAAAGATCACGAGTAAGAAGATGCCGAGAAATATATCAAAAGACACAAAGATTTAACGTGGTTCGATCAACCGACCTACGTCCATAAAGGAGATGAGCAATCCACTATAAATATGAGAGTACAAATACAAAGGAAACAATCTCAACCAAATTCACTCAGAATACATGGGAGGTTCACACAAGTGATAACGTATCAAGCTCGTGACCCATAAATTTTCCCCCTAACCAAAACTCTCAAAGCCTTTAAGACAACATTGTGAATGCTGATTAAGTTAGAAGGAACATGTCTCTATTTAAAGAGTCCTAAACCTTTTCCTACTAGAAAAAAAAATTAGTCAATCCAAAACCATTTCTTAAAAGGAAAACCTATTTATGGTAAAAAATTTAGGGCAAATAAAACCTAACAAAAACCTTATCAATGTCATGAGTCCTTAGGGGCAAAAATCTGCATTTTCAAGTTCAAATGAGGTCAGAGCGAGAACCATCAAATTTATCATTTTGTGTGTCCTATAATCCATAATTTTTTGGTGATATGTGATCTTGATAGGTTTTTGATCAAATTTTTTTATCGGTATACGTTAAGACCTTATTAATGGCGTGACTTGGTCTCGAGGGGAAAACATTTTCTTTTTTAAGTTTAAACGAGGCCTAGAGCGGGAATGACCAAATTTACCATTTTACCTGTGTTATAGTCTATGAGTTTCAAGTGATAAGTGATCTCGATGGGCTTTTAGCTTAATTTTCTTGTGAGCGTCCGTTTGAACCTTACTAATGGCGTGAGTTGGTCTCGAGGGAAAAACATCTCCATTTTCATGTCCAAACACGGCCTAGTGCCGGAATGAAAGAATTTACTAGTTAAGTGTGCTATAGTCCATAGATTTTTGATGATACGTAATCTCATTAGGTTTTGACTGAAATTTTCTATTGTCATCTGTTAAGGCCTTATTAGTGGCCTGAGTTGAAAAAAATGTCTGCATTTTCAAGTTCAACCAAGGGATGGCAAGGGGACGGGGACTAAGGGACAGGACGAAGGGGGACGGGCAAGGGGGATTTGGGCCGGGACCGGGATTGGGGGGACAGAAATAGGTCTCATCTCATCCTACTATATATACGGGATGGGATGGGATGGGATTTGGGGGGGGGACGGGACGGAATGGGAGATTTTTTTGTTTTTAAATAATTATTTATTTGATTTGAAATTATATGTTTTTAGCTAATAAATTTTAAATTTAACTTTTAACTTTCAAATTAAAATTAAATTTTCAAATTTCAAGTTTCAATTTTTAATTTTTAATTTTCAATTTTCAAATTTCAAGCTTCATGTTTCGAATTTCAAGTTTCAACTTTAAAGTTTTAAATTTCAAATTTGAGAAGTTTACATTTGTATTTTGAATATTTTAAAGTAATGTAAACTTGAAATTTCAAATGTCAAGTTACAAGTTTTAAATTAAGCTCTTTCATTAATTTGATTTTGCAAATTCTGGTTTAAGTATTTATTTTCTTGTGACTTTTTTTAAATATTTTCTTAAATTTGTGATTTTAATTAAATGAAAAATTATAAGAATTAATTTTCACCATTTTAATTTTTGAGCATTTATTTTGTGTTGGACAATTTTTTTTCTAAACTTATTTGTGTTATTGCATTTTATTCAATCGGGGGATTGATTTATTGGTTTAAAATTTTTTGGCTTCATTGAATTGGAAAAAGATAATATAATTCCATATTTCAGTTTAGGATATCCTCTTCTGAAACTGAATTTGGATGATTCAGTATTTGAAAGATAGTAGAGAGTTTTGTCTTTTTTCAAGTGTAATAAACAAATATTGAGGCAACTTAAATTTTCTAAAAAACAAATCATGAAAAAATGGATCCTTGTAACTCATTTGTATTATTAAATTAATGAATTAAAAATTGTTTCCAACTTATCCAAAAAAAAAATTAGAAAATAGTGTATGTTCTTGAAGAGGTGAAGTTTTTTTTAATAAGACAGATCTGAAAACTTAATCAAGGATAGATATATCTGAGTTTTGAATTTGATGGAGAGAAAGGTTTTCACGATCCAACATACTTGACTGCACAAACACCTACTCTAACACTTAGATACGTGATTCCGACGAGTTTTCGATCGAAATTTTTTGTGGGCGTCTGTTAAGACCTTATTAATGTTTAGATTTGGTGTTCTAGTTAATGAAAAGTTTGGATCCATCCTTTTGATTTTCGCTTGTATGACCACCGACTAGAGATTAATTCATCTCTTTCTTTGATTTGATTTTGCAAATTCTAGTTTAATTATTTATTTTCTTGTGACTTTTTTTAAATATTTGCTTAAATTTGTTATTTTGATTAAATGAAAAATTAGAAGATTTAATTTTCACCATTTTAATTTTGAAGAGTTTATTTTGTGTTGGACCATTTTTTTTCCTAAACTTATTTATGTTATCACATTTTATTCAAGCGGTGGGTTGATTTATTGGGATTAAAATTTTTGGCTTCATTGAATTGGAAAAGGATAATATAGTTCCATTTTTTCAGTTTTAGGATGTCCTCTTTTGAAACTGAATTTGGATGATTCAGTAATTGGAAGATAGTAGAGAGTTTTGTCTTTTTAGGTGCAATAAACAAATATTCATGCAACTTAAATTTCCTAAAAAAATAAATCATGAAAAAATGGATCTTCCTAACTCATTTTATTTTATTAAATTTAGTCGGTTAAAAATTGTTTTCAACTTATTCAAAAAAATAATATTTAGAAAATAGTGTCTATTCTTGAAGATGTGAAGTTTTTTTTTTTTATAAGGGATATCTAAAAACTTAATCAGGGATGAACGTATCTAAGGGCCCGTTTGCCCATAGATTACTCAAATAAATATTTGAGAAAAAAATTCACAAATAATGTTTGTCAATACAATTTGTCATTATTTGAAAAAAAAATTGGCAAATATCTCAATTTTTCGCCAAATCTCATTATTTGGGATATTTGATAATTGAAATTTTACACCTAACTTTTATCTTTTACAAAAACACCCTCTATAGTAGTTGTTTGCGTTTTATTCCATAATATTTTACGTGAACACCAAAGTAGTGATGAAATATTCAGTGAATATTAAATGATGATATGGTTGTTGATGAAAATGATGAAAAATTGGCTCAAGGTAACAAAGTCGCGTGCTTTATATACATCACGATGTATGGAATGATGCTTGTCGCACTCACTCCAAACTACCACATTACTCTAGTGTCATGGACACTATTTGTTATTGTTGCAACAAACATCCAATTGACTTGTAATATAAGCTTATAGTTAGTTTTGATAATTTTTAAAACTCTTGGGTATAAATCATATTTTTCTTAAAAGGTGAAATATATTTCCCAAATACTATGGCCAAATACATCGTGAAAATTCGTGAAATTTCACCCTAATTTTCACTCAAATAATATATGCCGAGAATATTTGAAAATATATGGCCTAACGCTAGCTAACTTTTGAATTTGACGGAGAGAAAGGTTGTCACGGTCCGACCTACTTAATTGCACGAACACTTACTCTAACACTTAGATACAGAGGCATACCCAGGATTTGAAGATAGGGGCAGCACCACTAAGAGTGGCTCGGGGCTAAGGCTAGGAGTGACTTAAGAGTAAAGTTAGCAAAGCACCTTGCTTAAACCTCCAAAAATTTTCAGGCCCTAATAAATTTTAATAGTGAATTTTATTATTTTGTTTCACTTTAAGTAATATTGAACGTTATAAGTAAAAAAAGAACAATCAACTTTTATCAAGAATCCTTTATCCAGGATCCGGTTTAAATTATTGCAAATCAAATTCATCTATAAAACGTGAAGAATTGTCTTCTAAAACTAGAACTTGGTTGAGAAGAATTATGTTTCATCAAAACTCTATCCATTTCAAATCACAAGAATCAGCAATAAATCTCTTCAAAAAAAATACACCAATAAAGAAGAACTTACCTTTATATGAGATAATGAGAGTATGACTTGGTCTCGAGGGGCAAACGTTATCTTTTTTAAGTTTAAACGAGGCCTAGAGCGGGAATGACCAAATTTACCATTTTACGTGTGTTATAGTCTATGAGTTTCAAGTGATAAGTGATCTCGATGGCCTTTTAGCTTAATTTTCTTGTGAGCATCCGTTTAAACCTTACTAATGGCGTGAGTTGGTATTGAGGGAAAAACATCTCCATTTTCATGTCCAAACACGACCTAGTGCCGGAATGACCAAATTTACAATTTTAGTGTGCTATAGTCCATAGATTTTTGATGATACGTAATCTCATTAGGTTTTGGCTGAAATTTTTTATTGTCATCTGTTAAGACCTTATTAGTGGTCTGAGTTGTTCTCGAGAAAAAAATGTCTGCATTTTCAAGTTCAAACAAGGGCAGGCAAGGGGACGAGGATGGGGACTAGGGGACGCGGCGAAGGGCCGGGGACGGGACGGAACGGGGACAACGAAGGGGTATTTGGACCGGGACCAGGATTGGGGGGGACAGAAATAGTGTTGGGTTTTATTTGACCTGATTTCTTACCATAAATAGGTTTTCCTTTTAGGAAAAGGTTTTGGATTGACTAATCCTTTTCTTGTAGGAAAAGGTTTAGGACTCTATAAATAGAGACATGTTCCTTCTAGCTTAATCAGCATTCACAATGTAGTCTTAAGGGCTTTGAGAGTTTTGGTTAGAGGGAGAATTTGTAGGTCACAAGCTTGATACGTTATCACTTGTGTGAACCTCCCATGTATTCCGAGTGTATTGGTTGAGGTTGTTTCTCTCTGTATTTTGTACTCTCATATTTATATTGGATTGCTCATCTTCTTTGTGGACGTAGGTCGATTGACCGAACCACGTTAAATCTTTATGTCTTTTGGTATATTTCTCGTTGTCTTCTTACTCGTAGTCTTTCGAGGTTTGCATTGCTAGCTTCCGCATTTACACTTGCTTATTTATGGTCCTAACAAGTGGTATCAGAGCCAGATTCAATGATGGATTCAGGTTCAGTGGTTCGATGATCGATGATTGAACCAGGTTAGACAGATGTGTTCATCTTGACGGGTGTAGTTCTAGCTGCAACCTTTTTGATAATAATGAAGATTTTGTTGGAGAAATTGTTTCAGAGATGTTCTCTTGTTAAGACATAAATTTTGCAAAGGAGATTATGGAGAGGAGAAGCAAGTTGTTGAAGATTAAGTCAAGAAGGTGGACAAATTTATTTTGTCAGAAATTCAGGCCAAGGGGAGATTTGTTGAGTTTTATTTGCCTTGATTTCTTACCATAAATAGGTTTTCCTTTTAGGAAAAGGTTTTGGATTGACTAATCCTTTTCTTGTAGGAAAAGGTTTAGGACTCTATAAATAGAGACATGTTCCATCTAGCTTAATCAGCATTCACAATGTAGTCTTAAGGGCTTTGAGAGTTTTGGTTAGAGGGAGAATTTGTAGGTCACAAGCTTGATACGTTATCACTTGTGTGAACCTCCCATGTATTCCGAGTGTATTGGTTGAGGTTGTTTCTCTCTGTATTTTGTACTCTCATATTTATATTGGATTGCTCATCTTCTTTGTGGACGTAGGTCGATTGACCGAACCACGTTAAATCTTTATGTCTTTTGGTATATTTCTCGTTGTCTTCTTACTCGTAGTCTTTCGAGGTTTGCATTGCTAGCTTCCGCATTTACACTTGCTTATTTATGGTCCTAACAAGTGGTATCAGAGCCAGATTCAATGATGGATTCAGGTTCAGTGGTTCGATGATCGATGATTGAACCAGGTTAGACAGATGTGTTCATCTTGACGGGTGTAGTTCTAGCTGCAACCTTTTTGATAATAATGAAGATTTTGTTGGAGAAATTGTTTCAGAGATGTTCTCTCTGTTAAGACATAAATTTTGCAAAGGAGATTATGGAGAGGAGAAGCAAGTTGTTGAAGATTAAGTCAAGAAGGTGGACAAATTTATTTTGTCAGAAATTCAGGCCAAGGGGGAGATTTGTTGAGTTTTATTTGCCTTGATTTCTTACCATAAATAGGTTTTCCTTTTAGGAAAAGGTTTTGGATTGACTAATCCTTTTCTTGTAGGAAAAGGTTTAGGACTCTATAAATAGAGACATGTTCCATCTAGCTTAATCAGCATTCACAATGTAGTCTTAAGGGCTTTAAGAGTTTTGGTTAGAGGGAGAATTTGTGGGTCACAAGCTTGATACGTTATCACTTGTGTGAACCTCCCATGTATTCCGAGTGAATTGGTTGAGGTTGTTTCTCTCTGTATTTTGTACTCTCATATTTATAGTGGATTGCTCATCTTCTTTGTGGACGTAGGTCGATTGACCAAACCACGTTAAATCTTTGTGTCTTTTGGTATATTTCTTGTTGTCTTCTTACTCGTAGTCTTTCGAGGTTTGCATTGCTAGCTTCCGCATTTACCCCTGCTTATTTACAGTCCTAACAAGTGGTATTAGAGCCAGATTCAATGATGCAGTCAGGTCAGTGGTTCGATGATCGATGATTGAACCAGGTTAGAAAGATGTGTTCATCTTGACGGGTGTAGTTCTAGCTGCAACCTTTTTGATAGTAATGAAGATTTTGTTGGAGAAATTGTTTCAGAGACGTTCTCTGTGTTGAGACATAAATTTTTCAAAGGAGATTATGGAGAGGAGAAGCAAGTTAATTGAAGATTAAGTCAAGAAGGTGGACAAATTTATTTTGTCAGAAATTCAGGACAAGGGGGAGATTTGTTGGGTTTATTTGCCTTGATTTCTTACCATATATAGGTTTTCCTTTTAGGAAAAGGTTTTGGATTGACTAATCTTTTTCTTGTAGGAAAAGGTTTAGGACTCTATAAATAGAGATATGGGCCTTCTAGCTTAATCAGCATTCACAATGTAGTCTTAAGGGCTTTGAGAGTTTTGGTTAGAGGGAGAATTTGTGGGTCACAAGCTTGATACGTTATCACTTGTGTGAACCTCCCATGTATTCTGAGTGAATTGGTTGAGGTTGTTTCTCTCTGTATTTTGTACTCTCATATTTATATTGGATTGCTCATCTTCTTTGTGGACGTAGGTCGATTGACCGAACCACGTTAAATCTTTATGTCTTTTGGTATATTTCTCGTTGTCTTCTTACTCGTAGTCTTTCGAGGTTTGCATTGCTAGCTTCCGCATTTACACCTGCTTATTTACAGTCCTAACAAGTGGTATCATAGCCAGATTCAATGATGGAGTCAGGTCAGTGGTTCGATGATCGATGACTGAACCAAGTTAGAAAGATGTGTTCATCTTGACGGGTGTAGTTCTAGCTGCAACCTTTTTGATAGTAATGAAGATTTTGTTGGAGAAATTGTTTCAGAAACGTTCTCTGTGTTGATACATAAATTTTGCAAAGGAGATTATGGAGAGGAGAAGCAAGTTGTTGAAGATTAAGTCAAGAAGGTGGACAAATTTATTTTGTCAGAAATTCAGGCCAAGGGAGAGATTTGTTGGGTTTTATTTGCCCTGATTTCTCACCATAAATAGGTTTTTCTTTTAGGAAAAGGTTTTGGATTGACTAATCCTTTTCTTGTAGGAAAAGGTTTAGGACTCTATAAATAGAGACATGTTCCTTCTAGCTTAATCAGCATTCACAATGTAGTCTTAAGGGCTTTGAGAGTTTTGGTTAGAGGGAGAATTTGTGGGTCACAAGCTTGATACGTTACACTTGTGTGAACCTCCCATGTATTCCGAGTGAATTGGTTGAGGTTGTTTCTCTCTGTATTTTGTACTCTCATATTTATAGTGGATTGTTCATCTTCTTTGTGGACGTAGGTCGATTGACCGAACCACGTTAAATCTTTTTGTCTTTTGGTATATTTCTCGTTGTCTTCTTACTCGTAGTCTTTCGAGGTTTGCATTGCTAGCTTCCGCATTTACACCTGCTTATTTACGGTCCTAACAAATAGGTCTCATCCCATCCTACTATATATACGGGATGGGATGGGATTTGAGAGGGAGGAGGGGGGGGAACGGGACGGGACAGAATGGGAGATTTTTCTTTGTTTTTAAATACTTATTTATTTGTATTGAAATTATATGTTTTTAGCTAATAAATTTTAAATTTAACTTTTAACTTTCAAATTACAAATTAAATTTTCAAGTTTCAATTTTTAATTTTCAATTTTCAAGCTTCATGTTTCAAATTTCAAGTTTCAACTTTAAAGTTTTAAATTTCAAATTTGAGAAGTTTACATTTGTATTTTAAATATTTTAAAGTAATGTAAATTTCAAATGTCAAGTTACAAGTTTTAAATTAAGCTCTTTCATAAATTTGATTTTGCAAATTTTGGTTTAAATATTTATTTTCTTGTGACTTTTTTTAAATATTTGCTCAAATTTGCGATTTTGATTAAATTAAAAATTAGAAGAATTAATTTTCACCATTTTAATTTTTGAGCATTTATTTTGTGTTGGACCATTTTTTTCTAAACTTATTTGTGTTATCGCATTTTATTCAAGCGGTGGGTTGATTTATTGGTTTAAATTTTTTTGGCTTCATTGAATTGGAAAAAGATAATATAATTCCATATTTTCAGTTTTAGGATATCCTCTTCTGAAACTGAATTTGGATGATTCAGTATTTGAAAGATAGTAGAGAGTTTTGTCTTTTTTCAAGTGTAATAAACAAATATTGAGGCAACTTAAATTTTCTAAAAAACAAATCATGAAAAAATGGATCCTTGTAACTCATTTTGTATTATTAAATTAATGAATTAAAAATTGTTTCCAACTTATCCAAAAAAAAAATTAGAAAATAGTGTATGTTCTTGAAGAGGTGAAGTTTTTTTTAATAAGACAGATCTGAAAACTTAATCAAGGATAGATATATCTGAGTTTTGAATTTGATGGAGAGAAAGGTTTTCACGATCCAAAATACTTGACTGCACAAACACCTACTCTAACACTTAGATACGTGATTCGACGGTTTTCAATCGAATTTTTTTGTGGGCGTCTGTTAAGACCTTATTAATGTTTAGATTTGGTGTTCTAGTTAATGAAAAGTTTGAAAAGTTTGGATCCATCCTTTTGATTTTCGCTTGTATGACCACCGATTAGAGATTAATTCATCTCTTTCTTTGATTTGATTTTGCAAATTCTAGTTTAATTATTTATTTTCTTGTGACTTTTTTAAATATTTGCTTAAATTTGTGATTTTGATTAAATGAAAAATTAGAAGATTTAATTTTCACCTTTTTAATTTTTGAGCGTTTATTTTGTGTTGGACCATTTTTTTTTCTAAACTTATTTATATTATCACATTTTATTCAAACGGTGGATTGATTTATTGGGATTTAAATTTTTTGGCTTCATTGAATTGGAAAAAGATAATATAGTTCCATATTTTCAGTTTTAGGATGTCCTCTTCTGAAACTGAATTTGGATGATTCAGTATTTGAAAGATAGTAGAGAGTTTTGTCTTTTTTCAAGTGTAATAAACAAATATTCATGCAACTTAAATTTTCTAAAAAATAAATCATGAAAAAATGGATCCTTGTAACTCATTTTGTTTTATTAAATTAGTCAATTAAAAACTGTTTCCAACTTATCCAAAAAAAAATAAATTAGAAAATAGTGTCTGTTCTTGAAGAGGTGAAGTTTTTTTTAATAAGACAGATCTGAAAACTTAATCAAGGATGGATGTATCTGAGTTTTTGAATTTGACGGAGAGAAAGGTTTTCACGATCCAAAATACTTGACTGCACAAACACCTACTCTAACACTTAGATACGTGATTCGACGGTTTTTCAATCGAATTTTTTTGTGGGCGTCTGTTAAGACCTTATTAATGTTTAGATTTGGTGTTCTAGTTAATGAAAAGTTTGAAAAGTTTGGATCCATCCTTTTGATTTTCGCTTGTATGACCACCGATTAGAGATTAATTCATCTCTTTCTTTGATTTGATTTTGCAAATTCTGGTTTAATTATTTATTTTCTTGTGACTTTTTTAAATATTTGCTTAAATTTGTGATTTTGATTAAATGAAAAATTAGAAGATTTAATTTTCACCTTTTTAATTTTTGAGCGTTTATTTTGTGTTGGACCATTTTTTTTTCTAAACTTATTTATGTTATCACATTTTATTCAAACGGTGGATTGATTTATTGGGATTTAAATTTTTGGCTTCATTGAATTGGAAAAAGATAATATAGTTCCATTTTTTCAGTTTTAGGATGTCCTTTTCTGAAACTGAATTTGGATGATTCAGTAATTGGAAGATAGTAGAGAGTTTTGTCTTTTTAGGTGTAATAAACAAATATTCATGCAACTTAAATTTCCTAAAAAAACAAATCATGAAAAAATGGATCTTCCTAAATCATTTTATTTTATTAAATTTAGTCAGTTAAAAATTGTTTTCAACTTATCCAAAAAAATAATATTTAGAAAATAGTATCTATTCTTGAAGATGTGAAGTTTTTTTTTTTTTTATAAGGGATATCTAAAAACTTAATCAGGGATGAACGTATCTAAGGGCCCGTTTGGCCATAGTTTTCTTAAATAAATATTTGAGAAAAAATTTCACAAATAATGTTTGTCAATACAATTTGTCATTATTGAAAAAAAATTTGGCAAATATCTCAATTTTTCACCAAATCTCATTATTTGGGATCTTTGAAAATTGAAATTTTACTCCAAACTTTTATCTTTTACAAAACACCCTCTATAGTAGTTGTTTGCGTTGTATTACATAATATTTTACGTGAACACCAAAGTAGTGATGAAATATTCAGTGAATATTAAATGATGATATGGTTGTTGATGAAAATGATGAAAAATTGGCTCAAGGTAACAAAGTCACGTGCTTTATATACATCACGATGTATGGAATGATGCTTGTCGCACTCACTCCAAACTACTACATTACTCTAGTGTCATGACACTATTTGTTATTGTTGCAACAAACATCCAATTGACTTGTAATATAAGCTTACAGTTAGTTTTGATAATTTTTAAAACTCTTGGGTGTAAATCATATTTTTCTAAAAAGGTGAAATATATTTCCCAAATACTATGGCCAAATACGTCGTGAAATTTCACCCTAATTTTAACTCAAATAATATTTGCCGAGAATATTTGAAAATATATGGGCTAACGCTAGCTAACTTTTGAATTTGACGGAGATAAAGGTTGTCACGGTCCGACCTACTTAATTGCACGAACACTTACTCTAACACTTAGATACAGAGGCATACCCAAGATTTGAAGATAGGGGCAGCACCACTAAGAGTGGCTCGGGGGTAAGGCTAGGAGTGACTTAAGAGTAAGGTTAGCAAAGCACCTTGCTTAAACCTCCGAAAATTTTCAGGCCCTAATAAATTTTGATAGTGAATTTTATTATTTTGTTTCACTTTAAGTAATATTGAACATTATAAGTAAAAAAAGAACAATCAACTTTTTATCAAGAATCCTTTCTCCAGGATCAGGTTTAAATTATTGCAAATCAAATTCATCTATAAAACGTGAAGAATTGTCTCTAAAACTAAAACTTGGTTGAGAAGAATTATGTTTTGTCAAAAATCTATCCATTTCGAATCACAAGAATCAGCAATAAATCTCATCAAAAAAAAATACACCAATAAAGAAGAACTTACCTTTATATGAGATAATGAGAGTATGACTTTAATTATACGAAAACGAATACTTGTAAGCGCAGATTTCTAGAAGTCTTAGATTTTGTTTAGAATTGTGTTGAGACTTTATTTGTTTTAAATTCAACTAAGAAAGGAATGGGACAAAACTTTCTTTTTAAAGAGAAAAAGTAAAATAAAACTTACCTTATGGGTGATTCAATCTCACGCGCTGGCAGTTCAAAGAGTCGACTTCGACCACTGCATCCACAATAACTTTTGGTTGTTAGGGTACAAAATTATATATATTATCGTTTTAACAACTGTCTATGAGTATATATTGTCAGAGATCACCATTTCCTTCACATGTGAAACATCTCTAAATCCTGAAACCAGACTATATCAAGTGACATTGAAAGAGTAGTATCAGTGCAAATAACACGTACCAATAGACATAATCAGTCGATCCCAACCTACAACATAATATAGCATAGATATTCAGATGCGAACATGCAATATGAATGTCACACACTCCATTTCTCTATCCACATGCTTTTACCCTCCCATGTATAATTTTCATAAACTAATGCACCTTGATTTTAACCTCCTTCCTCATCCTACTGTCAATTATATCATTGTTACTATTCAAAGGTTTCCCAAGCCTAGTTGTTATGTCATCCTAATATCAAATCATAACCTAGCTTATTTATCAAATAGAGATTACTGAATATAAGGCCTCCCCTAGCCCTATCCACAAATATATATTACAAGTATAATATAGTTATGACTCTCCATCTTTATTCTAAATTATTCTTTACTTGAAACATGCATCACATGATCACATACAAGTCATAACTGAGTTTAACTCGCCTTTCAAGTAACTCAAACTACTTAAGGATCAAACATACATACATCACACTATAACAAGTAAATCAGTTCATTCAGGGAACCAAAATACACTTGCTCGATTATTTCAAGAAACCACACGCAGACTATTTGTGTATCTCAGAGTTAGTATCTATATTAGGCGTAGTAGCCGATCCAATAGTTAGTATTCCTTGACCAGCGTGGTACCTGATTCAATCATCAATCATGCACAATCACAATAAACAATAATACATGAAATCGTAAGTAAAATAAACATGTTCATTGCATAAAATTATCAACATGATGTCATTACATATCCTCCCTTATGGTTTTCCTAATATGCATTGCATGAGCGATACTAATAAACAATGAACGAGCATACATAAAGATTTAACCTTACAATTACCACAAAACCACCTCAACAGGAAAATTCAACATTACCAATTAAGAACTAGAGAACCACCTCTTCATCATTATTTTATCTCCAAATTTTTAACTATAATAAATGGTAATATTATATAAATACGATCATGAGTAAATTTCTTCACCCTGATAATAATATATTAACTTTTAGAGCTTTTAATTAATTCATGTACTATCTCACTTGTTTCATAATACCATTTGAATGGTGAATATCTACTTCAAGGAGGAAATATTATATAAATACGATCATGATAAAAAAAAGTATTTTTATCTTTTACTTATACCATTTGACAATCCATAATATATCATAATATTTGACAATCCATTTTACTAATTCTAATACGTACTAATGAAGGGTATTTTTAAAAAAACACTCTAAAAATAGTCTTGAAAACTGAACAATTAAGATGATTTAAAAAATGAAAAATATCTCAACAATTCAATTAATATGAAATTACGGGAGTACTTCTTTCTTTTGCACCATATTAATCTCTTTATATTTATAATTAGGAATAAACGGCAACAAACGATTAATTATGTCTTCATTTTTTAATATGACAAGTACTGTGAGTAATCTATTTTTAATATAATGGAACAGAAAAAATATTATTTTTATTCTAATTAGTTGGTTATCTAAAGTTTCAACTCATTGGTGAAGATTCGATTCTCTATATTGTAATCCTCTTTTTAATTTATGAGGTAGTTAAGTTACAATTTTCTTTTATATAACTTTTATACGTGATTAAATTAAAATCATAAATTACGTTGCTAAGTTTATTCCAAATTATGACTCAACCCACTTATTTCCTAATTGTGTTTAAATATTTGATTCAGGATGACATAAATACTTTCTTTGTTATTTCTATTTTGATTTATCATTTTTAACGTATCAAATTTTTTATAAATTCATTTTACTCTCACCATCTTAATCACTATTTATTTAAAAAAAAAACGTGTAAAATTTAAAATGAACAAATAAAAATTAATTGCGGAAGAACTAAGCAAATAAACTAACATCAAAGTGGCAAAACTAAAAATATATTTCTTGTTATACCACACACATTTAATAGCATATTATAGATGTTGAAAGTCAACCCAAAAGGGAAATTAATAGGCCTTTCTTAATTATGTTAGAGAAAAAAATTATTTTTATAAGACCAAATCAAATCAAATTTGTAATAAATGAAAGCCATCGACTTTATATCTCATTTAATGTTCAAAAATATTCGATGGAGATTTCATCCCAAAATTGGTATTTTTATTATGTTCTACCAAACTATCAATAATGTTAAAAATGAAATTTGCACAAGTAATTCATCTTAAAATATTTCAAACACATTGTATAATTTGAAACAAGTAAATAATTTATCATTAGAAAATAGTATAAGTTAATAGCATCGATTTAAGGACACGACACCTAACCCTAGCTTAGGAATGAGACCCGATCCTGACACACGAAACCTCCAATCTTGGCTCGAGGCCCGATCCTCAACCTTGAGGATCTAAAAAAGGAGAAGAAGTACCCAACTTTGACTCGGTACCTCAACCCTAGACTTGGGATCCAAATGCTGACCTAAGATTCGTGACTCAACTCAAGATTTGACTCAGGTTGGGCCCAAGACTCGAGCCCCGACCCTCGACCTTGACCTAGACATGAGACCTAGGATCCAACCCCAATTAAGACCTGACGTTGACTAAGAATTTGAAATTCGAGACTCGATCCTAACTTAAGACCCGAGCCCTAAGCCTCGAGAATCAACCCTGACCTAGGACCCAAGCCTCGACTTGAGACTTGATCTTGATATGAGTTTTGACACTCAATTATGACCCAATCCTAAATCGAGACCCAAAATTTGAAATCCACCTTTGATTCGAAATCCAAACCTGACTTGTGACTCGAACTCTGAGACCTAACCCCAATTTGAAACTTTTTTCATCGAACGGAGCCCTGACCTAAAATAAATTTCAAGTAGTAAATTCAAATAAAGTAAAACTAAAAATGGATTAGAATTGAAGTAAGTTGGAGATCACTAGATTATATCGAATTGAGCTAAAATCTACCAATACAAATTATTTTGTGTCCAACTCACAAGATTGTGGGTGAATTGAGAGGACCATTAAATTTTGGGTCATATTTGACTCTCTTAGTAACAATCATTTATTAGAGCTTATTCAATAATTGAGAGATTTCATACCTATAAGAGACCTAGATGAAGCTATTCATAGCTATATGAATGGTCTCTATTTTTCCATGACACTCTTTTGAATTGGTATTATCCTTCCATTCAAAAAAATAAAAAATAAAAATTGCTTGGTTGTCACCTAAAATAACACGAAGATATACAAATTTAACTACACAGGCGAATCTTAATGCAAGAAACTTCTATCGTTCATAAGTAAAAGATATGTATGAGTCAACCTAAATCAATTGCAAAATTTTTAATAAATATTTCAAAATATATCAAATGCAAAAGTTACATCATCTAGAAAGTACAATAAGATCAATTAGGTTTCGCGATATTATGATCAATCTAGTTAGTTTGGTTGCATTTGAGATTTAAAACAACTTTTCAATCTTTATTATTAAGGTTATCAGTATCGCTTCAATCCCCCGGTGAATTAGTTTTGTATAGCAGTTATAGTAAAATAGTGATTATAACAAAGAAACCTTGTCAATTTTTCATTCATAGAAAACTTAAAGTTCGTCCTCAATTGCTCTATCATACTAGAAACTCATAAAATGGAAGGAATGAATTCCCGCGTAAACCACTTTAAATTTAAAAAATAATAATTAACAACTCATAAAATTCACATTCACTTAATAAAATCAAAATGCTTGTATCGTAACTATCAACCGAGTTATACATTGACTTTTTAGTTAATGACAGTTTAATCATTTTTTGACATATCTTAAATATTATAGTAATAACATCACTTAAGTAAGTTTCAATAACTATTAGTCTCGATTAAATATCACTCAATTTTTGTCGAGGAATTATCAGAAGCAATCTCTTTATCTGTCAAGATAGGAATAACATTTATATGCGTACCGACCTCTCCAAAATCCAAAGCTCATTTATAAAACTAAACTAATATGTCATTATTGATGTTATTATCAAAATTTCCCAACTTTTCAAGTGCTATTTTTCATAAGCAAACATTTCATAGCTTATGAAAATTTTGACTATAAAAAGAAAAAAAAGACTATTACCTCTGTTTCATTTTATGTGACACTTTTCGAATTTCGAAATTCAAACAAGTCTATTTTTTACTATAAGTTTTTCACAGATCCTTTTAACATTTTGAATTATCAATTATTATGACTTATAATACTCTTTACGTAGTTTACAAATATATAAATTTCATTTCAAAAAAATTGAAAATTTCATACGCAAATGTCCGGTCAAAGTTAAATTGTTTGACTCTCGAAAAATAAAAAGTGTCACATAAAAAGGGGACAGAGGGAGTACTTAACAACAACAACAATAACATAATTAGTGAAATTTCACAAAGTGAGATTTAAGAAGGATAAACTGTACATAGAGCTTATTACAACAACAACAATAACGTAATTAGTGAAATTTCACAAAGTGAGAATTAAGAAGGAGAGGCTGTACACAGAGCTTATTACTACTTCGAGCAGGTAATGAGACCATTTCCGAATGAAAAAATAAAAGAAAGAAGAAGTTGATTTCATAGAATGAAGTAAATATTATTACCCCAAGACCTTTTATGCAATGTTATTATAATACCAAAACTTGAATTATCTTAGTTTTGTGGCCAAGGCCAGATGGATAGACAATAGATTATGGTGTTTGGTGTCTTAGAAAAAAAAAATATGAGGAGAAAAAGGGGGTTTAATGTCGGTGGAAAATCAGGAAAAAAAAGCAGGAAAAATAGTACACGTTATACTTAGTAGTAGTTGTCCTAGTAGTAACTGAGTAATATGTACACACACTGAAAAGGGATCTGTACAAAACACATCTTTTATTTTTTTCTTTTTCTCTATTCACATCTCTCTCTCTCTCTCTATCCTCTTTACTATATATAAATATATATATATATATATATGCTCTTCTTCACCTGACTCCATTTTCACTTTTCTTGATCTCTCTCTCAAGAGATTTATCTGCTGCACTTTTTTGAATCAATCAATCTTAAAAAAAGGTGCTTTTGGTTTGTTAATGATTGTTTTTTTTCTTGATATATGTGTGTTTATCTTTGAACCCTTTTGAAGATTGATGTGTTTTTGTATGTGGGGTTTTTGTTCTTGGTGGTTTTTGTGGTTTTTAGACTTGGGTTTTGTGTATTAGCTTGAAAAGATTTGATTTTTGACTTGGGGTTGACTTGTATGATGAATTTTTCAGGGTGGTTTGGAATTGGTGTGTGTTGATTCAGTTGAAAAAGGGGAGCTTTTTTGGTTCTTGATTGGATTTGGGGAAGAAGTTTGTGGCTTTGGGGTATTCATTTGTTATGTGAATAGCAAGTGTTTGGATTGACTGAATTTTTTTGAATCTATGCTAAAGGTACCTTTTTTATTTGTTTGGTTTATACTCTTTTTTTTTTTCATGATTCCAATTTTTTGATTTTTTGCTTTACTTGTGATGTAGCTGAAATGTGATGTGTATGATTCTTGTTGTCTGGGTTTTTTTTTAACCTTTTTGATGTCTAGTGAAGTTTCTGTGTGTTTGGAATTTCTGTCCCCCATCTTCGAGTTGTGGATTGCTAATTGAATGGACTGTTGTGTGCTTTCTTGTTTGTTTGAGCTGTGGATAGCAGATTCAATAAACTTTTGTATGATGTTTTGGGGTGTACACCTGAAATTGTGTATGGCTAACAGTTGTGTTGCGAGTCTTTAACCTCATCTTTCTGTTTCTAGTTTAATGATATGGATATATTTATAATAATCAGGATGTAATTGTAATGGAAAAACTTTTTATCACTCAAATGCAGATCTTCTAAGCTGAAGAACATGTGGTGGTTGTGATACAAACAAACAAGTTGCAGTTATATCTCTAAAGTAGGGCGGGTAGTAGAATGGGCTGTGAGTCTTCTAAACTCGCCTCGTGTTGCTGGAGTGGACAGAATGGTCCTGTTCATGAGGCTCAGAATCCTGGTATGTGAAGCTTGTCTTGGTATTTTCTATCATCATCCAAGGGCTGTTCATTCAGAATCGTAAATTTGTCGGTTCTCAATTCCTTCTTTTTTGTGTTATTGTGTAAATGTTTTTGTCGGTTTTCATTCTTCTAATAGGTGATGAAGAAAGAGCTGAAGTTAGTGATTTGCCTACATTCCGCGAGTTTACTGTTGAGCAGCTGAGAATATCTACTTCTGGATTTGCTGTAGAGAATATAGTTTCAGAACATGGTGAAAAAGCTCCTAATGTTGTTTATAAAGGAAAGTTAGAGAACCAGAGGAGAGTTGCTGTCAAACGCTTTAATAGATCTGCATGGCCTGATTCCCGACAGTTCTTAGTAAGTTATTCATAAAGCACATTTATTTAATTCCATCAGGTGTTTAAGTTTCTATATTCATGTTATCTAAAATGATATAATTTTTTTCCTTTGGCTAACATTTGGTGATAAAATGTTTCATTGCAAAAGGAAAATAACAATGAATAGGAAAGAAAATAGAGAATGTTGGAGATCTTAAGCTGTCCTGTTATTTAAAAGCATCATTCCAGTTGTTTCTTATATGAGACAACTGATCCGTAAATGCAAAAGTGAAGTACGACGCTTTTACATGTCTTATTTTTTGTCGTTAGTGCATGTACTGTTCGATGTTTAAATAGCTTGAAATTGAGTATCTTGTCATTTTCCTGCTTTACATTGTTTAAGCAATAGACTTTAACTTCCTTTTTGTTATCCTCCAAATCATGAACTTCAGGAAGAAGCCAGATCAGTTGGTCAACTCCGCAACAATAGGTTAGCAAATCTTCTTGGTTGTTGTTGCGAAGGTGATGAGAGGTTGCTTGTGGCAGAATTTATGCCCAATGAGACACTTGCAAAGCATCTCTTTCACTGTAAGTTCATTTTACATTTAAATTCTGTTTTCCATCCTAGTTATGACCCTTGTACCATTGCTTTACTCGTTTTAAAAAGTTCATAGTAGGTTGCAGTAATTTTTGGAATATACAACATACTCAGTGTAATACAAGTGGGGTCCAGAGAGGGTAGTCGTAGGCAGATTTGACCCCTACCTAGGTAGAATCATGGAAATATATCAGAAAAAAGTAAAAGCAAACAAAATAAATTGTATTCATAAATGAAGATGTACAATTCAAGGGCTTTATTGTTAAAAATTGTACTTGTCCTTTTCTTCGACCACCATACTAGTGCACCTAACAAGGCCTGTGATAGCACTATTGCTACCCCTCCTTAGCTGAGCTATAGTGACTGGCTCCCCTTTTAATTGCTCTATGGTCTGAATATTAGAAATCTTTTTAACTTCTTTTTGACTTGTGCTTTTATACTGTCAATCAATCACTAAAGTAATCTCTATCCCAAAGCGGTTGAGGTCAGCTATATAAATCGTTATGTCGATTCAGCTCTATTTGGGCTCATAATTCCAACAATTAATAATGATTCTAAGATAAACTTAAGAATCTTGGAGGTCTTCTGATTTTTTTTTAAAAAACTGAAAGTTTGATACGTTTCACATTTGTGATTTGTCCCCATGGTATACATGTTTCTAACTGGAGTGAAGAGACTATTGTTTAGGAATTATTTGTCCTCTTTGAATAACTTTAATCACGGTAGTGCCACAACTTTGCACCGGTAAGACTACATAAGACATGACTATATTAGGCTTTCTCTCATTCTATCTTCTATATGTTTTTCATTTTGAGAAAATCATTCTATCTTCTATATATGCTACTTCAACTCTGTCTAATGTGATATTTCTATCTTCTCCAACCTGACATTTGTATTAACATTTGCACTTTACAACATTCATGCTATGGGTATATTGAGCTTTAAAGGCATAACATCCATTCCCATACTAAGGTCCCATACTAAAAGCTTAACATTTATAGCCATATGACTCGACCATTCTCTTTCGCATTATGTTTATTTTGTTAGGTATCTTCATATCACATATACTCCTTCCTTTCCATCATCCTATTTTAATTGTGTGTTACGTTTTCACTACTAAGTCTAAATGTCTTAGTTGTCTATTTAAGTTTCACAACCTCACCTAATTCACTTCACTCTTTCTGTTTATCGAGGTTCAACCTGCAGTGCACATATTCTTCTTACTTATTCGTAAAAAAACCTTTATTTCTATAGTGACCTTTTTCACAGTTCCAATTTTTGATTGACTCCTTCACTAGCTTCATCAATTAATACCACCATGAAACCTCATCTTGTATACTACTGGTGAACTTATCCACAAGTGAGGTAAACGAGTAAAAACTCATGCAGATCCATGGTTTAAGTCCCTACTTATTGTTCTCTTTGATCTGTTTCTCAAATATCGTGTACTGCTGTTGCCCTGGTGTTACCTGCAAGCTATATGTAGCCCTAAGAAAATCGTTGTGAGGTTACTCTATGTTGGATGGCTCAACCATGGTTGATTTTCTATAGTAGTTCTAGTGTGTGATCAAGAGTCGGATCCAAATTTTGAGAAGATAGGATGCAGTAACTTGGTAGAATTCAAGGGAAAAGGGACAAGGATGATTATGGTCAAACTGAACTGATTTGAAATTATAGGCAAAGTTGATTGATTATTATGGTATGTTGATATACAATTTGCCTCTTTTACCCCCATCAGTTGTCTAGACAATTTGAGTATTTAAGTAAACCTAATAATGAAATTCGAACTTCACCTAGAAAGTCAATAAATGTAAAATGAGATTGAATGAGATGGGAACACATATCTTCTTACTTCTTTAACGAAGATAAATGAAAATCACAACTTTCTTAAAGAGTCTAAGGGAACATATTTTTCTTTGTGATCGGTGAAGTTTCAGTTGACTTATTGTATTTACATATCCAGGGGAGACACAACCCATGAAATGGGCAATGCGGTTAAGGGTGGCTTTGTATCTTGCACAGGCTCTCGAGTATTGTACAATCAGAGGGAGGGCACTTTATCATGATCTTAATGCATATAGAATATTATTTGATGAAGTAAGTACCTAGTGCCCTGGTCATTTATTTTGATGGTTATTGGTAAGTATCAAGTTTTACGGATTTAAGGATTTGAGTGCTTCTAATGATCTACCAATTGTCTATTTCTCAGGAAGGCGACCCCCGTCTTTCTTGCTTTGGTTTGATGAAAAATAGTCGAGATGGAAAAAGTTACAGCACAAACTTGGCATTTACTCCTCCTGAATATTTGAGGACAGGTATCTCTATATACATCATATTTTCAATTTGTAATAGTTAAAGGTAGTGCATTGTTATTGTTCCTATTTTTTGATGCTATGTTATGCTTTCCCTATTGTCTTCTATGATCTCTTTACTTTTGTATTTTTCTTTTAACTGGTCTGTTGTGCGTTCTCGAGCCGAGGGTCTGTTGGGAAAACCCTCTACCTCCATGCAATAGGGGTAAGGTTTGCGTAGACAGTAAACTCTTCTATATATATATATATATATATATATATATATATAATATATATATATATATATATATAGTTTACCGTCTTCGCAGTAACTTTTCTCCTTATTGCATCTATCGATCAGTAGCAGTTGTGTTACCTGTTACAGCTTTACCAGATATATACGTTATTGAAATTTCTTAAACAGCTAAAAGTGTTCGGAAGCAAAATGTTACGTTTTCAAAACTCAATGGAGACAAAAACACTAGGTGATTTTTTAAAAAAGATCAGTTTTTTTTTTTTAAAAAAAACTAGGTGATTCTTCATCTGCCCTAGCCTTGGTGGACATAGTTACCTATAGTGCTTGAAAGCTGGCCCGGACACCATGGTCATCCAAAAAGCAAAATGTTAAGCAACTAAGCAGGACATTAAATGATGTAGTTGTTTGTCACACAACTACTTCTTTTCAAATAGTATGGTGGTATCCAGGCCAACTTGCGCGTACTGGACCAATTTAAAGATGAGTTTTTAAGCTATAGACATAGTCAGTTTGTAGAGTTCTTTACATTATCAGGAAACCCAAATAAAATCTACTGGTAAGCCTGCCTAATATATGGTATTTGTATTTACCTACTACAATAGGTAAAGGTGATCTGGGTATAAAATTTTCTTATACTGCCGATGTATATATCTTACATTCTTTAAAGATAATGCTACTTTCCACCCACATACGTAGTGGTGTAACAGCCCTCCAAGACTTGGCTAGAAGAGAACAGTGCTCGTCTACTCTGCTACAATTTGATCTTTGTTCCAGGGATTAGTTACTTTTGGGGTCTTTGGAAACATCACTTATCTCTTCTGCATGAAGTAGTTTATAAATTTAGCTCCAAAGTACTAAAACTACAAAGGTAAACTTTGACAAATAGCTTCTTTTGGTTGAACTTTTTAAATAGATAAAAGGAGAGTGATGCAAATAATAAGCTAATCTAACAGCCTTCCAACAATATTTTACGGTTATTGGCCAAACTTGGAGCAATTGAAGTGAAGCATGCTAAATTTTTTTGAAAGACATAAAAGCCGAACATGTAGAAAGGCTATAGTATTAGGTGATTTCTCCAACAGAGAGTATTAGGCCAAGCCATGAGGTGAGGTCTCAGGTTCAAATCCCAGTGGTGACAAAAGACATTAGGTGAATTCCTTCCATTTGTCCAAGCCCCTGGACCCCGCGTGAACGCAGTGCATCAGGCTGCCCTCTTACCATTTATCGATTAAAAAGTTTATATGGCAATATTTTTTATTAAATCATAATTAAAGAACTTCCCAAAAACTTTATAAATATACCAAATTACCAATCCCCAAGGCTTTGGTTCAAAAGGCAGAGGTAGTATAAAGCCACTTTGGATGTTAGGTGCATGTCACAAATTCAATTTGATGTGCAATCTTGATATATTGGTCACAAGGATATAGAGGGTCGATCTGTCATCCCCTGAGTTTCGGAACTGGTCATAAAATAAATCGATTCTTGAGGAAGAGGAGAGGATCATGCATAATAATAGGTGCTACATGTTTAGCATTCAGGGGAAGATGTAAATCGACCTGCCGACTCATTTTCAAGTGGTGAGCCAGTTATGGTTGATCTTGTAAAAATCTCTTTTAAATCCATCTGAAAGTCTTAAAGTGGCTATAGATCCATTCTTAGATTTACGTGGTTTCTCATTTCAGACTCTTGATGTCTAACAAGCATGGTTATACTTGAACCTACTCCATTTATATTGAACATATAAAAGGTGTCAGTCTTAAACGACAACCTAAAAGTATGATGTGTCAAAGTAATTCTTTCTAAAGAGCAGAGTTCACTTGTATATAAGGTTTTACTGTACAACTTATGTACTGCTTTGTGAAATAATACAAAGTTACCAGGTTAAAAAAAATGCTCTGTTTGATGACCTTTTCTTTGAACTTGGTAACTTTGTATTGTATCACAAAACAATACATGGGTTGTATTGAAACCTTATATTCAAGTCTACTCCTCACTTCACTTCTCTATGGTTAAATTGAGTCTAGAACATCAATAATAGAGACAAGTGTCATTTGAGTATAACTGATTACACCAACAAACTAAAAGAAGAATGCAGTTAAGTTTAACTTTCTGCACATTGTTCACAATGCTCTCAGAACATCTTGAACTCCTCTCTTTCCAGATAGCCCTCCATATAGCACTAAGGATAATTATCCATCTACCTCTGTCCTATGCATGGACCCCTTCTTCCTCCCAACTCATTAAGGCCTCAGTCATTTTCCTAGGCATGGTCCAGGAAATGCCTTTTAAGGCTGAGAAATAGTCTCCATAGTTGTTGAGTGTACTTGCAATGTAAAAATAGATGGTTGACAGTCTCAGCTGTTTAACCACATAGGAAAAACCTGGAACACAAGGTTATCACTCTTTTTTTTGAGAAGTTAACTGGTACAAGGTTATCTCTCTTCATGGCATTGTCCACTGTAAGGACTGCTTCCTTAGCCATTAACCATAAAAAGCATGAAACTTTGTTAGGTATCTTGCTCTTCATGACAGTCTTTGCTTGATGACCTTAATTTTTGTTATTTTAACTCCCTTCTTAAGAGGAAGAGGAGGGGGGTTTAGGGAGGAGCCGAGTGATTTTGCTGCCTCTTGCCTGTTCCCAGTATATTGTTTGATTATATTTCTTTGTTGACTTAGAAAGTTGAAGGGGTGCCTTCTTTACAAGTAACTTTTACCTTTGTGGCATTGGTTTGTTCATTTAGCTTGTTTGATTATATTTCTTTGTTGACTTAGAAAGTTGAAGGGGTGCCTTCTTTACAAGCAACTTTTACCTTTGTGGCATTGGTTTGTTCATTTAGCTAATTGCTGTAATTTATTAGGAATAATTGCTTCTCTCTATGACATTAATAATATTTCTGGCTATGAGTTGTTGAAATTATTATGGTTCACTCAGTTATTCTGAAATTTTTGCAGGGAGAATCACCCCGGAGAGTGTCATGTATAGCTTCGGAACACTCTTGCTTGACCTTCTCAGTGGAAAACATATTCCTCCAAGCCATGTATGCTCTTTTCTGCTAATTGAAGATAATATTGTTTTACTTTTTTTTTTTTTGGGACAAGAAAACATGACGTTTTAGTGCTTCTTTCGTCCTAGTTTATGTCCAATCCATCTTTTATATGAATGAGAAATCTTTTTGGTCTAAGGCAGTTATGGGTTTGAAGATACTGTTGATTAGGAGAGATAGTAATTTTCAATTTGTTTGAACTCTGGAGATACTGATACACTCTCTTCACCTACCCCAGAAAAAGAAAGGCTTTGATGCTTATTCCTGCTGTGAGCTCCAGTGAACTCTATCTGGCTGCATTTTATCCCATGGAGGGCTGGACTAAGATTACTGGTTTTGATGTTGCCTCATACTGGTTTGCACCTCATTTTTATACGGGCAAAATAGCAATAGGAGGCAAGAACAGATTGTTAACATATGGGCTCTGTGAGTGCCTTGACACACAATATAATATAGTTCCCTAAATAGAGAAATCCTGGCTGTTTTGTTCTCCCTATATGCAGTGGACACACTGGAGCTGTTTGTACAACAAAACTCTGTTCTAATTTCTAGACTCTCGTAATACATGGCTGTCTTCGTCGACTAGGTTCCTAGAAGAAACCATTACCAACACCCCCATGAACATCTGATTCCTTTTCGTCTTTTCCTATTCCCGCCTCTCCTTTTCTTTGGTAAACTATCTTGTTCAATCTCAGTAGTGACGCTTAGACTGCTCGTTGGAAGTATCTGAACAGTCTTAATTTTATTGTTCTTACCTGTAAACATGAAAAATGAGAACTAGACTGCTCGTTGGAAGTATCTGAACAGTCTGATTCATGTTGATTCATTCATTTGTATCATATAATTTTATTGTTCTTACCTGTAAACATGAAAAATGAGAACTTCAAGCTTGGAAAAATAGCGTTGATCAGGCATCAAATTCAATTTGGTTGTGTGTGTGTGTTTTGGGGTTGAGGTGGGGTGGGGGATTGTTTTCATTGATTGTTGAAGTCAAGCGGTACTACGGCGACTAAATAGTTGTAAAGTAGGATCAATTATATCAAAATTGGTTGTTGGCCAGTTACTTTTCCCTTCTAATACTGTATCTGTTTTTGTCAGGCCCTTGATCTGATTAAAGACCGGAATCTTCAGATGCTTACGGATTCTTGCTTGGAAGGTCAATTTTCTTCTGATGATGGGACTGAATTGGTAAGGATAGCTTCAAGATGTCTGCAGTACGAGCCACGTGAGCGGCCAAATCCAAAGTCACTGGTTGCTGCTTTATTTCCTCTTCAGAAAGAGACCGAGGTTTTGTTTTTCTTGTTCTGATGTTACTATCTATTACTTATCTTTAGTTTCTGCGGTGTTTGATATTTGTTTCTCTACCTAAGTGCTCTTCTTTCTCTCTTTTGATCAAGTGGAACTTTCATTAGTTGGTGTACAAGGATGCAAAATGTACGGAAGGAAAAGATTCTTAATTAAAATTGGATTTGACAATATCCGAAAAATGATTTACATCAGCAAGCTTACGGCACCTAAATAGGTTCATAAATAGGCCCCCAAGATTTTTCTCTAGTGGGAAGAGGGAAACATATGATGTGTGGATTCGGTGCACGTCTCAGGTTTGAACACTACCACAGACCAAAGGTGGTGTAAGTGGAGAGGGGTAGAGGCGTCCCCCCATTATTTCCGACGTTTCAAACTTAGGGCCTGTAGCCATCGGGGGTTTCTTGGTAGCAAAGGAAGAAAAAAGGTTCATAAGACAGCTTGCTTTGAAAAAGGGTTCATTAGACAACTTGCTTTCCAAATGTGGGACTGAGGTTTATGTCTTCTGTTCCTTCTTCTCCATATTGTCTGAAATATCCCGCTGGGGATGGATTGCATAGCTCTTTTGTCCTTCTTGTGTGCTTTTCTGGTTTTAGCTCTCAGCTTTTGTTTCTGCAGCTATTCTCTTTATATAAGTTTGCCCTTCAAGCTGCTTTTTTTGTTGAGAGCTCTATAACAGTGAAAGTAGATATGATAAAGCAGTTTGGTAGACATAATAAAAATATTGTGGATGGTCATTAGTCAGAAGCTGATACGTAGTGGTTGAATTTCTTTAGTGTGTGTAACAACTAATAAGCACACCCTGATTGTGATATGTCCTTTTGTTATTATATAATGGGATCACTCATAAATTTCCCTGACATAAAAATTTGCAGTGATTTCCAGTTTGTTTGAACTGGAAATTTGGTAAAGGTAGACACATGAATTGCCTTATATTGGGTGTGGAAGTTGTTATTGCCGTCAGTGGCATACTCTTTCCAAGTTTTTGCGAAAAATATGATTAGTAACTATACCATTTTTAAATATTTAGTGCCTAATGCTCCCACGGATTCAGTCTCTTAGTAAGAACACAATGTGAGTTTGAACCTTGCTGTGAACAAGACCGACATTTAAGTGGAGAAGGGTAGATGGGGTCCAATATCCAGCTAGTTTCGAACCGTATCCCAGCTGGCCGTTGGGGATATCTTGATTATCAAAAATAATATTGAAAGCCTAATTTAATGCTTTTATGTATCTATTTAACTTTTCTTCTGGTTTTATCGTGTCACTTGAAGCTGTAAAAAGCTATCTGTACGATATATCCGAGGATTGCTTGATGCCCATTATATTGTACACTCGTGATGCAACATTGGTGAATGCATTTAATTCTCTGTTAATTTGGTCCTAGTCTTATTAGTTAAGTTAGTAAAAACCAGGAATTTGGATAAGGTAAAAAGCGTTTTAGGTTATATTATTGTTCATATTACTGACTGTAAATTGTCAGAGATCAAAGTAACGATACTTGTTTTGCAGGTTCCTTCTCATGCTTTGATGGGTATCTCACGTGATGGTGGAACTATGCCTCTGTCTCCACTTGGTGAAGCCTGCTTGAGAATGGATCTAACAGCCATCCATGAGATTTTAGAACAGCTTGGGTACAAAGACGATGAAGGAGCAGCTACTGAGGTTTGTCTATCAGTAATTATTTTGAGGAATCAATGTCCTCATCTTGTACACACATTCCCTTTCAGTGTTTTATCTTCAACACATTGAGTCACACTTTTAGCCTCAACCATTTGAGGATCTTTTATCCTCTTATCCCTGCTTTTACATGTGTGCATGAGAAGGGGCCTCACATTTTTTTCCACCTGCCTCTTATCCTTTTTCTATGATTTGGTTCGTAGTGATTTCTGTCGTATTAAGGAATCCTAACAACCAGAGAGCTTCTCGATGCTGTTATAAAGGTTCTTCTCAATGTTGTGCCTTCATCTTGAGAGGTTGTCTGGATGAGTGGATTTTTCAACACAAATTGATTTGAATTTGATCTAAACAAGTGTCCTCTAGGAAAAATAGCCTGTTGCTAAGGAAGTTCTCAGAAATAGGGTTCACAAATGGTGCGGTTGCGGAGCAAACCCGCTAATATTTCAGCCCACCCTGCATAGCACAATTTGTTGTTTTCTACCCGCCCCAAATAATTTGTTGTTTATATATACCGGTAGTCTTGAAACTTCATTTTTATAGTAGCTTTTTCTTATTCTGTCCCAATTTCTGAACTCATATTTACTCCACTTTTTTTTTTCTCCTAGAGATTAAAAAAAAAAAAAAAAAAAAGGAAAATTCAAATGTTAACCTGGGAAAAAAAAATGAGACGTGAACCCACCTCGCCCCCCTGTTGCCTTCAAAAAAATAAGAAACAGTGGAGAAAAATATGATGTACTTATGACTTACTTTTTTTACTTATTACCTTAACTTCCCAATGCCTATTGAATAATTGTGCCCACTTCTCCAACATGTGAGACACTTAGGAGAGGAATTTACTCAGGTGTTAAAACAATTTTCTATTGGTAACTTATTATTTGTTCAAATGGATAATCAAATCCAAGTTATTGTGCATTTTTGGAGCCACTTATCAAAGTCTCATGATGACCTCGCTTTTTTAATGTTGCCTGCAGCTTTCATTCCAGATGTGGACAAATCAGATGCAGGAAACGTTGAACTCCAAGAAAAAGGGTGATTCTGCTTTCAGGCACAAAGATGCTAAGGCCGCCATCGAATGCTACACACTGGTAAGAAATTCATGGTCCTCACTCCTCTTTGATAGGTTCAGTTGCCACGGGTTATAGTACTTTTAATCATCTCACTTGGGTTTGAATATGAGTAGCAAGACCTTCTTGCAAACTTGAGGTTCTGAGTTGGGTACTTTTCAGATGTGTGTTCTTAGACGAGACAAATGTTTGTAGTCTAAAACTTCATACATTCAATATAGTAACAAAATGGTCTAAAGAGATGATAACATGTTCTCAAGATTATTAATGAGTGCGTGAAGAGTACATCTAATCTAATTTTAAATGCATCACTCATTTTAATACTTGGGTTGGTTTTGCAGTTTATCGATGTTGGAACTATGGTCTCCCCAACTGTGTATGCACGGCGTAGTCTGTCTTATCTCATGAATGATATGCCACTGGAAGCCCTCAATGATGCAGTACAGGCACAAGTAATATCTCCTGTATGGCATGTTGCTTCGTATTTACAAGCTGCTTCTCTCTTTGCACTTGGAAGGGAAAATGAGGCACAAATTGCACTCAAGGAAGGTTCTGTTCTTGAAGAAAAGAAGAACACAAATTCCTGAAAGTGGCAAGTTAAGCCACTCTGATCGTTATTTAATTGCTCCGTTGCTAATGGTGTTTGGACATGGATCACAAAAAGTTCACCGGTGAGAGGCTATTCAATCTATTGCCTCGTGCATGCGATCATTAAGTAGGTTTGGTTTTACTTCAGAGCATTCTTTTGCTACATATAATTGGATGGGGTTGGTTTTGGTCACAGCTTTTGTGGACAGGTTATCTAAGCGCTCCGGTTGAAATGGATTGACATTTTCCAATAAACAAACTATTCTCTGTGGGAATAATCAAATGCCGTTGGTTCCATAAGGATCCAACATCTGTGGGGAAAAAAAAGGAAAGCTGGAGACACTTCCTGTGCTGTAATTTATGTACAGTGCTATTTAGCTGCTCAAATCGTTTCGTTTCTCTCTCTCTCTCTCTCTCTCTGTCTCTCTCTCTCCGTCTTGTTAACTTCTTGAAATCGTCCTTCTCGTGTCTTTCTCTCTTGTAGTTGGGGGTTAATGTCCTTTCTTTGTGGTGGTAATTTTACTTTTGCAGTGCTTATGTTTAAGTAAGTAAAACTTGTAACTGGTCTAACTTTCTGAATGTTGTTTGTAAGGTTTGAATCTCTATGTCAACAGTTAATCAGTTTGAATGCTTTTGTGGATAATTATTTGTACAGCTGGTAGCTCCAAGTCATATATTGTTGAAATTTAAGTTCTTGTCTTTTTAATTTTCTTATGTTGCCTCATATAGGTTGAGGGATCAAGTGTTCTCCCCTTATATATGTTTTTTGGGTTATTCTCACTGCAACGTTGAATATCGTGCTGAGTTAGGTTTGAGATCTAAATTTTAAAAGAAAAATTTAACTGTAAGGTCGATTTTTCAATATCTTTTGAAAACATTTTTTCTAGAAAAATTAGTTTTTTTTCATGAAGGAATTGGTTTGTACTTATAAATTTTAAGTATCTATTAACAAAAAGATTTATATTATATTGTATGCACAAATTATAAACTCTTTTTAGACTCTTTAGCAGAACCCCAATAGAGTACTCATGAGTTTTAAATTCTCATTTCTTTTACAAAAAAAAAAATTGATTTTAGGAAAAATGATAGTAACAATATACATTAAACATCCATGAAATTTTAAAACATCATGAATGTTTTTTACAAAATTAATCTTTGATCCTTCTCAAGTATCAAACTTTGGAAAAAATATTTTTCTTAATCTTGATTTTTTTGTAAAAAAATATTCACTATGAAAATTTATACGACAAATGACTCCCTTCTTTTTTTTATATTTGCTGTTGTTTCTGGACTTCCTTTTCTCATCATAGCTGCAAATTCATCATAATTAATTCGACCATCCTGCACAATAAGAATTAAATAATTAGAGTTTAAGTTTTACGTACTGATATATAAAAAAGATTATAATTAAATAATTTATACGATTATTATATGTATATAATAATTATGATAAATATTAATTGATAATATGATAAAAAAAAAATGGGAGTGTTTCAAATTTTACATTATTTGAGTCAACTTCAGCAACAATATCTTGTATGTCCTTTCCATCATCAATACCAAATTCTCTTAAAGCTTGCTCTAACTCTTCTATTGTGATGTACCTGGAAAAAATTTAGAAAATTAAAATCTAGAAGAGGGTAAAAATAATAATAATTTAAGATTTGAATACTTTTTGTTTTTGGAACATATTTGAAAATATAAGATTTTCTATTTTTAAAAAATTTAATAAATCTTTATTTATCAAAATACTGAATTAATCTAGTATTGTATCACTTAAAACGTTATATGATGGTTGGTGCTGGTGTTGTTGTTGTGGGTATCAACTAGGAATAATGTATTTAGCTAATGATGTTGTTGTGGGCATTAGCTAGTGGCGATATATAGTGGTTGATGGTAATAGTTGGTGTTGACGGCTAACAATCGAGGTGAATTATAGTGATAGTTAAAAGAGATGGTGAATTATGATAATGATCTGTGATATAATGATGATTGTCGAAAGTGATTGGTTGTTGTTCTGATAGTGGTTGGTGGTGATGAATGTAGACAGTGGCTAGTGATGATTATGACCGATATAACGGTCAACAACGACAATAGTTAATGATGATGGATTATGAAAATAGCAGTGAATGAAGGAATATTATATAAACATCAATGATATTAAGATATTATAATAAATTTTAATTATTCAGATAAATATAGTTCGATTCAAGTATACGATAAACTTACCCACTATTATCCTTGTCAAAATATTGGAATGCTGTGTAAAGATGTTCTTCTTTGTCCATTCTGTTCATGTGCATTGTTGCTGTAATAAATTCTTCATAATCTATGGTTCCATTTCCATCAGCATCAGCCTAATTCATTAATTTTTTTCAATGTATACAAAAAAATAAAAAATAAAAAAATCAATATATTACAATAGAGAAGTAACTTGCAACTTTTTTTTTCATAATATTAATTGAAAGACTTTTAGATGGTAATTAAATATATATTCTAATTATCAACTACTTCATTCCTTTACTTTTATTTGTCCATAGTAAAAATATATTTTTTTATTTTTATTTGTCACTTTTAATATATCGAGAGAGCATTAATTAATTATTTCTCAAATAATTTCTAATGATCTAAGATTATACATCAATTAATATAAATATAATAATAAAATATACATATTAATCATTATTTTTTAAAAGAGGTGCAAAGTCTAAATTGGACAAGTAAAAGTGAAGAGAGAAAGTGTGTGTGTATATATATATATATATATATATATATATATATATATATATATATATATATATATATATATATATATATATTAATTATTTCGAGTAAAATTGATTGTCGTGATACAATTTTTATACTTCGAATCATTTTTTTGGGTGTCGTTTGTTGTACAATATAAAGCTAGACTACTTGAGCCGATCTCAGATGAATTTTTTAAAAACGATAAATTTTCAAATTTGTCTCGTCTTTCAACACAAATAACTATCTTTTTGTAATAACAGAACAATCACCATTTTAATTAAATATCGATCGATTCAACATCACTTATCAATAATTCCAAATTTTAGGTCTTTTTAAAAGTTCTAAACTAATTCAATTGTAAACTTGCTAAGTGGAATGATTAGCTTTTTAGGGGGGAAAGTTTATGAATATTAAAATATAATAATTGTGTTTGACATTAAAAAAAAATTAATTAGAGGACTTACAGCTTCCATTAATTGTTGAATTTCATAATCAGATAATTTAGTTCCTTGTTTGGCAAGTCCTTGTTTTAGCTCCTCAAGTGTTATTGCTCCACTATTATCAGCATCCATACTTTTGAACATTTGCTTTAATCCCATTATTTCTTCCTCTGATAAACATCCTGCAATAACCTATAATATTTTTTCTCTCCAAGTAAATGTTTTTTTTCACATTAAAAAAAAAAATTAAAGGTGAAATTATATATATTTTTTAAAAGAAGAGTTTATTCACAACATTTTATGTAATTTTTCATGATCTTGAAATATCTGGAGAGAAATTTCTTGAGATTTTACTTTGACGTAACATTTATGCATTAACTTCAAATGAAATATATGCTTTTACTTAAAAAATGGAAAGGGGGTTCATTACTCGAGAGAAACTTTTTGAAATTTTACTTTGACGTAATATTTATACATGAACTTTAAATGTAATATGCTTCTATTTGAAAAGGGGGGCGGGTTTCATTAGCCGGAGAACAACTTTCTTTAAAATTTTACTTTGACGTAACATCTATAGATCAACTTTAAATGAAATATGCTTCTATTTTAAAGGGGGGGAAAAGGAATTCATTACTCGGAGAGCAACTTTCTTATAATTTTACTCTGACGTAGCATCTATACATCAATTGTAAATGCAAAATGCTTCTATGATAAATTTTTACTGTCTTAAAATCCTTTTCATATATACCTATTTACCAATTTCCATTTGAAAGGGGGAAAAAGGGTTTCATTACCCGTAGAATAACTTTTTGAAATTTTACATTGACGTAACATCTATATATATAACAAGTTTCAAAGAAATATGCTTCAATTTGAAAGGGAAAAAAGGGGGTTTCATTAGCCGATTTTCTTCAAATTTTATTTTAACGTAACATGTATAGATCAACTTTAAATGAACATGCTTCAATTTAAAAGAGAAAAAAAGCGATTTCATTACCCGGAGAGCAACTTTCTTGAAATTGTTCATGGCTCTAAATTGTTTGAGTCTACTTAAAACAGCATTGTCAAGTGGTGTATCTGGTGCATCTCCATCCTCCTTGATCCATGGATGATCTGAATTCATATACATATTTATTCATAAATCAAGTAAATATATGCTCCAATAAATTTTTCATCTATATGTATTTATTTTTGGCATAATACATAAATTTATTCTTTAACTTGACCTTATTTCATATTTATATCTTTCATTTTTGGATATGCACAAATAATAATTAAATTCGTATAAAGTTGAACAAGTAAATACATAGATCCTACGTGACATAATACGTGCAGGATGCAAATTGTCATGTAGCTAGGATGCCACGTAGGACTTGTGTGCTTATTTATTTGATTTTATACAAGATTAAGTGTATACTCATTCATATTTAAAATTAGAGGAGATTATGAGTTGAAACTAAGTTCAGAGTTTAGCAAAAGTCAATAACTATCGTTTAAATATTGCATTTTGTCTTTAGAAATCTATTGATATTTAGAACCTAAAAGGTTAAAAAACTAAATCTTGAACCCATTCGGCTTCACCTCTTCCCGAAATCTTTAATTAAAAATAACAAATTTCGATCATCCCAACACAACCCATTATGTATATAAGTTAAACTCGTATTAACATAGATAAGATATTACACAAAAGGGTGAATAGTTTCTATCTAATACTCCTTAACCCCATTTTATATGACACTCTTTCCTTTTTAGTTCATTTCAAAAAGAGTGTTTCTTACTATAATTAAAAACAATTTAATTTTAAAATATCTCTTTTACCCTGGACGAAATGATTTACATTCACACAAATATCTAACGATTGTTTTAAATCACAAATTTCAAAAATCTTTTTTTTCTTAAATATCATGACAAGTCAAATAATATCACGTAAAATGAGACTGAGAAAGTAACATATAATTTACAATATTTAACTTACTTAACACTTGGATTGCTGTTAACCTCTGTTTGGGATCTGAAGTCAACATTTTCCTAACAATATCTTTGGCACCATGTGAAATTGAAGGCCATGGATCACTTGAAAAATCAATATGTCCACGCAATATTGCATTGAATATTCCATGTTCAGTTTCTGAAATTAAAAAAAAAAAACAAAATTTTAAAATCATCATTTATTAATTAATTAACCTCTAATCAATCTTACTTTTGATTTAACACAATTAATTACTAGCATTTTTATTCTACATAATTAAAGGGCTTGATCCGGATATGTGTCGGATAGAACCCATTCTTATCAAGATTTTTTTCATATTCAGGACTCGAAATCGAGATTTCGATTAAGAGAATAATGATACCTGCCCAAAAAGGAGGAACACCAGAAAGAAGAATATATAACATAACCCCAACACTCCATATATCAACTTCTGGACCATATCTTCTCTTCAACACTTCAGGTGCAATGTAATATGCACTACCCACTATGTCCTTAAACACATCTCCTGTACAACACAAAATTGAATATTAATAGAGGGAGTATAGTTTTATGTATTTACAATAATGAGATTAAAGAGCACTTAACTACTTTTTTCTTTTTGTGGTTTTACTATATAATATTAGTGTGTGAGCTAGTTCGTGTGCGCACCTGTTACATCTCACTAACACATGTATCAGATAATTTTATTCACCTGATAAAAATTTGTGTCCAAGCTAGTTTGTGTGCACACCTATTACTATCTCACTGGTCAATATATCAGACAATTTTGTCCACCACAACTTAGACAGATGAGAAGAAATGACTAGTGTGTAGTCTATGATAGGTTTCCCTTTGCATCTTCACTTATTGATCACTAGGTCACATTAGCCCTTGATCGGCCCTACCTGAATAACTATCAAACTTTTGTTACTTCATTCTCTTTCATCATTAAAGGTTTGTTTGGTATGAGAGATGAAATAGACAGTTATTTTACTATATATATGAAATAACTTATCACATCATTGCAGTACATTAAATAATGGGATAAAAGCTAATTCCATAGGGTAACTAATCCTTAGAGTGAGTTGATTTTAAATGAAAACATGTTTCATTCCGACTTTCATTAGGGATAAGTACGGTCTTAGGATGGTCAATACAATGAGTGAGTTCCTTAAATCCTCACCAGGCTACTGGCATTGCTAAATATATCCAACAAATACAAAAAGTGACTAAAGAAGTCAGAGACACCCCCAACCAAATGCAGGATAAGATGTATATTTATCTTGGGATTATTATATATCCCTTACACCAAAAGACCCCTTAAGTCACTCTAGTTCTATGTAAACATGCATGCATGTATGGCATATTAAGTGCTATATAAACATGCATGCATGTATGTTATATTAATTCATGAGTGTATATAAGTTAAACTGATTGATTTTGACTGAAAACAGGTTTCATCCCGACTTTCATCATGAACAAGTACGACTTTAGGCCAGTCAACACAATGAGTGGGTCCCACAAATCTCACCAGGCTACTGGCATTGCTAAATACAATATATGAGAAGTCAGAGAAACCCTTAACCAAATGCAGGATAAAATGTAATCTTATATGTCTTATCTTTGAATATATTCATACGAAACGACCCCCTTTAAGGCACTAGTGCTATAGACATGCATATTAACTATGATCTGTTAGCGTATAAAAGTTAAACTGATTTACATAAGTACCTTGTTTATAAAAGACGGAAAGACCGAAATCGGTAGCCTTGAGAGGTGAATCCTCATCTTTATTAAGAAGAAGAAAATTCTCAGGCTTGAGATCTCTATGAATAACACCCATAGAATGACAAGTATGTACAATTTGAACAATAGTTCTAAGCAAAGTAGCAGCAGCCCTTTCAGTATAATGTCCTTTAGTAATAATCCTATCAAAAAGTTCACCACCAGCACATAATTCCATAACCAAATGTACTGAATGTTTGTCCTCATAAGCACCTTTAAGTTCAACAATATTTTGTTGACCTGTTAAATGATGCATTATTTGTACTTCTCTTTTAACATCTTCAATATCTTCTTTATTAACCAACTTCCTTTTTGCTATTGTTTTACATGCAAATTGTTCACCATTTTGTTTATGTGTACATAAATGTGTTACACCAAATTGACCCCTTCCTAATTCTTTACCTATTGAATATGTCTTTTTAACATCTTCCATTGGTCTTCCTAATACTGGACCTATAGGGGATTTTTTAGATGGTTTTGAAGAAGGGTCAGGAGATTTTGGTGGTGTAGTATTATTATTATTATTATTACAACTTTTTGATTGATCATTATCATTGGATTTTTCTTTACTCATAATATGATCATCATCATCATTATTAGGTTGGCCCCTTGAACAACAGTTCCCCATTGTATTATGGGGACTAAGCTAAAAGGGCAAAAAGAAAAAATTATTATGAAGATGATGATGAACAAATAAACAAAGAGAGAAAAGAGAAAGAGAGTTAATCTAGGAGAAAGACAAAAAAAAAGATAAAATGAGATGATTGAGGAGAGAGAGTAAACTTTGCATTTGGATATTAGTTAGAGGTTGAGAAAATGTCTTTCTTTTCAATTCATTAGTGGATCATAAAATATACCATGCCATCTTAAACATTGATCACTTTAAGAAAATTATATATATATTTGATATAATTGTAATAGTATTTGTCTAAGCTTTTATTTATTTAATTTGTCTATGTTAATCTGAATATTAAGATATTACATTAAGATTTGAATATTTGAGAGTTAAAGATTGTTTTTTTTTTTTATATTTGAATTTATAAAATTTGTCTTTTTGTTTTAAAAAAGGGATAAATATAGAATACTAAATTGATCTAATATTATATATATTCGATAAAATACTTTATAATTTTATATGGCAATTGGTGGGGGTGATGACTAAGATGGTGATTGTTTGTATCTATATTTAGGATAGTCTTGATTGATGATGATGGTTGAGAGTAGTATCTTATTGTATACTGGTTGGCAATAATGATTAACTTCAGTTGATGGTGATACGACTGATCATTAGTAATTGAATGATATTAATAACTAATGATAATAGTGAATGATAATGACGGTTAGTGATATATAATGTTGACAAATGGTGATAATACTGATAGTAATTAGTGGATGTAATGATTAATAATTGGTGGTGTTGATTGCAAATATGGTTAATGGGGGAATGATTCATTTTGGTGATTGACGGTGGTTATAATTGTCGTTGGATGGAGGATGATTGTTGTAGATGACAGATGGTGGTGATTGAGGATGGTGATAGATATGGCCAAAATAATGATTATGAGTAGTGTGGTAGTTACGAAAGAAATAGTAATTGTGGGTTGATTAAGTGAACTGTCATTTTTATAGAAATTTTTAAACAAACTTCATAATAATATCAAGACTTTATTATACGTCTTAATCATCTCATTAAAGAATTGTAAAATAAGAAAAACAAATACACTTAAAAATAAATCAACTTAATGACTGAAATAATTATTTAGTGATGAGGTCTAATTGTCTCTTGTGAATAATTAGAGGCCCTTGCTTTAATTTTTTGCTTTCTTGGATTTGGATGGCCTAAATAACATATACACTCTGAATGGTAATTGTTACAAATATATTTCATCCTCACAGAATAGATTTAAATTAAAGCTAGAGATAAGTTTGAGTGAAAAGGAGGCACAGAGTAACTATAGAGAAATTAACAAATCACAATTACAAGTTTACCAACTAATTAATAAACAAATGAAAATCCAAATTAATTAGTTCTATCTTTTCCACATATCCTAGTTGACTTGTTCAACCAAGGAGGATGAGCAACTTTAAGCTTGAACTCATTAGTGTAGCTTCAACATGTCAACCATCAATTTTTAGTGTTCACGGTTCGGATAAAAACTGGTCCAAATTTTTTAAAAGAAAATCGAATTAAATTAAACTATCAAATTAAATGATTTTATTTGGATTTGATTTGGTTTAATTTATATTTATTTAGATTGATAATATTTGATCTGATTTTGATTTTAATTAAAATAATTGAAAAAATAATCGAATCGAACCGACAAATTATATAATATATATGTTAGAATTATACATACATACTATATTACTTTTTAATAATAATTTTGAATATCTTATATATATTTTCATCAAAATTTAGTTATAATTTGTTTATGACACTAGGGTCCATTTGCCATGCGATGCAGTTAAAATTTTATTTCGACATGTGATTTAGACTTTTTATGTTATATGTTTTCTCATAAATATAAAATCCCTCATAAGTTGTAAAACTATAAAAATTGTTCCAATTCTTTATACAATCTTATCAAATAAACAAAAGTTTATTAAATTTTATAATACACTATCACATAAGTATTATACAACAACCTTACATATAATTGATGTATAAAGTAATTTCAAGAAAATATAAATGATGTATAAAGTAATTTCAAGAAAATTTGTTTTGTATCTTTATTTTTGTTGCTTCTTTCTGGTCCTCGTGATCAATTCTAAGCATTATTTAATACCTAAGTTATAGAGCCAGTTGTCCCTGACGATCAATACGGTCCCTTCTTAAGGTCAAATAAGTCTTCAAGCAGGCAAACCATCCATTTTTGTCGATTTTCGTGTGTTATAGTTCAAAGATTTTTGGTGATCCAGAATTTCAACGTCATTTTTGTGAAAAATTTGTGAACACCCGTCAAGACCTTACTATAGAGTCAGTTGGCCCTGACGGTCAATACGATCCATTTTCAACGTCAAACGAGGCCCGAAACAAACAAATCCCTCATTTTGCTGATTTTCGTGTGTTGCAGTTCACCATCTTTATTGGTGATCCAGAGTTGCGACGTCGTTTTTGCTAAAACTTTTCGCGGACGTCCGTTGGGATTTGTTTAGTTACAACTAAAATCGAGAGGTTAAATCACCTCAATTTCATGTGCAACAACACAAAATTTTCTTTTCTTGCAACGTCATGCGTTAATGTATTTTTAGTTTAGCTGCAATAATATTTCTAATGAACAAAATAATTCTTCTTCTATCTTCTCTGTGTAGAATTATTATTTCTACTATATATATATATATATATATATATATATATATATAATATATATATATTATATATATATATATATATATATTATATATATATAAAGACAATTAAACATTCCATATATAAAATTACAAAAAATTAAAGATAGACAAAAAATGTACTAATATATAAACACAAGGGATTATTTGTGTTTCATGTAAAAGCTCAAATATAATTTTGAATTTTAACCCAAAAAATAAGGGACTATTTTGAACGTTTTCTTAATCATATGTTGAAAAGGGGAATAAAAATACTATTTTGATTAGTGTGGTGTTCAGTATTTAGCACTTTGTGGCGGGAAGGGAGCAAATCGTCGGTCGACAGAAGCGGCGGCCGGCTACATCGGAGATCGGAGATGGGTAGTTTGGGGCAGCTTCCAATTTGGGCATCGAAGCCTTGTATCATGGGTATTGACGAAGCTGGTCGCGGTCCTGTTTTAGGTACTTTTCCCCCTTATTTTTACGAGTTCATATCTACTATTTGTTGTAAACTTTGTGGATTTTCACACATTATTGTATACTCTTTTCCGTCCCAATTTAAGTTTGATTGTGTTAAAATGTGATTAATTGGAGAAGAAAGCTACAAATTAGAGAAGATATTTGTGGAAGTTTTTCTTAGAACTGTACAAGGTACTGATTATATAGAGTTGATGAGCTTAGAGTAAGCTCATTCTAATTAACTAATGCAAATTGTGTGGGCTGAAGTGTAACATGGAACTTCAGGGATTGCTGTAAAATTATTCAGTTCCTCAACCGAGTGGATGCGAAGTTTAAGAAATAAAAGGAGACTTTTGATTGTTGTGATTTAAAATTGAAAATGTGTGTAGTCCTTTAAATCTTGTGGTATTAAGCTTGTCTAGTTGGATGTTGTAATTGGAAAACGTACTAAATATAGAAAGATATCGTCTTTATGGGACAAACCAAAAAGTAAAGTAAGGCGGAGGGAGTGTTCCGCATGGGAAGTAGTGGATACATGTTCAAATTCCAGCTAAGACAAAAAGAAGGTGATTTCTTTCAAATGTCTCAGTGTTGGTGGATGGTGTTACTTGGTATTTGTTGCTACTGAGGGTAATGGATATCCTGCGTTATTAGTTTTAGGTGTGCCTGAACTATTCGGACGCCTTGATTATCAAAACAAAAGATAAGTAGTTCATCTGCATTCACTTTGTATCTGTTTTAACTCTGTGTGTGCATGTTTTCATATGATTTACAGGGCCAATGGTGTATGGATGCCTGTATTGTGCACGCTCACACCAGAAGACTCTTTCCACTTTACAGTTTGCAGGTAACTAATTAAAGACGTGTACTTCTTTTGAATTATTTTAGTTTTATTTTGTTATCTTAGCTCATACTATCTGTCTGAATACCCAACTAAAGGAGGATAGATAATTGTGCTAGATTGGAAGCAGGGTAAAATTAGTCTCTGTATGATGAATCCCCATTTATTGAATATGTTGTGTCAAGATGTACTCTCCTAGGTAAACTTATCAGTCAAAATAAGATGTACTCTCCTAGGCATGCTCTATCATCAGTGCCGGGATTTGATGTTAGATAGGAAAGGGTTCAAGTCCAAATAGAGCAGAATGGATATTTAAGATTTTCATATAGTCTACGTCAATTACTTTTGGATTGAGGTGTAATTGTTGTTCTTGTTGGGTTTGTTCCGCTTTCAGTCTTTGATTTTTGTAGGATTTTGATTCGAGTATCTTCTCTAAGGATGCATCAATGTTTTGGTTGTTTATATTTGTTTTTTGGCGTGTTGGAGTTGCCTGCTAATTATTATCGTTCTTGGTGATGGAGGGTCTGATTTTCTGATCTTTTCTATGGAGTATATGGAAAGTAGTAAACTTATGATCTGCTTGGGGATTCACTTTTGCAGAAATAAAGTAGAAATGTTAAAGAATGAAAGTGCATAGTAGTCAGCCAACTAGATTCATTGTTTCATTTGGATGACGAATGAAAATTATTCCTGAATATTAATCAGCAAGCTAAATTTCATTCCCATAGTTTGTTCCTGTTATACATAAGCGCCTGACCTTTCTCATTGCTTCTTGAGACTTCTGGGGTTTGCTTAACTTTCTCTCGACTTTAGAGAAAGTGAGAAATTGACTCATAGAGGTGTTGCATGAAGTATTATGTGACTGCCTTTACTTGAAGTGTAAAGTTGATTATTTTAGTTTTTGTGTAAAATCCTCAGCTGGGTGAATTTAACCAAAAAAAAAACAAACTATATCTCCTGATTAAAATATGTAAGAAAACCTTATTGTATGACTGACATAAGCTATCATGTTGTTTTCTCTACATATAACAAATAACTAATTTACCTGCAAATTTCTTTTCATGTTCATGCTTACTCAGTTTCTTTGATGAAATATAATACAGACTCGAAGACTTTGAAAGAAGAGAAGAGAGAAGAACTATTCGAGGAATTAAAGACAAATGAATCCATCGGATGGGCTGTTGATGTGATAGATCCTAGAGATCTCTCAGCCAAAATGTTAAAGAAGTTTGTACAAAACTCTCTTTGGTTTACCATACTCCAAGTTTATCGATTCCTCACATGAGTACTCTTTTCTTCTTTTTGACAGAAATAAAATAAATCTTAATGAAATATCTCATAATTCTGCAATCGGCCTTGTGAGGAAGACACTGGAGCTTGGTGTTCTTTTAACTGAGGTAAGACTATCTTATTTTGAGTTCTATAGACTTGCTACCCTTCAAGATGGGTGTGTTGCACTGACTTATGTTTTCTTTTAGCAAAAGGGGAAAGTTAATATCAGATCCATTTTCGTGGAATATGTGCCAGTTTTACCGAAAATGTGTATGCATATTACACCACTCCCTACCCCACCCAGTAGGAGAACAAAATAAGGAAGAAGAGAGAATGAATCTGATTTTTGGTTCCTGTTCCTTTTTCTCTAGCTGGCGTATATCGGGCTTTCTCTTGTCTCACAGGATAGACCCCTTTCTGTGACTATTAAGAGAAGAATCACTGAAATAAATCAGCTACAGGAACTATACTTCAATTATCCTTGCTATTTTAACAAAATATCAATCAAACAGCTAAATGAACAACCCCAAACTAGTTGAGTTCAGCTATGGGAATCCTGCATAACCCATTTCGAGGATTCATCATAATTGGACTATTTTTGTTTTGTTCATTATCTGGATTTGAGACCGACTATACTATGCATAGCTCACATTGGCGCAGTTATTCTGACTAGACTATGTATTACATAAATCTGCCTCCTTCAACTCCAGATGTCTACTGGCTATCTTTTGCTTAACTGACAAACGAACATGCCAACTTCTGAGATTCAACCTTTAGTCAGTTTGCTGTACCTGATAGATGAGGCTCTGATGTACATAACATACCGCTGCAATGGAACTCTTTTAGGTCAAATTTAAGACCAGACCAAAGTTTTTGCAGCTTACGAACCTCTCAGCAGCACCAAGCTTAACCTAGAGTCCTATATCTTTTGTCCACATATACTTGTCAGACCTCAATTTCTAAATATACTATTCAGAACTGAACATTGTCCTCTATAGGTATGTGCTTGTCGTGTTCTCTGCCACAGACCACTACTTTGATTTTGGTTATCACATTTCATACCTTTAGTCCTGTTAGTATACTATATGGTATAAGTTGCCCATTTTCCTTGATGGCTGTGTACTTCACTAAAAAACAAATAGGAATTGAATAGACTTGATGGCTCTAATACTGAAACTGATAATGTTCACTCCCTCTGTCCCAATTCAAGCGTCTTAGTTTGATTTGGCATGAAGTTTAAGAAATGAAATGCGACTTCTAAACCTTGTGATCTTAAATTAAAGATGTGTGTAGTTCTTTAAATCTTGTAGTCTTAAACTTTTCATGTAGATTGTTGGAATTGGAAAACGTATTAAGTATAGAAAGAAGCCACTCTTTTTTGGACAAAACAAATAGGAAAGTAAAACACTTAAATTGGGACGAAGGGAGTACAGATCAATTATATATTTTATTCCACAAGTTATTTTAGACATTGTCAGAAGCGATGCACTAATGAATTCCTTTCAGGTTTATGTGGATACTGTTGGTGATCCTGAAAAGTATAGAGTGAAGCTATCTGAAATTTTTCCAGCAATCAAATTTGTTGTTGCAAAAAAAGCTGACAGTCTTTACCCCGTCGTAAGTGGAGCCAGTATTGTTGCAAAGGTGACTTGGCATCTGCCACTTTGTCTCGCTCTATTTACCTCCCTTTGTAAAATTAGAATCTGAATTCATAATTCTTAATGTCATTTATAACCATCTTTCAGGTTACTAGGGACCGAGCCTTGCGGGATTGGGTGCTTGATGAAACTGCTGAGAACATGCAAAGGAACTTTGGATCTGGATATCCTGGAGGTAGTGTTTTAACTTCTGTTCAGTTAAAATCGGGATTATATGTTGCTAGATTCTAACATCATACTCAAAATGGAAGGGGCAATTTGACATCCATTTTTGCCTGTAGATCCTGAGACAAAAGCTTGGCTAGATAATCACAAACACGCAGTTTTTGGGTTCCCAACCTTGGTCCGTTTCAGCTGGGGAACATGTAACGCATACTCCAAGGATAATGTCGAAGTAGTATGGTGAGTCCATTACTAACCTCCATACTAAATTCTGCTGGGATCGTTGTACTCAAAATCTCTTTATCTTACTTTCACCTCAAATCCTTTTGTGTGGCGTGTTTTAATAGAGAGTTGGAACATGGAAATGAGTGAGAACTTAAAACGTTGTTTTCCCAAACTGCAACAGAAGCAAGTTCAAAACATCAAATCGTATTGCTATCAATGTTTAATCTGGATCTTTTTTATGTCATTTACCATAGGGAATCTGATGCCAATGACGAAGATGAACCCAACGGAAGAGCTAGTAAGCGACAAGTGAAGCTAACTAGTATTGGTTTCACAGGTGTAAAACGGAAAAGTGAAGATATCGAGTCAAATGGGAAAGGCCGTTGCAAATTCTTCCAAGCTCGTAAACTTGAGCTCCTCTCACAGTTCTGAAGTACACAAATTCTCATTTACTGATAGAATGTGAAATGTTGCTTCAACACCAAATTCATCTTGCATTAACTAGAACAAGATGGTGATTAGATCAGCTAGTTAACGCGATTTATATGATAACATATCCATCATGTAATCACTGAAATTATGTGTATCAATCATTAGTATCTGATGTATCTTCCTACATTACCTCTAGATTTATAACTCCTCAGATGCAAAGAGATAGTTTCACCTGATTGAAGAATTCAGTTTTATGTTATGCATTTAAATTGATATGTTTCATATTTACATCGAAAAGAGATTCAACATCTATTGCTTTGTTATTACGATTTCCAACATACATCTACTGAATCTAAACAAAAGTTACTGAATTCTCGAAAACACGTACCCAAAGTTGTAGATCCTTCCTTCCCTGTCTATCAGATCCAGATTTATTTGAAAAGATTACATGATACAAATGTAAACACCAAGAACAATAAGAGAAGTACCAAAAAGAGCAAGAGCAACATGAGTTTCTTCACCAAGAATCAATCCAAATACAGCAGTAGCAGCAAAAGTGGTGGCATTTGTAACAGGAACAGCTAAAGAAATTGGTGTATCACTTAAAATTGCAAAGAAAGTAGCAGATGCTGTAAGATTTAGAAGAAATGGCAGTGAATATTGCCAAATCAACAGAAGTTTGAGCCAATTTTGTATAGTGGTGAGAACTGGGTGTTGGGGTGTGTTTGGTTGAGGTAAAGATTTGATGGTTTCATCCCATTTGATTGCCCCTTTTCGCATTAGGGCATTTGTTGCTCCCCAAACAAGGCCTACTGTTATCATCTTCTCCACTTCTCCGATCATCTTTTTCCCCTCAATTTGTGATTTTGGTTCTCTTTTCTAATTGGGGTCAATTTGCTCTTGAATATTTGTCCATAATAATTTATTTATTTTTAATTTTTATCTTTTTAACGCCTGTCACCTAAGTTTTAACTTTTAACTATAAGACGGAATTTATAATCAATTGAAGAAGTTCATTATTCGGAAATATTTTTGAATATAACCTAAAGTTTTTACTTTTGGTTATAAGACGATTTCTGATCAATTCAACAAGTTCATAATCTTGAACATTATAAATGTTGTCTTATAAACAAAAATTAATTATTATTATTATTTTGAAATGGAGGCTTTATTTAAAAAAAGTACAATTCCCTCTTTTTCATAAAGAATCACCTAGTTTGACGTAATGCGAAGTTTAAGAATATAAAAAAAGACTTTTAAATCTTGTGATACTGAATTAAAGTTAGGTCAAATGTACAAAATTGTCTTTTGATCTTATGACTTTAAACATGCCACTTGAAAAGTTGAAACTAAAATTTTATCAAAAAAAGAAAGAGATCGTTTTTTAAACAAACTAAAAAGAAAAGGAGATCATTCTTTTTGAAACGGAGTGAGTAATAATTAGCATGGTAAAAATATAGGCCCATTACAACAATTTTTGAACCTTCTATTGTACCTTGAACCTTGCAAGACTAACAAGGCTTAAATCATCCACCACCTCATTAAAGCTATCCACAAAAATTCATTTTAACATCTTTACTCAAGTCTTATAAAGCTGTTAGTCAAAAATTCAAAACACAGACTTCAAAAATTTGTTTCCAAGTGAAGTTAAAGAATTCAACAAACAAGAGCCAAGTAAAGATCATCAAACAAAATCCATGTTCTCAAAATTCTCATTTAAGTATTTAGCCAAAATGTGTATTAAGTCCCAAGAGAATGTACGCGATCAGCAACCGTAGCATCTGATGAAACATAATGTAAAAGATAGGAAGTGAGTTCAATCCAGTATGAGTCCTTCTAAATCCAACAATCATATCTCTACGCGGACTTGTGTGAAGAGAAGAAACACTGATATCCAAAGTATACCAGTAGGATCTGATACTCAGCTCACGTTATCTTAAATCAAAAACGCCATATCCGTTGAATCCCAAAGTATACAAGTATCCTCTTTAGTCAGTCAAAAGACATTTGAAGTTACACCAGAGTGACAATAATCAAGAAGCCCTCTTAGGAGGTGCCATATTTTTAATGAGAGAAATGGTTGTACCAATTACAAATAATTGTACCAAAAATCCTGCAGAACAAGCGTTTGTCAATACATCAACTATATACAACATATGATGAGAATCGGCTTTGCATCAGGAAGCTTACCTAGTAGGACAGCTGCAATCTTTAGAGTCTCCAAACTCGTGAAATTTTGGAAAGCCTACGCAATAACATCATTAGATTATTTTCAGTCAAGCCAAAATGATAACGAGAAATCAAAGACTTCAAAGGAAGAAAAAAATTCACATAGAATCAAAACAACGACAGACTTCTTGCAATTGAGGAAGAAATACCCCAAGTTGACTGGTTCTGAAGGAAGGGAAAAGTGGATACACAGTAATGATAGTGCTTTGTGTACTCCAATTAAGTATATCATACTTACTGCTTAGTTCTGTTCTTTTATTTCCATCTTAATCAATCTATCAAGCCTTATGCACCCTATCTGGAACTGTCAAAGACATTTTTCCAACCTCATGGACAATAGTTAGAACTATCAAATGTTCAGTCTGATGCTTAAAAGAGGATCAAAGAGACAGGTCAACACAAAGCAGGGGATCTTTGTCAAAGCGGGGAATACCAGGTGGTGAGGCTGATAGCAAGAAGGGGCAAATGGAGTGATACATGGGAGAAAAAGAGACAAGTGGAACCTTTTTTTCTTTCCTTTTAAGGGCATAAACGGAGAAAAGCTTAACCATAACAAGCCACCTTCGTTCAAAAAAAAAATTGTCAACAACCAGGATATATGGACATTGGAAATTTCGGCCTCTCCATGCATCATTGAGTTGGGTTATACTCTCTTTTTAACATTCATAAGATAAGGGTTGTCAAGGAAGGACTTGTGATATCAATTTATCTATTTTGGACTGCATATTAACGAACAACTACCAGAAACTCATACTAGAGCAACAAAATTATCCATGGTGTTAATGGAAGAAATAGTTCTATCGATCAGAATATTACTTACAAAGTTAAGAAACATAAGTAGTGCCTCTTTCGATTCTGAAAAACTATTGAAGTCAAGATCGGAAAAAAGTTAGTGGAACTTGAGAATTTGTGAGTGCAAGTTCAAGATTTGAAAAACTTCCTTTCAAATACACCTTGAAAGTACAATTTAAAATCTTGAACTTGAAGATTGTTTTCCCCAAGTTTTTCATCAAAAACTCAAATACTAACTTCAAAAGAAATTCTAAGTAAAGTTAAGGAATTCAACTCAAGTGCCACCTAAAGATCATCCAAGTAAATAAAGGTTCTCTTAACACAATCATGCCAAACGAACTAAGAGGTCCCTATTCAACAACAACAACATACCCCCATCAACTCCAAAAGTGGGTCTAGGGAGGGTAGAGTGTACGCAGCCTTACCCCTACCTTGTAGAGATAGAGAGGTTGTTTCCGATAGACACTCAGCTCAAGTAAAGCATCTCAAAGCAGTTCAAAAAAGAGAACACAGAAATGTAAGCAGTAACAATGACAAAATAAAGCTGGAAAGCAGTAGATAATACACAAAAAAGAGCAGTAACAACAATGAACTAATGTGATAACCCAAGCACATGAAACACAGATGGTAACAACATTCATCAAAAGAAACTATAAGAATAGTGCTAAAATATAAAGCACTATTTAGCATATTTCTGTTGTAGATACGTTTCTGACTAATACAATAGCTAAGCATCATTTTCATCCTCGGAATGAACAACCACATAACCATACCTCCAATTGGAGATTGCTCATAGCAAGATATGCCACAGACAGCAGGATTGCCATCGACGACCCAAAGGCATAAAACTTCAGAAAGTTGGATCGGCTTTTCTTTCGACCTGATTACAACAAGAGAGAATGTCCAATTAAAAAGATGAAATTTAAGAAGATTAGGTCACAAATGAGATACAGCAGCAAACCTAGTTCTCCTGCCACAACAGACACGAAACCAATCCCAAGGGAAACAACTGAAACTCTGTCGGGAGACTCGTTCTTTGATAATGAAACAAATACATTAGCTGCTATCATCAATTGAGTGACAACCTGAAGCGCATGATACAAAATTATCAATAGAAAGATCTTACACTAATATGCTTACACATTGTTATTCCAGAACATGTCGCTTCAAATACTGGAAACGAGATAACTAGTTTAGTTAGCCTCCATTCATCTCTCTTTCCACTAGTTTTGACTAATCAGCATTCTAGTTCTAAAAAAATGACGCAGTTAACCAACAAATCATAAATCGAGAGTATACTATCCTATTGGATCCTAAACAAAAATGTCAATGAGTTAATGGCAGTACAATTCAAGTTCAGATGCCTACATTAACTAATGAGTAATGGTGTATTTAAAAACAATCAACTTAATGACTTTTTGATGTCAAGTGAATCCGCAGCCACTACCTTGCACACTATAAACCCGACTCCAGTGTAATAACCAACAGAGGTTAATTACCACACTAGGCAAACCTCGTGCAATGAGTTAGACCGAGAAACAATTAACTTCATAATTTGTTTAAATCCTATTTCAAAATCTAGAAAATAGCCCTAAAATGATCAAAATTCTGATTAAACCAGAGATAATGTAACAATAAACAAATTCAGTAGACTACATTAACTTTCACTTTGTAATCCCGTCCATTTTTGCTTCATCTACCCCAATTTTACTTTTATAAAACAAAAATTCAATCTACAAACCTGAACGATGATCAATTTGGCCAAACGAGACTTTGCTTTTGCAACTTTCGTGTATCCTGCCAAGACAGAAATTGAACATTAAAGCAATCGGAGGGAAAATGGAAATGAGAGATATGTGAAACGGAAATGGAGAAACAGTACTTGAATCAACGACCATGCGGTAGGAGAAATCAGAGCCATCAGTTCCCGACGGCCTCCCTCTTACGGCTGACCTCTGATTCATCTTCTCCGCAGTTTCTTTTCTCTCAACACTCAAATTGACGACTTCGTTGAAGCCCTCAAGCAAAGTCTCTGTTGAACAATGGTACCAAGCCTGTTAAACGGGTCGGATCCATCCCAAATCAAACCAAATCAAATTAAACTATCGTTGAGCCAGCCCGGCTCAATCGGTGGGCCCGGATTGGGTAACGACACATTAACCATAAATCAATTTTTTTTTAAATTGTATTCGAGGTACATTTAGTATTTGTTGTATGAGAGATAATTATATTCTGATTTATGGCATCCATACTTTATGCATTTTTTTAATTATGTGTGGCACAACTAATATTGGTTGTAAGAGAGATTATTAGATGGGAAATTTATATTTTAATTCATGAAACTAACGCATCATTCGATTTTTGTAATTATGTACCCAATTCATGTTAACACAAGTTATATTTTGTTTTAAAACAATATAGGATTATTCGGGATAAGATAGGAGTGACTTTGTGATAGACAAGGAGAAAAAAAGCAAGATTATGAGGTTTGGATGTTTGGAGAGGAAATGTGCTAGTGAAGTAGTACGAGAGATTGGTTATAGTAGGTACAAGGAGAGGTATACTGTATAAGTAGGTCAAATAAAAACTGAGGAAGGTAATTATACAGGAAATGACATAACTTTAGGTTATCAACGACATGATCTTAGATAATATGGTGTGAAAAACACGTACTAGCTAGGATAGACGGTTAATAGTTAGCGGAGGATTATTTTATTTTTAAGGATTTAAGCTTGTTGGACCTTTTTATTGTTATACCAGTCATATTATCATAATTTTTACTTTTGATATCTATCATCATTTATAATTAATTGTACTTCAATTATTACACCATTAGCTTTAATTAATTTTATAAAAAAAAAAAAAAGGACATTACCTTTGACTACTTAGCAAGAAGAGACATATCCAACCACTAGAAGAAAAGAATATTTACATTGCATTTTCTTGATGAATTAGAATAATTAAGTAAACATCTTTAAGCTTCTCATTATTTCACACACAAATCTGTGGCTTGGAAACTCAGATACCATTTATTAGTTATTCATTTCCCCCCTTATTATAATAATCCATCCCAAGGAAATTATAAATTAAAAGATCATTACTTATAATAAAAGGAAAAAGGGATATGATAGTTGGTTTTAAAACAAAAACTAAAATCTACGAAATTAATGTTTTCACTAAGGAGATTTAAAATATAAAAGGTCAAAGAAATTCAATAGATATGAAGCTCAACAGCATCTGGTTTTTCATAATTCAAACATTGACATTTATTACAAGGACACTTAATCATACCACTACGTTGAAAAGGATCTAATGTCTTTGCATACTCCACAAAACCAATGACACCTTCTACAAATTCAGGTCTTAGCTCCATTCGACCAAAATTAGTCATATGATACATCCAACTACGATCCATCTACATAAGAATCATAAATTAAATTTGTCAAGCACTAACACAATAGTTACAAATTTAACTTATTAACCAACTTAACAAATTTCTAAGTCTAATTAGTCTAGTTTTAACTAAATTCTAATACTATAGTAACAAGTTTAACTTATTAACTAACTTAACAAATTTCTAAGTTTAATTAGTTTAGTTTAACTTAATACTAACACGATTGTTACAAACTTAACAAATAATTATTTCTAAAATTTAAAGCTAAGTGTCAACACTAGATGGACACATCAATAGGATCAACTAGTGTTGGTACTTATGCTTAACAAATAATTATTTCTAAAATTTAAAGCTAAGTGTCAACACTAGATGGACACAAATTGATTTTCAAAAGGAAATCAATTTTGTCATCAATAGGATCAACTAGTGTTGGTACTTATGCTTAACAAATAATCATATCTAAAATTTAAAGCTAAGTGTCAACACTAGATGGACACAAATTGATTTTCAAAAGAAAATCAATTTTGTCATCAATAGGATCAACTAGTGTTGGTTCTTAAGCTTAACAAATAATTATTTCTAAATTTAAAGCTAAGTGTCAACACTAGATGGACACAAATTGATTTTCAAAGAAAATCAATTTTGTCATCAATAGGATCAACTAGTGTTGGTACTTATGCTAAACAAATAATTTTGTGATATTTGGTTCTCATTTGTAGTATATTATGACTTAATAATTATGTAGATTAATGTTAGGGATTGGGGAATTGTTGTTATTCATGTTCACATCTCTATTATATGTATATCATTCTACATCTAACTATTATTATATGTATATGATTAGACATCTCATAATGTTTATTTAATTTAGAGTAAATGAGTCATCCCAACTCTTATTAATTGAAAAAAAACAATTTTCACTTCACAAGTTCCCAATATTGCTTTTGTTTGATGGAAAAAGAGATGTTAAAGAGTAAAAATCACATATTATAAATTCATAACAACATAAGAGAATGTGCAAAGTGACAATATCACAATGAGATATAAATATAACCAATAACAATCAAATGAACCTCAAACTCATCTCAACGATCTAACACATTTAGTTTCAATATATTTTCTGCATTTATAAAATATAAAATATTCATAAATAAGATTATAGCACAAGGTACAAGTGATGATTCAAAGAAATTCATGCCTTCAACATCTTGTAGCAATATTAAATTACCTATTATTGAAGTTAGAGAGTTGGGTTCAACTATTGAGGTTATTTTAGTTAGTTTCAATACACATTTAGTTTCAATAACCAAAAATAAATAAATTTACCTGGAGATGGAGGCACTGCTACTGCTGCGGCGACTGCAACTGGCGGCGGAGCGAGAGGGTCGACAGAGATAGCGATGAGCGAGAGGGTCGACAGAGAGAGAGAAAGAGAGAGGCGGTCGACGACGAAAAAGAGAGAAGCGGCCGACGATCGACGACGAGAAAGAGGGAGGCGCGCGGTCGACACAGAGTGTTAAAGATCAAGTGTCTTCCACCGATGTGATAAAAAGAACCACTAGCATTACACTAAACTTTGTAATTTTTTTTAATTCAATTAATTTTTAAAGTTAAATTTAATTTAATTAATTGAGTATTAAAAATAGAATTTAAATATTATTAGATAAAAAGTACTTATTATAAAGTCATCTCATATTTATATGAGATAAAATATATCTTAAAATATTGAATAAAGTTCATGTGATTTAGCTTTTCAAAATTAAGGATGACGACTATTTATAAATTGAAATAAATCACCATCGCCCAACTTTTCATGAAAATTTTATGCTTACACTTTCTATGAGATAATATCTATAACGAAAAATATTAAATGTAGACAAAATTTACATTATGCATACAAAGTTCTTATAGATAAAAATTCAAAATATAAATATATTTATAAATTTAATGAGCAATGAAGTTATAAATAAATAATTGATAGTATATCTTATTAGAAAATTTGGTATTTATAATTTTAAATTATTTTAATATATTTAATTTTATATTTGGATTTTAATATCATTTAATAACTTACTATAGAATTATTTTTAATGCTAGTAAACATATAATATACCAATTGGATATGCAAGTAAAAATTATTTAGTTTTCATTTCATATAATTCTATCAACAAGGGTAATTAAACTTTTATGAATGTAATTTTTCTATTGGATAAAAGATTGTCCATTCAATTTTAATTCTTTCTATCTTTCAAATAAAATAAAAAACAAAATAAAAAAATGGTATCATTATTTTTTAGTGAGATGAATTATTAATTATATATAAGTTAAAATATTTTATTCTAATGTTTATGGTAATGTTTCAACACTGTATTAATTGACAAATATTATGATAATTATTTTTCTATTGGATAAACAACTGCACATAATTTAAAATATTTGTATCTTTTAAATAAACAAAAACAATATAAAATGGTATCATTTATTTTAGTGAGATAAAAAATTAATCCTAAAATTTGTGGTAATGTTCCAACATCGAATTAGGTTGACAAATATTTATAATAATATTTTTCTATTGGATAAATAACTAGTTATCTAGTTTTAATTCTTTGTTTCTTTCGAATAAAAATTAAAAATAATAACAATTATTTTTAGTGAGATTAAATATTAACTATATATGATTTGAAAATATTCATCCCAAAATTTATAATATGTTCCAACACCTTATTAAATTGATGTTATGGCATAATAATTTTATTAAACCTAAAAATAAAATATTTATTAAACAATAAAATTCATTCTAGTGATCATTTGTCCTTTTTATATTATTATATTTTTTAATTTTGGTAAATATACTTTTAAGAGAATATTTCCCGAGGACTCCTAGTTTTCAAAAATACTTATATTTCAATTAAAAAAATACAATTAAATTATATAAAAATATTAAAGTTTGTATATTTACAAGTAAATCCTTCAAAAAAATCTCAAATCAAATTTACAACAATAGAATCCCCAAGTAATTCTTCAAGTAAGAAAATTTTTAAGTAAATCCCAAACAAAATTCATAGGACATGAATCCCCAGGTAATACCAGATAAATAATATTTTTGAATAAATTTTTATGTAATAATTTGCGAATAAATTTATCTAGGAATTTTCTTGCTAAAAGATAAGAAAATCTTTTTTAGTTACTTGCGAATTTACCTATTAAAATAATCCTTACAAATTATTTGCCACAAATAATTTCCTATGTAATAATTTTGCGAAAATGGCACCAAATTTATCCACCAATTTTTCTGGGAAACTTTTTTTAGCAGGTAAAAAAATCTATAATTAAGGAATTTCATATTTCGGCATGAAAATTCGTAGAAGTTTCTGTAAAAATAATCCTCAAATAAAATTCACAGGTAATTTACAGCTTTCTAGTAGTGTTGGTGAATATAAATGGTATAGTAGAAACTGATTTGAAGTAATAATAAATTCTATTAGTGAGAATAATCATCATATCATGATGCAAATGAATTAAAAAATAATGATATGAATTATAAATTAATTGAAATAAATGATGAGTAGGTATAAATGTGAAAGTTTTTTTTTTATATAAAATATAAACTTGTGGGTCAAATTTTGTGTTTCAAAAATCTCAATTATGATTTTGGAAAGGATGGAATTTCATCGCATAAATATGAAATCATGAAATAAAATCAACATGAAATTGCATATCCAAACAGTGATTTCATATCATAATTTCATATCGCATGTTTAAACGCCTACTAAAATTAACAATATCAACAAAAAGCTAAATAATATGATATCTGAACATATTGATGCAATGATTAATCAAAATAGCATGAAGTTGAGATATTCTAATTTGAAATACACAAGTACAAGGTCATGCAATCATTAAAAGTTTGATCGTGGGAGATACTAAAATCGACCTAAATCATTTAAGCTACTACATGGAGTTCAGTGTACTACTCCCAAACTGAAAAGAGTGTGTTCTACTTGTCAAGGTAAGGACCTAATATCTAAGCTAATGTGGATCCACTAACTAATATCTATCTGAGACAAATCCTACGATGACACGTAATTCTGAGACTCAAAAATTAGTAATAAAATTCTACAGACGCTAACTGAAAACCTTCATCCTAGGATCACTTGGTGCTAACTATACTAACAACGAAAATATACATTAGCTAAAATCAATAATAATCTGATACTGCTAAATCATGCTAATAAATACTGGGGAGATCATAAATTGTGATAACTGAACATAATTTAAAAGATTCTTTATTTGAAAACATGTAAATCATGATATCTGAAAATTTATTAAGAGACACTTTATATATGAAAGCATCATAATTCATAAAAGTATGATAATCTGAGACATGCATATAAAAATATCATAACTCTGATCATGAAGAATACTTGCATGCTATAAGTTCATGAAAATGTCATTGAGAACATTGAATTATAATCAAATCATACAATTGAAGATCATCATGAAGAAGAAATTGAATTTTAATAAGAAATCATGAAAATAATACTAATCCTAGTTTTGGAGAAATTATAACTTGAGAAATTAAGGTTTCCTTGGAACTCAATGTGTAAAGAAGGACCCATTAATGAAATTCTAAAGTACAAACTCGAGCTTGAATTTTTCAATGTAGGCTTGAAGCTTTGGAACCCTAACTTACTTAAGGGAAAAGACTTAAAGAGAAAACAAATTGAATTTGGGATAGTTAATGAGAGAATGAGAGGTTAGACTCTTTAGAAATCACTTAAATCCACTTAGAATTGGCCAAAACGACATAGTACAGAGTTTAAAAGAGTGAGAAAAATTCAAATAACCCTGATTAGAATCTGTTGAAAGAGCTCTACGAGGACTATAACCCGTGGTTCCATTTATAGACCTTGACTCTATCTAAGTGTCATGGAACCCTGTACGTAGAAATCATGGATTTCTAAACTTCCAATCCACGAGACCCTTTTATGGTCCATTGAAAGTTTAACGACTAATCCTAGTCATTCCTAGATATATATAAACCCAAAATTACAAGGTCTTTGAATAATAATTCACGAGACCCTAATCATGACTCATAGTCCTTTCTACGATTTGTACTGTTGGCTTGTAGAAGATAGTCTAGGGTTCTGAATCTATGAGGTTTCAGGACTTGATTTACGAGGCGTATTCATGATCCGTAAACACATCTACGGTCCTCGACACATCTACAATCGTAACACATTTTCTGAACACTACATCAATTTTCCTAAAATTTCAACTATCATGTATGGATTCATTTCACAAATTGTAATTCAATTTACATATCGTGATTTCCAAAAATCTGCAAACTTCAAATTATTGTACTTCTTCTGATTTTTTATGAGCCAGACATTTTTAAGGTATAACAATTCAAGCAAGTCAAAAATGACTTGAAATCGCAATAGAAACTTCTAGCAGGAAAAGTAATTAAAGGGTCATTACTATTTTGAAATTTTGACAATAATTTTTAATTCTTTTAATCTCAGAATTCAATAATTTTTCACTTAATAAAGTTTTTTCTTTATTAAACCCTAGTTCTAGTTAATTTAAAATTTAAAAAAAGATTATTTTTTTTAACTTTATACTATTAGAAGGTAAGGTCGATTAGAATAAAATGAACAAAAGTGAGAGAAGGATAATTTTGATTTTGAAAAAAAAGAAAGCAAACGGAGAATGGATATGTTAAATAAAGGGAAAATTGTATAAAATAGCAAACTAATAACCTAAATTAAATGGAATAGCTAGGGTTTGATTTAATTGTGCTCCATAGCAGACATTATCTAAAAATTTGCCAGCGTCTCTCTCCCAGGAATCTCGCTCGCCACTCTCCATTCTCGCTCGCCTCTCTCGCTTTATACACAGAAGTGTATAATCTGTTTCTGTTTTTGTATAAAGCGAGAGAAAATTGTATATACACATGCAAAAATGTATATCTTCGTGTTATACACTTAATTATACAATTTAAAAACATTTTACTTCAAAAATTGAAGAGAAAAAGACCAACGAATTATACAATTGCGAATTATACAATTGCAGTGAAATACAATTTTCTCTAGCTTTATACAACAGTAGTGTATATATTGTGTTTCTGTTTTTGTATAAAGCGAGAAAAACATATATCTTCTTGCTATACACTTATAATTATGCAATATACATACATTTAATTCGATTCAACTATATGCAAAGCAAATTATACAATTGCAGCGAAATAGGCCAGCGAATTATACAATTTAGGCCAGCGAATTATACACTTGTATATGTATAGCGAATTATACAGTTTTTATGTTTGCTATGGAGCGCAATTATGCAAAGTTTGTTATATTATACAAATATGAATTTTTTGTTTGCTATATGTGAAAGTTGCCCATAAATAAAACAAAAAAGAAAATTAAATGAGGCCATATGTCTCTTATTTCTTCATTATTAATTAATTAAAATATTTTCTGAACTTAAAAAGTCAAAACTGATTGGAATAGAATCTTTATCCATTTTTGATCACAACTAATAGAGATTTACTCAACAATTTGATTCAATGGAGTTTTTCTTCAGAGTTCAACTTTTGATTCCTTTGATTTCAGTGCTTCTTGCCCTTTTCCCTCTTTCTGAATCCAATAATATCCAGGTATGTTTTCTCTATTTAATTTGAATTTTCAAGCGATATTGTATTTATTGATTCCTTAATCGATGTGATTTTTCGATACTTATTTTGAGACGGATGGAGTAATAATTTGAACTTGTGTATGGGCATGAATAGAAGTTCAATTTTTGTTAGGGAACCATTAGTAGCAAAAAAATTTAAATTATGACTTTTTGACCACTATACTAGAATGTGCAAGTAGTGTATCTTTGATAGATTAATGGAAGTGAAATCTGGTTGAATATTTTTTTATTTTTAATGACCGTGGTGTTTGAGTCAGTTTTCACGCACATCTATAGCAATAGGTACTAGGTAACTCCATCCACAAGGCTAGGACAATCTATGTTGCTCAAATATGTCGGGTTTGCCGAAAGTAGTGTATTTTTGGATAATTTGACATGGGTATGGCATCAAGAGTGAAGAGTCCGCGTAACTTAGAGGATTAATGGGAATGATCACCTAAGGTTTTTTTGTCTCTGCTAGGATTTGAACCTAAGACCTCGAGACTTCCAAACTACTATTGGATCAATCTTCTGGTGGTTTTCTAATAAGTTGATTTATTTCATTGTTTTATTTCTGTTTTGTACTGATTTTGTGGATGAAGTCTCATTTGAATCGTGTTAGATGATTAAGATTTAAGAATATGAAATTATGAACTGTAGTATGGAAAGTTTGAGGAGTAAAGAAAATAAATAAAATTTTCTGCCTTTAATGTCAATGTCAAGCAGTTTTTTTTTTTTTTTGAAGTATGGTTTAAAATCTAAATCAGTTATATCTTTCTCAGTTTTGTGATGCCACAAATATTTATGGAGATTCTGGGTGCGATTTTATGTCGTCAGTTTCATCAAAGATACTTATAAAAGGAGGAACTGTAGTGAATGCTCATCATAAGGAGGTCGCTGATGTGTATATAGAGGATGGAACAATTGTGGCAGTGCAGCCTAACATCAAGGTAATTGTTGAAGTTTCTCTATTTGGTTTGAGTTTTCTTGATTGAATGGGATGTGAATAGTAGTTGGGCCTATTGTCTATTGTGATTGATCTCTCTGAGCTGATAGCTGAATTTGATGCTAGTTATTGTTCTTAATTCATTTGTATCTACCCATATTTTGTTCTTACTAGATGGAATAACGAAAGGGTTTAGCAAATATTCTGTTAACTATCTGAACAAACAGAAAACATTTCTCGTATGTGAAAGTTTGACTAGTTGGTCCCTGGTACACCAAGACTGAAAGACTAGATGAACTGTGAGCTAGAATGTTCAGGTTTGGAAAAATATTTGGAAATCCTGGTTTGTGTCTAGAAAATGGCAGTTTTGCTTAATTTTGCAAGGAAAATATGTTTTTAATTAGTCTAGAGCCGGTAAGAGTCATAAGACGCGATTCTAGAGGATAGCTTAAAAAATCTGGACGTACTTTGGTGGATATATGGATGTAGGATCATATGGAAGTTTTTACTGAAGAAGGAATAGCTTTTTTGACTTCATACCATTTTTCTAAATGTCACAACATTATCACTGGATATAAATTGCCCCGATTACTTTAGCATGATAGAAAGAACTTCTTGCTTTCTCATTTTCTGATGCTGAAGTTTGCTGAGCCAGGAGAATTGTCTTAGTACTCTAGTTAGTCCTTCCACTTTGTGTTTAAGGTTCTTTTGTGTCTTCACTTGTTGGTCAGTACGATTGTCACCATTTATTCCATTACCTTCTTAAGTTGACCTGCTAATATGCAACAGCTGTGCCTTCAAGCTGGCTTTATTTATTCATGAAACTCTTAGTATGTTTTCACTGGTTGATTATCTTTATCCTTAACTGGTAACTTCATTACTTTTCTTCTGAATATGATGCACAACTCAAGACCATCTGCAGGTTAGTGACGATATCAAAGTCATTGATGCAACTGGAAAGTTTGTCATGCCAGGTACAGTTTCTTTCTTCAGGGCTAAGTGGCTCAGTTGATTGCATTTCTAGTCTCAGAATTGTAGTTTTGCTTTTTTAATCCTGCCAGAGAAAAGACCCGTAAGGCATGACTACTATAGACAAATATGTTTTAGTGTCATATGTGCAGCTCTTACATTATTTCCATTTACGTAAGTTTAATGTGAATTAGCAGAGTATTTGTTTAATACAAAATATTCAAGTCTTAGTGGTAAAATATACATGAGAGCATTTTCTCGAAATTATAGTTCCGAATAAACAGTCTCACTAGTAAACCTTAGCTAACAGACAGTTTACCTTCGCTTGCTGATTCTTATGATGATGACAGGAGGAATTGATCCTCATACACACCTTGCTATGGAATTTATGGGATCGGAGACAATTGATGACTTCTTCAGTGGACAGGCAGCCGCATTAGCTGGTGGAACGACAATGCATATTGACTTTGTTATTCCGGTAGATGGAAGCTTATCTGCAGGTTATGAAGCTTATGTAGAGAAAGCTAAGAGGTCATGCATGGATTATGGTTTTCACATGGCAATTACAAAATGGAATGAAACTGTATCTGAGGAGATGGAAATTATGGTCAAGGAGAAAGGTTTTACTTATTTCCAGAAAGTGTTACTTTCATCTGAATACTTTTTAAGTTTCGTTCATTCTTGCAGAGTAGTTCACGGGAAGCATCTTCCTCTCTGCACTTTTTGGTATCTCTTTTGGTACTCCACTTGACTTTATTTCTCTTATCGTAGGTATCAACTCTTTCAAATTTTTCCTTGCCTACAAAGGTTCCTTCATGGTTAATGATGAGCTTCTAATGGAGGGATTGAAGAAGTGCAAGTCCCTTGGTGCCTTAGCTATGGTTCATGCAGAAAATGGGGATGCTGTATTTGAAGGTCAAAAAAGAATGATCGAACTTGGTATTACTGGTCCAGAGGGACATGCATTATCAAGGCCTCCAGTGGTAAAGTCAACCTATTTTGCTTCAACATTCATGCCTAGGAATAAGCTGATTTAGTTTTTTCTGTCTTCTAGCTTGTCAACATGCATGCATGCACTTTTTCCCTATTGCCACCAAGTAGCCGAAGCTTTGAGTTCCAGAAAAAAACCAATTATTTGGTAGAAATTTGTGCTGTAGGATGGTAATGCATTCTCGTTATTAGAACCAGTTAGGTGATAAGAACAGAGAATAATGTCTAGGACATCCAATGTAGGAAATATTTTTCATTTTCTGGCAAGGAATGTATATTACAATGCATAATATCTTGAGGCAATGATATTAAGGCCTGCAGACCAACAATACAAGAAATTGGTTCTGTTTGTTACAGCTCGATAGGTATAGTGAAGTAAAGTATTTTTACTGCAGGCTTTTATGTGGTTAAGGTTCCTTTGGAATTCTCCTTTTCTCTTTCTTGAATATATGTACGCTTTCTCCTTGTAATAGCTTTCGTTTGGACAACTTCACATATGATATTGTGGCATTACTATTATTCTGGTAATCTTTCGTGAGATTAATTAATTAAAAGTAGGATGAGGGTTGTGTGTCATAGGTACAAAAATGTGAATGTATTGTTTGACATGACAGAACTTAATTTCTAGATAAGTTATGTAGGTGAATGCGATGAAGAAACGGAAGTACTTCCTTAATTCATTTTAGTTAAGTAAACTGAATATATGAGCTAACTTAATAAACCATATAGACAAACTTATGTGTATACATATAATTGGATTGCATATGAATATGAAATAACATGTTTAGGTCCTCCATATGTTGACGGTATAGGATAGGTGAGTGGTCATTGGTCATATAATGGGAATATTTTTGGACACAGCACAAGGTGTGTAGATGCTTGGTAACTATAGTTGTCACCATGGATAATCATATTGTTTTTTTGGATAAGGCAGTCATGGATAATTAGGGGTGTTCACGATCTATTCTAATAAGCACTGTATACTCTAGTAATGAAAGGCTGACCTAGCCAAATTCTAACCGGAGAACCCATGGTTAGGCCTACTTTCGGATCCGGGCCAAGGATCATATATTCTATTTTTGCTCAGTGGATAGCCTTTTTCTAAACCCACCCTCCAATACTAGCCTTAGCAACAAGGCAGCAAAGAGAGAGCCTTTCCAGCATCTTGGGAATTGTTTGTTGCTTCACACCTTGAGCTTTCTCTGCTTGGGAGAAGAAATACCAGGAAACATCTCCTGCTCAAAAATTCGAATAGAATCTTGAACGAAGGATTAAGCCAACATCTTTTGGTTTGGTTTTGGTTTTATATTTTAGAAACCGACATTATTTGGTTTGGTTTTGGAACAAAAAATAACCAAAACCCCCAAACCTAATCGACTATCTGACCACATATTTAAAAAATTGTAATTGCATGCGTGCACACAGCCATCGGTACATTTTAATCTTTTACGCTCTTGGTTCGTAATCTAGGTGTTTGCGTTTATAGTAATCAAATTCCTTGTCTTCACTCTCTAGTTTGATTTGTAATTTTTATTTTGGTAATGCCAAGAATCTATTTCATGTTCAAAATAACTTGTACTCTTTTAATTATTTATCATTGTTTAACTAAAATATTTTCAAGATATTAAATCTTTAAATTTTTGCACAAAAAAGTCATTGTAAGAAATTCTATTATATTCCTATAATTAACGAAATTCTTGGATAATGCATACTTTTATGGAGGAAGCTATATATAACTTGATTAAATATATATAAATTTCCTTCTTTTCTTAAAGAGTTATTCACTTGGTAGTGTTATGTTGTAATAGAGTCGACCTAATATATGCTTGGAAGTAATCATATATTTCATAAAAAACCAACAAAAACCAAATAAAACAAAAAACCCTACAAAAACCATAATGATGAAAACCCAACTTAATTGGTTTGTTTTGGTTCGATTCCAACATTTGAAAAACTGAGTTACTTGGTTTGGTGTCCTTGTAGCGAAAAACCAATCCAAACCGAACCGTGAACACCCCTATGGACAATCATGGATATATAGTTTCAGGAGTGCTGATGCTATGTTGTATATATTAAATATTTAGATTATGGTGATTTCTTCAAGAATATTTGTTATTTGTCGTATTTCTGTTCTTTCAAGCCAACTATGTCCTCACACTGATTGTGAATGTTTGTTCTTTGATTTGACATGGCTATTTCATTCTTTGAATAACTTACCAAATGGTGTTCCTTGCAATGTCAAAAATAATTGCAGCTGGAGGGAGAGGCTACTGCTCGAGCTATTCGTTTGGCCAGCTTTGTGAACACTCCATTGTATGTTGTTCATGTCATGAGTATTGACGCGATGGAAGAAATTGCCAGAGCTCGGAAGTCAGGTTTGGCATAAAGTGTTTGAATAGTATATTTGATGGAAATTTGGATTAGTGGCTTTGTAATGCTTACCTTATGGTGAATTTGCAATGATTCATTGTCCCCTCTAAGGAATATTACTAAGTATTCCCATCATATCATCCATGCAAACCTGTTCTGGGGCTAAACTTTTGTTAATTTTTTTTAAATTGACCATGGAGCTCCTTTGATATGAAGGTCCTCTTTTCTGCTTCATGCTGTAACCAAATTGTTTACTCTACTTTGAATATACCAACCTTAACTGCGAACTTATAAACAAAACTTAACTCGGTACTGGCAATGTTTCTATCTCTAACTTGCACCATGCACGTTTTTGTCTCCTCTCTGAAAGACACGTTTATTTGGGTACCCTTTGATTTGAACTATTTCTCCTCTACGTTAATATTATTTATCAAAAAACTGTGCTTCAGATACCAGTTTCATGGGACTTCACTTATGCCTCTATACTAAATTTACGATCTCATTTCAGGTCAAAGAATTGTTGGGGAGCCAGTCGTTTCAGGTTTACTTCTTAATGATTCAGTACTTTGGGATCCTGACTTCCATTTTGCAGCAAGGTAAAGATCATTTTTCTCCTCTGTGGTTTAACTTTTCTTTTCTCCCTTTATAGATGGCATAAGATGCCCGTAAACGTTTTAATATTTCAGGTATGTCATGAGCCCACCAATCAGAGCAGCAGGTCATGGAACAGCTCTTCAAGCAGCTCTTGCTGCAGGGGTTCTGCAGGTTTCAGTCTGATTTATGTATAGATATCAATATATGCTTTTTGTGCTGTCACAAAATTTAAAGATACTTGGGCGACTCCATTGGCCATAGGTAATATCCAAGATGGCGTTTGGCCATGTTTCGTTGTAAAAATTGAAAAAAAGAAGTTTTTGGTTTCCAAGTGAAAAATTATATTTGAAATTTGGAGTTTTATGTGACTATGACACAAATTAGAGTTCTTTTTTTTTAAAAAAAATTGTGAGTAATTTGGAGTTACAAAAGCGAAAACAACTTTTTGTTGTTTTGGAATTTCTGAAAATTCCGAAATTCAAAGTTGAATTCGGGAATTTTCTGAATTTTTATGGCCAAACGTGGTTCCCGGAGTTCAACTCCAAAGAAGTACAAAAATATCATGGCCAAACACTACTCAAATATTTCACTTTCCCATCTTATGATCTATCCATCAACTCATATGATCTAGATAGAAGTCATTAGCGTTCCTTTTCTTGTCCATACAACTAATCAGCATGGTTTTATATATGCAGCTGGTAGGAACTGATCACTGCACCTTCAACTCAACTCAGAAAGCGCTAGGAATTGGTGATTTCCGGAAAATACCAAATGGTGTTAATGGTATGCAAAAGTTTCTTTTTCCTTACATATATCTATTTATGTGTCTTTATCTTCCTTCTAATGTATCAGTGTAATCATTTATTTATAGGTATGGAGGAGAGAATGCATTTGGTTTGGAATACAATGGTGGTAAGCTGTGACATTTTCTATTGTTGCTCAAATAAATTGTCCTATGCGAGTATATTGTTTACTTTCTTTCGATGGTTTTGTCAGGCTTCTGGTCAGATATCTGTCACTGATTTTGTTCGCATAACAAGCACAGAATGGTAAACTACTTAACTTTTTCTGAATAACTTCTCAGAATTTGATAATGGACCCTTCCCTCTACCCTTCTCCACTTAATATCTACAACAGTGGTAAACTCCTAAACTTTGGCCAAAAGTCTTGTAGATGTTCTGATATATATATTTTCTTGATAACCATGGTGTTCGGTCTAGCTTGCGTGCACCTCGACGAGCAATGTTCTGATATTTATTTCAATGTGAATCTAATTCAACCAGCTTGATGCTTATGATATCTTCTTTGGTTTAAATCGCTATATTTCAATTTCTAACAATGCAACTGTCTTATTATGGAAGCTTAACTGGAAATATCTGATCTTGTGATTTAGTGCTCGGATTTTCAATATCTATCCAAGGAAGGGAGCAATACTTGTTGGGTCTGATGCAGATATAATCATTTTAAATCCCAATTCAAGCTTCAAGATTAGTTCAAAGTCACACCATTATAGGACAGATACCAATGTCTATGAGGGTTGGACAGGCATGGTAAGCATTCACAAATTATCGAGGCTTATGTATTACTCATAATATTATGTTGTAGCTTTGCCAAATACAGTGATTTTGTTGTTTAGATTTTCTTATGAATTTACTTAATAAGTGCTACAGAATATGATTAGCCAAATCAAATGAGCGACTCTAGGATATTTTACTTTAACCTCTCTCTTCAGTAGCAATCTTTTCCAATGCCATTTTCCAGCAACCCTGACTGGAAATACATCAGTTTCATCACCATAAACAATTTCCCAGCATATTTCGTTGGAAGACAGCACAATCTATTTTAATGTAGGATTTAAATCATATGATGTAACCTGAAGTGAATCGACAATAGAGGTATGGTATGATTGGACAGAACGTGATCGGAACCGTTAGAATAGGAATACAAACAAGAATAGTATATACAATCCTACTTAGAATCCGAATAGTAGTATTATATAGAATCCTACTTGGTAAATGATTGTATTATAGTGTCTATAAATAGGGTCTCTGTGACATAATGTACATACACAATTCAATAATATTTTTCTCCAATATTTCTCATATGGTATTATGGCACTCTTGAGAAACAACCTCTTTACCTCACACAAGGTAGTAGGTATAACGTCTGAGTGCACTCTACCCACTCCAGATCCCACAACGGGTATGTTGTAGTTGTTGTTAGGTGCCAACTATGGAAAGATATAAAAGAGAATCCTGCAAACTTGCTATCTACATATGGCTATGTACATTACTAAGAAAGAGGTCTATATTCACTGTACATTGCGTGTGACATTACTGGTTAAAAAATCTGCAATCAAATGTCACCTTTTAAGAGCTTGTGCCTTCAGTATATTTAGGTATCTTGGTGTACATATATAGAAGCACTTAAAAACGGTAGAGTATTACATTTTGCTGGAATCTATATTCTCATGGATAGTCACTTCATTTAAAAGTTGTAATTGTCCAATTCCATAAAAAAAATTCTATTGTCGCGAAAAGGGAACACTATATTTTTCTTGAAATGTATATTTTCTATAATTCAACCCTTCACAAACTTTCTGTTTTTTCTGAGTGACATTTTTTTTTGCACTGAGTACACCAAATTTCCGCAGCCCCTCCCTTTACTGATTTTCAAACAATGCCACCGCTTTGTGTTTGCAATTTATTAAACTATGCATTCTTTTTTATTTTTCCCATTTTATTCCTTATACAGGGAAAGGTTGAAACTACAATTGCAGGAGGAAGAGTTGTTTGGGAAAATGATGAGCTGAAAGTCATCCCTGGTGCTGGCAAGTTCATTGAAATGCCACCTTTCAGTTATCTTTTTGACGGGATAGACAAGGCAGATGCAAAGTACCTCTCTTCCTTAAGAGCACCCGTAGAACGATCAACGACTTGATTTGGCAAATTCACTTTTTCATTATGAGGAAGAGGAATAGAAAGTCTCTCTCTATTTACTTGTAAATACAGAATATCCTTAAGGACATTCAAACTCTTGCAGTTGCTGAAAAACCCTTGGGCACATAATGCTATTTATAAAACTTATGTTTATTCCGTAAAGGATGTTATACATTGGTGTATAGCTGGATTACTGAATGGAGTTTGAGCATTTACCTTGTAGCATTTACCTCATAGTGCAGAAAAAAAGTAGATACCAGGAAACACACAGCTTTTGATTATAACGTTGCTAAATTTTCTTAATTTTTACTCCAAGCAAGAGGCTTGAATGCATATATATATATATATATACTCTTATGAAAAATGATAAAACTCTCTCATGTTTTCATGTATGAATACAGGAGAGAAATAGTCAGTTCAAGATTGCTACAAAGGGGGTCCTCGCTCACACTAAAAACCACAGCATCATGCAGGAAGACAGCAACTAAGGTAGGTCATGAACTTCTTCTTTTTCCTCTGCACAAAGGAGATGTACAAAATGATTAGAGGTAACCACAAACTAAAGCTATGTCGGTACATACTGTTTGGCATATTGTGATCCAAGGGCGTCAAGCAAGGACGAATATGGATCAGAACAAACCCCAATATGCCCTTCTATCTGATACTTGAGGAAATTGTGTCTTGAGAATATTATAATACAGTATTGTAGATGTTTTACTGTAACATAATCTTTTGGAGATTAGGATGTCTTACCGTGGCAGCTTTCTCTCGCTCCCTGGATAGAAGATCCTGCTCAAAGTCATAGCTACGATGAGTTAAATCACTCTTGTGCTTCTTTCTGTTGGCGCGCGCTTGTGAGAACACCATAGAATAATTGGTCTCACTCGGAGTCTTTTGCTCCCACTCTCCAAATTGAGGTACAGACATCCAACCAATTTTCTACAGATTTATGAAACCATCTGATAAGTTATTAAGAGCTGGTGAGTATCTTTCTTGTACAATCTCATAGTAGTTTATGGATGATTAATATCAAATTCATGACTAATACAACATTGAAATGCTTGATTAAAAATGTGAACAAAATGAACACATTACTTGTTAGCTAAATAAATAATTTGATAGACTGACTACTGTAAAGGGAATACTTCCATACCTGCTTACTGGTATGTAAGGTCTATGCTAGGTTTAGTTTACATCCTACATCGAATTTGACTCATTACTTTCAGGATTATTTTCCGTTATCTTTTATCACCTTGAATCAGCATGTTTTCGTACATACGTTACAGTTCATATGAAGGTCTACAAGACGTGACCAAACCATCCTAAGAGACATTCTCTCATTTTATCCTGTGTTAGTTTCACACTGTATTGGATGTGTCCTGCTACTCTTTTCCAATCTTGTATGACAACCCATCTATGTTAACATCCATATTTCTATGATATTCATCTTGTGAATACGGTTCATAGAGGCCAGTAATCATGCATTTACCAAACCAAAAACAAGTCTCTTTTATATGCCTAGAAGAAAGTTTGGGGCAAAAGCACAGATAAAGATTTTAGGACTCTTATTTAAGGCATAGCCGAAGATCATAGTTTTTTCCAAGTGTAACCGGTTCTAAATTAGCTTCACAAGCTTCTGACATATGCATTTAGAAGTTTGTCTTTCCAAAGCCTAGTGTCTGAAGTTGGCATATATGAATGAACTTCTGGCATATATGACTAAACTTCTATGAAAAAGATTTAAAAATATCCAATCAAAACAAAGTCTTGTATGTCATACTCAAAATTTTCAAGCTCGAAGTGGGCTTAAAGGTGTTTCTAGTTTCTTTCTTCAAGCTTCGAACCTTCAAACTGGTACATTGTCTTTCAATCTTTTGAGCTCAAATAACCCCAAATTGATCTCAAGTGCCAAGTACTCCACAAATATCCAAAATAGAAAGTCAAGTTTGAAGTTCCAATTTTTTTTCGACAATGTTTGATACCTTCTAAACCTCAAACAGCAGATATTTCGATTTTGATCCCACAAGATCACAAAATTAGATATCGAATTGAAAGAATTCCAGGGATTTCAAAATTTCAGTTTCAAGCTTATCTCAAATTTAGAAAAAAAAAAGTTCTTACCACAGGTGAAACATCTCTGTGTTTACCAAGCTCTTGCTCAGTTCCCATGCTGTGGCGTGCTAAACCATGTCTATGCTGCTTCTTTTTGGCACGATCCTGGGACAACCCCATGGGATAATTTGGACTGTTCCCAGTCTTCTGATCCCATGCTCCATAATGAGGCTCTGCCATATGACTATTTTTCTAAAAACTCAGAAAGACAAAAACAAACCACTATCAGTGACACAATAACACTATGAGTAACTCACTCTCTAGAACACTCAAAATGTTATCTAAGTTTTGAAACATTAACAATAGCATAAACTATGTGAGTTGAAAAGTTATCCGACATCCCCCGCATGCCCAGACATGGCAACTGGAGAGTGAACAACATAATATGAGGGCCAACATCGGGTAAATCAAGAATTGGGATTAGCCTAACTTGGATACTATGATAATTAAAAATAATACTTTGGTCCTAGCTTAGCCCCAAAAGCTAGCTCAAGAGGTGAAGGTTTTCCAAGACCACATAAGGAGGACAATGGACCACATCCCCACTGATGTAGGATGTCCAATAATTATAAAATTGAAACAAGGTTATGAATGATGATCATGTGAAACATTGTTGATATTCATGTAGTCAATGAAATTGAACAAACCATGATGAACATAGGGTGTGTTTCGTATGAAGGAAAATGTTTTCCTAGAAAATGTTTCCTGGAAAACAAGTAGGTTTTGGACTTATTTTCTCATGTTTGGTTGGTGAGTAGAAAATATTTCCGGAAATGATTTTTAGTATTTGATTTATGAATGAAAATGTTTTTGAGAGACATTTTCATTTTTACTAGAGTAGAAAATAATTTATGAAATTGAAAATATTTTTTTAAAAACAATTTTTATTTGGGGTGGGGGAGGGGGCAGCAGTGAAAAAATAAAAATTTGACTTTATAGTATTTTTAAAAAACAAAATTAATTTTTTTGGGTGTCGGGGGTGGGGGGGGGGTTGGGGGCTGGCGGGAGTAAAAAATTAAATTTTGAAGTTGAAAATATTTTTAATAAGCAAAATTATTTTTTGGGAGGGGGGGCTGGCCGGTGGTGGGTGGGGGGTGGGGGGTTAGGGATCGGGTAAAAAAATAAAATTTTAAAATTGATTTTTTTTTTTGAAATTGTTGTTTTTCCAAAACAAAATGTAATTTAAAATTGGAGGAGAGTTTTGGAAAATGTTTTCCTTAATTTTTGAAGGGAAGTCATTTTCCTTAATTTTGAAAATATTTTCCAAACTTTTGTCCCAACCAAACATGAGAAAATTGGAAAACATTTTCCAGAAAATGTTTTCCTTCATACCAAACACACTCATAGTTTTATCAAGTGAAGTTAACCAAATCATAATGTATGTAGTGTTAAAACTGGAATTAAATTCACATATGTTGTGAACTGTCACATATATTCAATTTAGTCAGTGCATTTTAGAGCTATTGCGCCAGAAAGTTCATCTACTTCCTTTTTTCCTTTCTTTTTACGAAGTTATAGGACAGTAGGAATGATCTAACTTGACTAGAATTGCCAAAAGACCTTAGATTATATATAATTTTGACACTGTAATTTGAATCCTCATCTCTTTGCCACACCTTTGAGATGCATTATATTTTCTCATGTAATTGTTCTCATCCTTGACGCCTTGTACAAATCCCCTCTTTGTTAGCACAACGTCACCCATTACAAACTATACAGACTAGAGTTGTGTGGGATGATGTATGAATATTTCCTTCCTAGTCAGTGGTGCAATGCTAATCTTCAGACCAGCAGTTGGTAATAGATCTAGTACAAAGCACAAGTAGATTGAGTTAAATCTTAATACATGATACATAGAAACAACTTCATAACCTTTCCCAACCCCCAGTAGACACTCCTATCTCGGTTGGGAAGATGGGTTTAGACAATCTATTTTGAGAAGGGTTTAAACAGTAATCTATATTTTTAGACTGCTGACAGAACCTATTGTTCTCATGTATACCTATCTGAAAAAGATTTGAAGGATTTTCTGTCTTTTGTTCTCAAGCAAAACCATACTATCACTTTCTTACCTTTACTATTTTCCTACTTGTTTCATATGGAGGACCCCTTTAAATGCTAGAAAATGTTGTTATCTTTTACTGGTTAAGCATCTCCTCCTATAACTGGTTGGTCGAGCCTTTCAAGTCGTGTAGGGAGTAAGTAGGAACAATGTTGAAACCCCTAAGGTCATTTGCTCCACTAAGTGAACGGCATTACTATTCATGCTCTAAATTGTCTAACGACATGCAGAATAGGGGGTAGGAATCATGTTATTTACTGTACCAAAGACAGTTTCTATTGTACAACTGAAGAGAAGTTTGTCTTGTATCTTATAAGTGAAAAAAACATTTCTTACCCTGGGTGAAACCTCACGGTGCTTGCCAAGCTCTTGTTCATTTCCCAAGCTGCGGTGTGCTGAATCATGCTTATGTTGCTTCTTGTTGGCACGAGCTTGAGGGGACACTTTCGAGTAATCAGGACTACCCCCACTCTTTTGATCCCACTCTCCAAATTGAGGGACAGACTTTGGACGAACCTTAAACAATTTATATGAAAAATATTTTAGAGAAACAATAGCACTGTGGGTGTGTTCAGCATGAAGTAAATTTTTTTTGTTCCCAACCTATCTTTAATTTTTCTGTTCCCCAACGTATCTTTATTCTCGATTAGTGCCTTTAAGGTTAGTTCTCATTCATTTATTTTAGACTCTTTATTGTCGTGGTGTTAGTTTAGTAAACCCTTCATTATAGCAGCTTATAAATTATTGTTGCTTTGGTGAATGGTGGTAGAGTAAGGACATGTCCTCGGGTGGGGCTGGGGGCGGGATTCTAGGGTTACAAAGAAGCTGAACATAGATACTTTCACGGGAAAGTCTATACAGTCATTGAAGGTTCTCAAAGGGAGGAGGATCAATATAACTTGTGTTCAGGAGACCATATGGGTGGGGACTTACGCTTGAGATGTTGACAGGTTTAAATTGTGGTACTGCGGAGGCTCGGGAATATAAATTAAGTAGGAATTTTACTGAATAGGAAACTTACGGAGCTTAGTGGTTGAGGTTAGGAGGGTGAATGATAGTATGACGATGATGATTGAGCTAGTCACTGGAGGAATTACCTTGAACATGATTAGTGCATATGCTCCACAAACAGATTTGGTTGAAGAGGTTAAGAAGTAGTTATGGGAGGATTCGGATGAGGTGGTTAGGGGTCTCCACACACCTAGAAGCTATTCATAGGAGGGTATTTCAATGGCCATATCAAGACAACGTCAAGTAGTTACGTTGATCTACATAGGGTTTTGGTTTAGGCATATAAATAAAGGAAGAGTTTCACTTTTGGACTTGATTGAAGCTTTTGATTTTGTGATAGCAAATTCAAGTTTCCCAAAGAAAGAGGATCACTTGGTGACGTTCTGTAGCATGGTGGCTAAGACTCAAATAGATGTCTTTCTCTTTAGGAAATATGATAAAAATATATATATATATATATATATATATATATAATATATATATATATATATAGATATATATATATATATATATATATATTATATATATATATATATATATATAAGGACTTCAAGGTTAACCCGACCGAGTATGTTATAACTTAAGATAAGCTCTTGGTAATGGATTTAGAGATTAAGGGGAAGAATAGGGCTTTGCATGACCTACCGAGGATCAAAATGGGGTGGCTTGATTATTGCCAAATCTCATGATATGGGGAGAAATTGATGGTGATTGGGTTTCAGAAGTAGTGGGGATGCAAATAGTATGTGAAATATGACAACTGATTACATTAGAGAAGTAGCTGGAGAGGTCCTGGGGTTTGGAGGGGTAATGTTGGTGGACATCGAGGGAATGGTAAGTCCAAGGTAAAATAGAAGTCAAGAAGGTTGCTTATATGGAGTTGATGGACAACAAGACTAGGAGGGAACAATATTATTAAAGGCGCGCTTAAGCTCTGAAGTGAGGCTCAAAAGATGTTGAGCGCTACGCCTCGCTTTATGTGCGCTTCAGTGTCGTCATCAAGGTCCTAAGGCAAATGTTTCCTTGTCAATGAGCCTCTTATGAAAAGGTAACACTAGATTATTGATCTTTCACTTTATCATAATTCAATTTCTTTGGTCATATTTGTCATTCATGTTTATAATTATTAGTCTTGGACTAAATATATATATTTGTTTTCTTTTCTCCCGTTGCGCCTTTTTTCCTTAAAGCCTACAATTTATTTGCGCTTAAAGCCCCTACGAACCTTAGTTTTTTTGCGCTTTTTGCCTTTGATAACATTGGGAGCGAAAATAGGGAGAGGTATAAGGTGGCGATAAGGGAGCGAATTTAGCTGCTACAATGGCTAAAATAATAGTCTTCTAGCACTTGTATGAATAATTACACGACAAAGGCCGGGACAAGAAGTTGCATAGGCTCCTAAGGAAAAAGAGGGGAGTTCCCAAGACCTAGACCAAATGAAGTGCATCAAAGACGGGTTAGGAAAATATTGGTGAAGGAGGCACACATTAGAGGACAATAGCAGACATACTTTTATAAACTCTTGAAGGAAAAGCAGAACATGATTATTGTGCTAGTTTTAGAGCACTCCGAGAGTTGTCGAGAGTTAGAGTATTGTAGAGGTATAAAATTGAGGAGGTTAAGGAGGTTATTCGCAAGAAGAAGTTTGAGGGCGCTTGGGACAAATGAGAACCTGGGGGATATTGATGATGTTGTTACACATCTATTGAGTGGGTCAGATGAAATAGAGGCTCACATCCTATATCTCGTGTGTTAAGAATGTGCCACCAAGACTTAAAAGGTAAGTTTTATAAGTGGTTGTTAGACCAACATTGTTGTATGGGGAAGAGTTTTGGCATATGTAGAGCTCACATGTTTGTAAGATGAAAGTAGTTGAAATGAAGATGATGAGATAGATGTGTGGGCATAGTAAGAGGGATAGGATTAGGAACAAAGATATTCAAGACAGTGTGGAAGTTGCCTCCATGGTGGACAAGATGATGGAGGCGAGACCAAGATGATTTCGACATGTGAAGAGGAGGTGCACACATGCCCCAGTAAGGAGGCGTGAGATTTGGCTATAGTAGATTATACGAAGGTGATTTGAAAGGACATGACACATTTTCAACTTATTAAGGTGTGCTCCTAGAAAGGAAGGTATGTAAGTCAAAGATTAGGATAGAAGGGTAGTAGGTAGACGAGTGTTGTCTAGTTAAGTTTGCGTACTCACCACCCTCCTTACACTCCACTTGCTAGATTACACTAGGTATGTTGTTATGTTTTTGAGGAAAATAAGTGAGTTTCTTACTTATCTTCTTGTGTTTGCTACATAAGCAAAAAAAATTACCCTAAAAGTATTTGGATAAAATGCAGACAAATACTATTGGTGGAGGGGGTAGAGATGAAGGTGAGGCGTGTTTGAGGGTGGGGAGAACACAATCAAGTTAGAATGCCACTTGGGGTACTTGTTTTTCCTACTTCGACTTTGGAAGTCATTTTCTTCATTTTAAGGAACTATACAAAAAGTTTTCCAAAAAATTTGACCAAGTATCGAACATGGGAAAAATAAAAAAATACTTTCCTACTGTACCGAACACACCCAATAGATATCATTTTCTAGAAAACTTGTGAAACCTAAGTATCGAATTATGCTTATTTGGTGCATGTAGTGGGTACGAGTGAGTATTTTCTTGGCAAGGAGTCATGCAATTCCACCCCAAAGACAAATCCTAACAATAACATTAAAGGAAAGTTTGTCTTTGATAGTTGTATGATGCTTAAATGAAGATGCATCTGTAGACGTCGTAAATTAACCATTTAAGGCTTACAAGAGATGTAATTTTTCATACCATTGTTGAAGCTTGTTGGTGCTTGCCAAGTTCTTGCTCATTGCCTAGGCTTCGGTGTGTTTTATCAGGTTTATGTGGCTTCTTGTTGGCACGATCTTTTGAATCCCGTGGTCCAACTTGAGGCACTGGAGTAGAACTACTTTTCTACAAATTTAGAAACACAATTTGTTAAAATGATGATGATACTATTAGTTACCCACTCTCTAAGGTACATATGAAAGGCAATTAATTGTGTTGTAAACTAGAATAACTTGCATAAGGAGAGAAACAATGCATGATATTTGATAAAATCAGCAAGTTTGGTCATGATTGATCATAATGACAATCATAGTTTATATGTTCTATTAGTTGACATTCCAGTGGTTGATGCACTTTAGTTACCTATATGTTGCTCGGACTCTTCAAAAATGTCAACAGGTGTGTGCCAGATTTGCCAAAAGTTGTGTATTTTTGGTGAATCCGACACAAGTGCAGCATCAAAAGTGAAGAGTCTGCACAACTAAGGTTTGTACCATACCAAAGAGAAGCTTACATTGTATCACTAAAGGAAACGTCGTTGTTTAACATCTTGTATACTTAACTTGTTGCCCAGTCTAATCCGGATTTTCACCATATAAAGTTCATTATGGAGGGTTTTAGCGCTCCCAACAAGGAAAACTCCACTCCCAAGGCTCGAACCATTACCTTTGGTAAAGTCTCTCATGATATATTAAAGTGAGGATTATATGTATGTATATATATATATGCAAATGAATCTTCCTAATGCTATAATAAGGAAAAAAGTATTTCTACCCTTGGTGATACATCTTGGTGTTTGCCAAGCATTTCTTGCTCATTTCCTGGGCTGTGGTGTGCTATATTCTGTCTACTTTGCTTCTTGTTTGCACGAGCTTGGGAGAATACCATGGAAAAATTAAGATCGTTCGCGGTCTTGTGATGCCATGCTCCAAACTGAGGTACAGACGGCGATCCATTTCTCTATATAGAAAAATAAACTTTCATTAGTGAAACGATGACTATACGAGTTATTCAGTATATATGATATCGAAAAGAATGTCATGAATGATCATGTGAATCATAGTTATTTGTTTTAAATGAAAAGGAAGAAATATGTAGAATTAAACCAAGAAAAGGTTGTTAACAATGTGAAATTCACATAATTAAATGGATTTTTTTTCTTTATATTCCCTAGAACTCATTGTTCTTGAAGGCCACAAACTCAAAATACAGAAGGAAACAAAAACATAATATTACATTTATATTTATGATCATTTATGTCAAAAAAATAAATAACATTTACTATTTCTCTTGTTTTACATTTTTTTTCAAAAAATTAAAAACAATTTTCAAAAGAAAAAGAAAATCAGAAACAAATATGTGAGAATTACCCAAGAAAAATAACAATCTTCAAGAAAACCAAAAAAAAAACATAAAAAAGAATCACTTGAAATGTATATAAAACATACCTCCCTTTCTTTTGCCATTGTGAAAGAAGATAGAAAAAAAGAAGAGAGAAAATGGTGGAAAATTTTTGGGAAGAAATTTATTTTGTGTTGAATTCATTTATATATTAGCCTCTAATTTTATGGAACATGAAATATTTTAACTATTCAAGTATATCCATTGCCTTAAGAAACTAGAGGTGAAAATTAAATGATAAATATTATTTATTTAAGAGAAAAGGTAAAGAGTATTTAGAGCAATGAAGTTGGTTAATATTTATTATTGGTTAATTTATAAAATTGAAGAGTATTTACTTAAAAAATTGTCTTTTGTTTTGTGATAGAATGAAAGGTAAAAGAGAGTAAAATAAGAGAAGCAATTAAGTTGAATTAAAGGAGATTTTCTTCTCTCTATTTTCCAAAAAGAAAATCATAAAATAAATTTCTACCTTTTCTCCTTATGAGAATGTTCTTGCTTGCTTAGTTTAAAATTATGTAAGTGGATTTAATTTAAATTATTTCATGGTAGTATGGATTTAATATATGTTATTTCATGCTAGTATGGATTTAATATATGCTTTTCTTTTGAGATTAACTATTATTTATTCACATATTGTTAATATTTAGATAAAAAAAATATTATCTGATAACTTAAGCTTTAAATTATTAATTATACATATTTGTTTAGAATTCTTTTGGTTTATCCAAAAAAAAAAAAATCTTTCATGATTTCTTTATCATTATTTTCACTTTCTATTTCCAGCAACACCATGAAGCAATTCACATACACCTTTAAATCTAGACAATTATTAATGACAACTTATTATTCATAAAAAAAAAATTCTTAATAACTTATTAAATCTTCTTGAAAAAATGTTTGCTTCAGAATGTGTTGTTTCTTCTTAGTTCATTCAATCAACAACACAAATTAACTAAAAACAAACTTTTTATGTATCACTATATATACTACGATTTAAATAATACTCAATCGACTGTACCCTATTAAAAAAAAATTACAAAAAAAAGATCTTGTTTCAACGTATGAAGAATTTTATGTTTTGTGGTGATAATGATTTTTAGAGAATTCTTTTTAGATCTTTTCAGTAAATTGGAAAAGTTCAATACATTATCATTGAAAAATATTTGTAAAAACACACGTCAACCATCAAATTTACTTCTTTACGTGAATTGATGGTGATATTTCATGTAATAAACTCATACTCATGATAGTTTAGAGTAAGTTTCTCCTCCCTTAAGATACAAACAAACAGAAAAAAAGTGAATTTTTCGAAACAACAAATATGACGTTCTTGTTTTAACATATTTCTCAAATACTATCATAGTTTTCATTTCTTTCCAACATTCTTGCGGAATTGGTTGTAGCCATTTGATCATCATGACAAAACCCAATTAGGGCAATTTCTCCAAATCTGATTCAAGAATTGGAGAGAATAGTAAGTGATAATATAATGTAATTTGATCATTATCTAATTGTAAACAAATCAGCCCAATCTCTAAGATATTATTCACTCTTTGTTCGTTTGAATTGGAAGCTTTCTCCCATAATTCATGTTTTGCAAAAATCAGAGCTCATTAAAACCTTAATATTAGAAGCATAGTCATTTATTCTTCAACAATATAAGTCTTTACAACTCTTCTAATGGCGTGGAGCTCAATTTTTTCTCAAGATACAATGCAATAATCTTTTGTGTTTTGATGAATTAAGTCTAGTGTGCAGTCATAAACATGTATATGCACAATCTTATCTAGTGAGTCGAGCACAAACACAAAAACAAAGGTTCATATAAGCTTTAAACTAAGGCGCCATGCCTCGAGTATCCCCCAACCCCCCCCCCACCACCTCTAGCCCCGAGGCGCCATGTCTTGAGTACCCCCTCCCCCCCCCTCCCCGAGGCGCCATGCCTCAAGAACCCCCCGACCCCGGGCCCCTGAGTTGACATGCCTCGAGAACCCCACCCACCCCAGCCCCCGAGGCGCCATGCCTCCAGGTGCCACCCCCATCCACCCCACCCCCGGGCCCTCGAGGTGCCATGCCTCGAGTACCCCCTACCCCCACCCCTGGGCCCACGAGGCTCCATGAACCCCCAACCCCAAGGCGTTATGCCTCGAGTACCTCCTACCCTAATGAAAAACTTAAGATCTTGATAATGGTAATGGTAAATGTTTAATGCTTATGTGGCACTTAACTACTTCTGTTATAAGAAGGGTAGATATGACCCAATAGTATGACGGGATGAGTAATTTTGAGCCAGAATATAGTTTAAGGATAAATGTGAGCTATTTTCGGATAGTTTAGGGGTATTTTTGAGCCTTTTTTCCGTATAATGTAAGGGAATTTATAATGGACTAATACCAATGCAATTAAAACCTAATTACTTTAAATTGTATACTACTACTACCTGAAATTATACAACAATATAATTCAACTATTGTATATCCTTATCCTTATATAGAAAAATAGATTTACGTTCAATAATCCCAGGGGCTTCATCTAAGTAGAGTGAAAGATGGTCCTGCCCTCCTATGAGTGGAAGGGGGCAGTCAGCTGGCTGCTTCTTTGCCATGCGCTTTGCTTCGCTTTATTTTTTAGAAGAAAGAGACCAAATGAGAGTGAAAGGCAAGGGCAAGCGATATTCCATTGATACAGAGCCAATTCCAATAGACTTATTGATTCCAATAGACTTATTGGAGGGTCCCTCCTTCTTTCACTAATGGTCTCACCATTTTCTAGTAGTAGTAGTTCGCGCGAGGGACTTTCTATCGCTTGCCCTTGCCTTTCACTCTCATTTGGTCTCTTTCTTCTAAAAAATAAAGCGAAGCAGGATAAAATGCTCCAGTTTTCCATTCTCATATGAGGCCGGAAAGTGGATTGGGAACAGGTCGGCACGAAGTGATTCATCATGCTCAAACATGAGCCGATCGCTCGTTAGGGACGGTTTATAGATCATAAAATTCCCACAAATGGAATGAAAAGCAACAAGAACAAATTTGTAATTTGAGGGTTGGGAAGGACCAACAAGGATAAATTACTTTAAATTTGTAATTTTTCTAAGCTTACTTCACTCATATCACAAAGGTACATGTCCTATGTAAATGGGAGTTGGGAAGGACCAACAAGGACAAATTTGTAATTTTGGGAGTTGGAAAGGACCAACATGGATAAATCTGTTATTTTCCTAAGCTTACTCCTCTCATATCACAAAGACACATGTCCTATGTATAACACAGATGCTTCCTATATTATCTATGCATCGATCCATTTTCCCCTTACCCTCTCATAATTTTAAAAACATTAAATTTCTCTTAATTTTCGAATAAGTACCTCAAAAAGTCATCCAATTTTGAAAAATTATAATATTTCTTTTATAAAATCACACGATCAAACTTATCATAAAAATTATTCTACAAGATAAAATCATTATCTTTTAAAATATATCTACAAAAAACTTCTTTAAATAGTTGAAAGTCATGAAAAAGTTAAAAACAATTTACATGAATTTTGAACTTTTTAGTAAATTTGTGAAGTGAGTCGAATATCTTTTGTTGTGTTCTTCTCTTCCCATTTTATATTGTTCGTATTATATTTAAAAATAATTTCACAATTTTTCTTTTTGAGATTCATATCTTATATTTAATTCATCAATCCATGTTTGTAATTTTTCTAATGCAAAGTAATTTTTATTTTTTTTTGGAATTATTGCATATAAGAAGAATAACGTATAAAAGATTGAGATTTGTGGGAGAGAATTAATTTAGTTTATCATGTTAAAATATTTTTTATGGTAAATTTAATTAAATGATTTTTTAGAAAAAAAGTATCTAAAGTTGAGTGATTTTATTAATACAATATAAAGTTGATCTTTCAAAGATGAGTGACTTTTTGGGATATTTACTCCTTAATTTCACAAGTGCTTTCTTTTTTCCTCACTGAATATCTCTCTGTTTTTAGGAGAAATTTTCTATCTAATTACGTTGTTCTTAATCTACTTCTCTTTCGAGGAGGGTTAAAAAGTGATTTGTTTGTAAAAGTTTTAGAGAATAAGTTTTTTATTCTTATAGTTATTGTTGAGTGTTGAAAATTAGGATGAAAATGTGTATAATATGTATGCTAGAATTTTGACATGTTTGTTAGCAAATGTTCTTGATGTCTACATGTCTTTTTTCTTTCGTTCTCAACTAATTTGAGGCATATAATGCACGTTATGAATTTAAATTAATAAATAATATGTTTGTAAAACTTTAAAAGTTACTTGCACTTGGGAAATGAAGTTCCAACTTTTAGTCCATCACTTAATTGTTTAATATTTATTTAAATTCTTAAAAATAAAGTTTGAAGCTATTACAAATTATTTACTTGGTGTCCATGTAACTACTGATATTTTCATTATCAAATATAAAAAGAGATTTAAAAAATAATTTTCATGAAAATTGTAGGAGTGCCTCAAACAATAACATCATAGTTTACTGGCATTTTAAACCAACACGGATTGAGATATCGTCATATTTTATACTAATTCCAAATCATAGGTTTCTCTTTTCTATTTGAAATTAGGGAAAAAGGTAAAAAAAATGCTCTTAAATTATGTGAAAGGAACAAAAATATCTTTTGTTTATAGTTTGACTCAAAAATGTTTTTACCGCCACTACTTTGGTTCAAAAATGCCCTAAACTGAAAGGAACAAAAATGCCCTCCGTTTGTAGTTTATTCCAAAAAGGTTGTTGCCCTCAATACTTTGATCCAAAATGCCCTAATTGTTATTTAATGGGTAAAGTAATGTGCATTTTTCCAAATAACTATGTTCTTATTTTCTTTTTAACACATTCTTTTTCTAATAATGTATTTTTTAAAATTAGCAAATGTTTCTCTTACTTCAATTTAGAAAAAATAAAAATAAAAATAAAATATTTATTATTTTATGATTATCATTTTTTATCGGTAGATAAATATAAATGAATGATGGATATACTATGATCTTATATATATGACATATATTATCTGTCGAAAGAGGTCCAGAGCTTAGAAGAAATTGTGGATCCCATGAAAGAATAATGTTGATGATGAAGTTGAAGATTATATAATATCTTTGGAACCAGTTACACGTAAGAAAAACACTTATTGCATCTCTAAATCTTCACAACTTTAGGGTGCAGTTCAGAAAGACAACAACAAAACTTTTGAGTCCAAAAAGAAAAGCTAGCGATGAACTTCAACATATTTTGAAATTTAACAAAAATCAAAACACAATAGAATCACATTTCACTAAATTATCGTCTTAGATATATTTGTACCTTTAAATAGTTATTAATTTATAATATTAATGGGACTATACATTTATATAGGGGTCTTCAGAAAATATATTATCTTATTAAAATAGATAATTTTTTTCACATTGGCCCTAGTCGGGTCCGAAGAAAACAATTATCTTAGAAAGATTTAATTTAATGAGATTTTACTCTGGTTTTCTCAAAAAAATATTTTTTTGAAAAACGCTTTATAGAATGTACACTTTGAAAAACATGCTCAAAAGTTGTTTTTTAAAAATAATAATATATTATTGCTTAAACACAGACAAAGTGTTCTTCACCTAAAAAAAAAAAAAAAATTACTTCAAAAATATTTTTTAAAAAATAAGTTGATTTTTGAAGTTTGATCAAACAGACTAAATCAATTTAAAAAATTTCAAATGGCTAAAAACTTGACAAAACAAAAAGTGATGTCAAATCAAGCATTCTAATTAAACAGTACCAAAAATAAGTTTCATGTTTCATTAGAGTAGGCAAAGAATTTGTACAATATGTTTTGTCATTACCAAATTTAACAAAGGTAACATAAAACTTGGTACTTTTTTTTGCTTCCATGATAAAATTAATTCTCCATTTCTCATTTCTACACAACACAATTTAAGAACCTCAAAACTCAAAAAGTTGAATTCCCATTTGTCTAGAATAGTGTTTTCAAATTCAAAAAGTAGTATTCTTCATTCTAATAACTAAATGGACTGAAGGCATCAGAAGTATTGTGCATGCATTGAGTTTTTAAGGTTATAAATAATACACCCTTATCACAATTCACTTTATGAGAATTAATTTGTTTAAATTTTGAAGTTAAAATTGAATAAGCATAATTTCATATTTATGTTTTAGATACACGATATTATATGAAAAATACTGTAAATTATAATTCTTTTCATGTTGATTTAATGAAAAAGATACATCTTAAAATAATATAATTTGACTCTAAAAGAAAATGTGACAAATAAAAAAATGGAGAAAATACAATGTAAGATATGACAAAATTTGGGCTTCGAAGTGATTTATATTATGAAATGAGAAAATAAAAATGAAATAGAAATAATAATATATTATTGAAGAGAGAGAAAAAAATTATTTTTTAACGAGTAAAACAAAAAATAGAGGATAGAATTGAACATACCTTAGAACTGTATGTAACTTTGCAATCAACTATATAAGGATTATATGTTCGCACTAAGCATTTGTGTAACAGGTATCACAATTGTATCATTTGCTTTATAGTTGTTCAACTATTTAAACTTCTTAAAGTCATATTTTTTACATTTGAATGTACTTCAAAACTACTTAAGTTGGATATTAATATGAAATTTCACTCATCTTAATGTTAGGCCCGTACTTTAGCACGGGCTATACTCATCTAGTCTTCAAGGTATACAACTATGTGAATTAAATCTCTGTATACGCGATAGAAAACTAGAGGTATGTATACGATACACACCAAGGGCCAAAAAAGGGCATACAATACATCTATAGACAGAGATTTTATAACGACTACACCTAAATCTCAAACGATACAATGAAAAAAAAATAGTAGCTATAACAATGCAAAAATTGAAGGTCGACAGAGATTTTATAACGACTACACCTCAATCTCAAACGATACAATGAAAAAAAAAATAGTAGCTAAATAACAATGCAAAAATTGAAGGTAGACAGAGATTTTATAACGACTACACCTCAATCTCAAACGATACAATGAAAAAAAATAGTAGCTAAATAACAATGCAAAAATTGAAGGTAGACAGATTTTATAACGACTACACCTCAATCTCAAACGATACAATGGAAAAAAAATAGTACCTAAATAACAATGCAAAAATTGAAGGTATTATAAGTAAAGGTTCATTTCCATTAACCTAACTGGAACCATTAGATATACTAAAATACAACAACAATTCACTGATCACACACTATCTTAGTCAAATATGAAACAATGTTACAAATACCATTATATAAATATCCATTAAAACTCAGCAGCTCAGCTTTCCAACAAAGAGGTTTCTCATTTACAAATGTTACTTACCAAGGGTCTTTAGAGTAGTGTATTAGAAGAAAGCGGATGTTATTCCCGGGGACGAGCTAGCCAGAGAGAGCTCAGTGCTCGAAGCCTAGAGAAATAATCAGTGATAGCAAGAAGAGCACGAGCTGATTGGCGAGTTGTCAATATGCGATGCATTTGCTGCAATGTTTGTTGCCGAAGGTTATCAGCCTGAAAGGACATTTTGATTTATAGGTCAGCCTATTTACGTGTAGAAAAGACGAAAAAAACTTCAAACATGTACAAAATGTGGTTACACATTTCTAGCTGTGGCGGATTGTGATTTGAGAAGGTTAAGTATTGACATGTGAGATTCTCACACACGCGTACCCATATATGTATGGTACCGACTCTGAAGCATGGGTTCTACAGAACCCGTGAATTCATGGATGGATTTGCTACTGATTCCCAATATGTTCCAAAGCAAATTTATGTAAATTATCATCACTAAATAGGAGTCAGCCTAAAAGCAATGAGTAGTAGACCCATAAAACGCCTCCTCCTCGCCCTCCGTCTTCCAAACAAAATACACAAACCTAAGGCTTGGAAAAGAGAATCCCCAAGATAGATCTTAAATGCGACTATTAACGCCAAATCCCAGATATACGGACGTCAGAATCAATCAAATATTTCACAGCAGACTTATCTCTTAAATTAACAAGGGAATAAGCACCTTATAGGTTCTCCTCTGCTTAAGGCTCTCTGAAACTTTCAAATGACTAAAAAAATTGAATTCACAGAGCCACTATGAAGAGTGGTAAAAGTTAAAATGTTCTCAGCCAGCATTCAGCAGCAAATATGCAACTGCACGTAGTTAGTCATTCTAGTAGACAGGAGAATATGTCATCAGTTGGCTAGGAGTACTGTGAGGTGAAATGGACACTTTTTGTTTGACTGGGGCCTATAGTTGTTCAAAGATGTTATCTTGTGCAGTAAATAAGAATTAGCCGTTCCTAGCTTCACTTTCCCTAGATTAAGCAAGAGTTCAATTCTAAGCAGGAACTTTGGTTTTCCTTCCCTTTCCCTCCCCTGGCCTCTCATTGCTTGTACTTCAAAAGGGTGTTGATGATAATAACACTATGGCACAGTAAACAAGTTTGTTAGGATTAAATTGGACTATGAGAATCTAACAAAGAGACTTGGAATTTATTACTTCTCCCTTTTCCTTCTCCGAATGCATCTCTCATTTTCTTTTTCAAGGAGACAACTATGGAAAGGCTAACCAACAGAAAGATGCACAAGTTTGACATGTCAATGATGAATCTGCAGGCTTTAGGACGCACTTCAGACAAAGCAAGTATATAACTTCAAAGCAATAGACACAGATGTGGAGGCTTGATTAAGTACCTGCCGTATGAAACCCTCAAGAGTTCCAAGCTTCCCCATTGCCATGGCCATTTGACCCATATAATTTGCAACATTCCCAGAGGAACCTGAAGGTCCAAGAGACCCTGCAAGAGTCTCAGCCAAAGACTGCTGCAATGCCTCCATTCCCTGGGATAAAGCATCCTCAGCCTGTTGGGATGACTGTTGTAAGTTGTTGATCGCCAATAATTGTTGTTCGGTTAAAGGTTCCAACTGATTAATGAGCAGCTGCAATCAAGTGGCAAGAAATTTAAGAACTTGCAGGAAAAATGCATCGCCTTTAGCCCTTGAAAAGAAAAGAGAAAAAAGAAAGGAAGGAAATGTCCATGGATATTAGAATGTACCTAGTTTTGTAAAGGGGAAGAAAGGAGCGGATGGAGAGATCTAACTAAAGCAAGACCATCGGAGAAATGGAAACATTAAGAGCCGTTTATTTTAACGACAAGAACAGCAATACAAAGACGATAAATAGGAGTTGCAAGCATGCTGAAATAAGAGCATTGCATACCAAAAGAAGATCTTCACCAAGAACTTCCCACTGGAGAAGTAAGCAGATGTTATTCATCAAGAAGGTGGCCATAACTAAGATCAGAAGCTCGCTATATGTTTCATAGTGAAGGAATATGCCAAAAGACTTCCATATAAAGGGGAGAGAGAGAGAGAGAGAGAGAGAGAGAGAGAGAGAGAGAGAGAGAGAGAGAGAGAGAGAGAGAGAGAGAGAGAGAGAGAGAGAATAAGGAGGTTTTAGATGCTGAACATAATTAGAAAAACCAGGACGGAAGAAGGTAAGAGTAGAGGTAGAGTAACTAAAGCGAGACCATGGGAACAACAGAGATAATCTTTGCACAGAACCACCACCATAGGTACAGCAGATGGGAGGCGGGGCATACTGAAATCAGAGTAGTGCACCTCAAAGAACATCCTTACTGAGAGCTTCTAGCCAGGGAAGTACACAGGTAGTTTATCAAGATGCAGCAGTAAATTAGGTCCGAAATTATCTTTGAAAAAATGGAAAAGGGTCAAAAATACCCTTGAACTATTCGAAATAGCTCACATATACCCTTGAACTATATTTCGGCTCAAAAATACCCTTCCCCTCAAATACCCTTCCCTTAGAACTTATGTATTTTGTGAAATTGTTCTAAGGTAATGGAGAAATGAGGAAAAGGGGTTCTATGTTTTTCAGTGAAATCGTTTCTAAATTCTACTGAAAACGGAGAAAATTGGGGGAAATTAGGGATAAGTTTATTAGTCTACGTGGCATGAGTGGAACTCTATTGGCTCATGTGGCATGCCATGTGACATCCACATGGCATTTAAGTGACGTTTAACCGATTCTGTTAATGAGAAGGGTATTTTTGACCCAATAGTTTGACGGTAAGGGTGTATTTGAGCCGAAATATACTTCAAGGGTATATTTGAGCTATATCTGATAGTTCAAGGGTATTTTTGACCCTTTTTCGTTTTTTTTTTTTTAATAAAAAGGAGAACTTGGGTCAGAAATTGATATTTTTCTCTACAGTTCCTTCCAATGGTAAAATGAAAAAAGAACCTCCATTCACAAGTATATGAGCTTTTATTTTTTTATATTATCTTGGTTATTTTTTAGCCAAAGGGAGGGTGGAGAAAGCTATTCACCAAGCTGCACATTTACTTGTGGGAAGACAAATCTCTCACCTTGAGGAGTTCAGATGAACGGAATCCACCAAGCCACAAGAAGCATCTTTCTGCAGGAGTTTTCCACATGCCCGACAATATGTGAAAAACGTCAGCCTTCGCCGCATCTCCCTTTATCCTGAATATGTCATCATAGTGTGCCAATATTCCATCGACTATTATGCGAAGTTCAGCATCACCAGCATGAGAATTAACAGCTCCCCTTAACTCATTAATTCGTCGATTCTGCTCTTCCAACCATCGGGCATATTCTACATCAAATGCCAAAGCTCCTAGAAGGACCAGAAGTTCCATTACTTACTTTAATGGAATTTTATATCCAAGCTTTACAAAATCAATTATTCTGAATTCAAGGGCATTTCATATTATATAAAGACCCCCAAAAAGCTGATGATTTACTACCTCACAGAACAACAATTATGGATGACTAATCTAAAAGCTTCTTTCTATGGTTTAAGCTTCTCCTCCATGAAAATATACAAAGGTGCAGCATAAGCAAGAGGCACAGAGAGGATATAAATCGCCTCTTAGTGGATCTAGTTTCATATCACAGCTATGGAGCCTTATAATGCTCCTTGATTAGCATCTCATGAGTGTTCCCAGGAGCATATGAGTTAATACGGTCGAGCTGAAGTGCAGACTGAAGAACTACACTTTTGTGCCTTTTCTGGATTCTTTGGATCGAAAGAAGTAGGAGACTCTTTCATTATAGTTGAGAATGATAAAAATAAGATAGAAGTGATTGTTTTTCTTGTACTTCAGGTGCAAGAAGAGCATTTAATTTTTGAACAGACAAATGGGCTATCTTGATGGATGAATGTGTAAAGCAGACACCCTATCAGTACATACTTCCTGCACCATCTTGGTAAATATTAATGAATGCATTTGAGTTTTCCAGAAAAGGTAAAAGAAAAAGAAATGTAATAACCTCCAAAATAAACTTCTTCCCCTTTTTCTGTTCTGATTCTTTATCAAAGTTAAACTCCCCCTTTCTTTTTCATGAAATGTGTACATGTCCAATCCCTTCAGGCAATAACTTCCTTGGCATGATGAAACATATGGGCATATATAGCTTCGACAATTACGATAAATGAAGACAACTAATGAATCTGAAAGTCTTTAGGAGAAATAGTACTTTTATCGATATATTTTTCAATTACAGCATCAAGTGGTAATATAAAACAATGGAATCAAACAACGAAAAGAAGAAGTAAGGAAGCCCACCATTAAGATGCAAATCTATAGAGTATCTAATAAGTAACACATCAGAAAGGATATAGAACAGAAAGTGAATCTACAATCATTTACAGGGTTCATCAATGCCACCATTAATCTACTTGTACTTGGTGATAGCACATCGTTACTCAGCCATAATGTTTTGTTCATATTTTTGAAAAATCAGCATACCTAGATTATCCAATATTAAAGAAGTGAAAAACTTGTAATGATAAAAGTCTGAATGCCCAAGATGAGCATACCATTTCCACTCATCGACTGCGATTGATCTCCTGAACCTGAAATAAATATTCCCTTTGGGGAAAGAAAAACATTGTCTCAAAAGAATGATCAGAGAGATTATGAGCTAATATCTACAGAGGTGCTAGATATTTAAGTGATCAAAGAAATTAAAGAAACAGATAAGGACACAGGATTTACTGAACAAACCTGTTGCCGAGCTCGTTGAAGCTCCTGCTCTAGTTGTGTCAGCTTCATCCTGCTGCTCTCCAACTGTTGAACATATGCCTGGACCAACAAGAAAACAATATAGGGAGATAATGTCATTATAATCGGTGCACATTGATGTAGTATTGATACCGATATATATATATATAGAATCTTCACCCATCTATGAAGTTTGATACACACAATGGAAGTGTGACACTTTAGCTCATTATGTGATACTTGTAGAGGAAGAAACAGCTGAATCAGAATTCTTCGCTTTTAAATTGACTGTTTCAAGCATTTATAGAGAGGGCAATATGACAAAAGTTACAATACAAAGATCAATTCCTTCATTTATTTTTGGTCGACTAGATTCTGAACTAAAACATTCCGACATTAAACCTTCTTTTTTCATCTTCATTAGTATTATGATATACTGTACTTCGAGACCCACCAGATAAAAATTTAAATGGGAAGATCTAGTCAGCCAGATTTTGGATGACCACTACCGTAAGGACTGTTAATTACATTTCCATATTAATCTCAAGTAAAATGAATAGAGTGTATATCACATGAAACTGCAAATAGTGCCATAGAAAGAGGACTCACCTTTTTCCTTAGACGGCTTTTTCGAGCAGCTTCACGATTTTGAGCAAGTCTACGGAGTGTCTGCGCAAAAAGAGCTCAAAATCATATAAACATTTCTTTTTCTCATATTCCATCATTCGGTATGTGATGATAAATGTGATACCTTTTGATCTTTCGGTCTGTCACTTCCATCAGAAGCTACGGCACACAGTTGTTGATTTAGGAACTACACCAACAGAGATCAAATATCACCTTCATTAACTTTTCATACAGATTAGCTTCAAGGATAAAAATTACACAACAAGATTCAGGAAAGTCTGGATGAATTAGTTAATGGTCTTCTTTAATCAGGCATGTTTTCTATTTCTTGTTCTTATCAAATATCTAGGAATTAGGTGAACCGATCAAAACAACGTCTTAGTATTAGATTAAAGTCATGTTTTTTTTTCTTTTTTCTTGAGATGCTTGGTAACAGATGCTGCTTGGTAAGCAGGAAGAACAGTTTCAAGATGTTCTACCCACGTGTATAAACAATACACATAATGTAGCTTAGTCAGACAAACCTAGTCAGTAAGGTGTTCGTTCTTAATACCCCTTACTAGTGTACCTACCTAACGTGAAAACCGTGTTTTGTAACCCTTTACATGAGCCGAGGATCTATCAAAAACAACTCTCTACCTTCACAAGGTAGAAGTAAGGTCTACGTACACAGTACACACCACCGTCCTTGCACCACACTTGTCGGATTACACTGAGTATGTTGTAGATTCTTTTGAACTGATGTCCTCTCTTTATTCTTTTATTATTGGTACATATATCTCCTCGTTGTCCCTCCTGTTAAATAAGACACTTCGTCCTTCCCTCCCCCCACACTTTCCACCCTCAAAGTTCATTCCTCTATTTCAATAACTCAATCAATCATCTTTTACTGCATTGTCAAGTTAAACATTCAATAACAATGCAGAAGGATCATCATGAACCGTTAGTTTGGTTGAATAGATAATGGAGGCATAAGGTTCCATGTCTTTCATCCATAGACCCATCATTAGCCTACTTTTATCCTCAACTATTGGCTCCACCCTGTATGTAGAAGCAGAAATGGACAAGAAACTTTTGCTGGGATAGTATCGCAAGGAGTTGGTTCATTTTTCATTTATTACTAAAAACATAGATTATATGTCAATGCCAGTTCCATTTTAAATGTTCTACAGACATGCCTCTTTTTTTTGTTTTTTAATAAAGTAAGGTTTTCGTTGATAATAACAAGGCCAACTTGGTCGTACACAAGAGATACACCAAAGAGGAGAGACCAACAAAAATAGTTATCTCGAAAGGACACACAGTACACTATACAAATATAAAATATATGGGTGCACCAAAAGAAAATGAGGGACCGGAGACTACTCAATTGTGCAAAGTCCATTCCACCCTTTCAAAAGCTCTCCTATTTTATTTCTCTCTTTCCAAATGACCCAAATTAGTGCTAGAGGAGTAACTAGTAACATTACACACATTGTGCCTTCTCTCTCTCCACATTACAGACATATCACTCTTTTACTTATTACAGAGTAAAAGAGCATAAACATGTTTATATTCTCCTTTATATAGGAAACTGAAAAAGGTCTAATTGACAAACCAGGTTTTAAGGAGAAACAAATTCAAATTAGTCATGATAATCAATCAAAATTTGGACAAATTGAATTCAAGACTAGACATAGTTCAAAACATAAAATCAAATAATGACTAGATATGGATTTGAGAGGTAACTGACTTACCCTGTTCTTATCTTCAGTATCGGCATCTGTTGATGTACTAGGACTGATATCAGCCATCCTGGACTATAGCCAACTTTGTGGATAATCAATTGAAATTGGAACACAAATCAGATGTAGTATCTTCTGTAAATCACCAAGGCAGAAGCAGATGTCAAATAAATATCGACTTGCAGCTGTCAATAAATATCGACTTGCAGATATCAAGTTGGTAAAAGATATTTGAGTAACAGTATCAAAGCACAAAAGCCTTGTCTTCAGACAACTCTCCAAGGTGATGAAAACATGAATATTCTATCATCTCCCTCAATGTCACAACAGTATTGCCAAAGTGTGAACTACAATACTTGAGAACTGCAGGCATGATTTATTCACAGGTACCCGTTGTACACAGATTGTGGTGTCTCTTTAGGTCACATATATTTGGAAAAGGTACATATTCATTACGTGTGTAACTTGTAAGTATCCTGTAAGTGTGTGGATTTTTTTAGCTATTTTTTAGTATATGGAGGATGGATCCTTAAAAAACCTGTACCCATGTCACACCCATTCATAGGGTTATGCAAGGCTGTTGAACAACCTAAAGCCAGATTAAACTGAATTTCTATTTTCCAATTGAACTGAATAAACATTTGTAACAGTTATATTCAAAGCACACCGGTAATTTCAGTTCACTCACTAAAAAGCAATACAGTTGTTGAATCAATATAAACCCTACTACTAATATTTATTAAACCTCATTCTCAACAAATAGAGACCTTTCCTAGTTATTTGATTTCTTGACTTCACAATTGGGCTTAGTCCTGCATGATGGAATGTCATAATCTCTTGGAACATAAAATAAGCTAACAAGATGGCTAAGCTGGATACTGGAAAATTGATAACTAATTCAAGAAAGGATTGCCTCCAAATGCACACATATCTGCCATCTAATGCTAAGTTTTAGTTTGCATACATTCTTTAACAAGTAACATTTTCCTGGTGAGCTTCTTGAAGCAAATAGTAGTTGTTAGGGTCAATATCTGAATCAGTTGGTTGCTTGAAAGTCAACCCCTCAAATATTGGCTGCAAACCGGAAATTTCTCTCCTTTTTTTCCAGTGAAGTGAGGGGAGAAGGAAAGGGGGTTAGACTAGGTTGGGGAGGTGCCTGGCAAGAGACTTGAATCATACTGGACTTCATATAGATGTTAAGAGAAACTAAAATATTCATTGCAAAGCAAACAAAAGTAAATGTAGACTCAAATACTCATTGTTCTGGCACCTCGTATTACAAGACTTGATCAATTAATAAGTTCATTCAGTTTGCACCAAATCACGGCAACTAGAAAACAAAGTACTGAAACCTAAGCAACATTAAAGAAGCAGATGAGAATGTTCATATAAGAAAAAACAACAAATACCAGCCATGTACTACTTCCAACTCTTTATTGAGGAAAGAACTATCATAAGCAACAAAATGGCTAAATACGTAGCCTCAGCAGCAATAGACATACAATCATAGACATCGCCATAGATGCATCTTCCATCAAGTAATTTGTCTTAAGCTGAAGAATATTTTCAAAGCTTACTACCTGGTGCCTGTTGGTGGTGGGAGGTGGCAGGTCCGGACACTACTAATCCCAAAAATTGTCATCTAATTCTCAAATCCTAAGACACTACTAATCCCAAAAAATTGAAATTCTAAGAATCAAGAATCATGCTCAACTAATATCTAGTAAAATCCAAACAAAAACTCCTCCCTAATCCACACCTCAACCCTCCCCATCCTCAGCAGAATCAAAAAAAGTAAACCCTTTACTCACAAAGTCCTCAAAATCCAAACTTTATAACCCTCCAACCCAAAACAACCACACCCAACTTTTTAAAAAAAAAAGCAGTAAGCAATACAGTAGCAAGTTACATAATAACTGAAGATTAAAGAAAAGCCACTTACAGTTCAAGAAACGAAAAGGGTCTATAGCAAAAGGCTCAAGCTTTGCCAGAAAGCTAAAATAAGACAACAGAATCATCAAATCTTGTTATTTTTTGTTGGGGTTCTTTTTCCCCCCTTCAATTTCTTTAGCCCTTCTGTGTTCCTCAGCTTTTCAGTGAATCAGTGAGAAATCAACTGAAGTTTAGAATCACCAAATCAATAAATCAAGCACTGCCGGAAGTACCCAGATGGGAAGCAGGTGAAAGTTGCTAAAATGGGATGACGTCGTATACCTTGTCAGCTCTCCTTCTCTCTCTTACCAGCCAATTTTGACTTTTTGGTCACAAAAGTGTCAAATCTCTTATTTCCAAGAAACTTGTTCCAACTATTGGTTACTCTACTACTAACTTTTACTACTTATCCTCTTTTCTTTCTTTTTTTCCAATATCACTATTGTAATCTACCTATTTCGAATTCGTAATTCATATTCACAGGACTCCATTGGAAGAAACTTGCTCCTTCTCTCGCTCGCTTCTCTCGTTTTTATTCAAACAAGAATATATAAAATGTGTATGTGTTTATACAAAATAAGAGAAAATTGTATATATACATTTATTTTTATTTCTGTCTCCCAAATCTTGCTTGTCACCCTCGCCTCTCTCGCTTATACAAACATAGACGAAATGGATTAATTGCGTTTCTGTTTGTATAAAGTGAGAGAAAATTGTATATACAAATGCAAATACATATATCTTCGTCATATACACTATACGATACAAATATTTCTCTGCCAAATTTTCTTTTGTTTTTTTTCTCCTTCTCATTTTATACATACACAAATTATACAATTGATATATACAATTGTTTCCTTTTATATATGTATAGCGAATTATACAACTGGTTTCTTTGTATATGCATACCAAATTATATAGCTATTTTTTTTTGTATATGTATAGCAAAATATATATATTTATTTTGCTATGTAACGCAATTATGCAAAGTATAACTATAGCATATAAATATGATTTTTATGTTTATTGTATGTAAAAGTTACTTCTTTTTATATATATTTGAGCTTGTATATGAGGCATCTCATTAAGATAGGAGCAGCCCATTCAATTTTTAAAAATCAAGAAATAATTTTTATTTTTATTTTATTATTAATATTAATATTTATTTTCCAATATATAATAATTTGAGAAAAATAAAGCTAGTGAACCGCTTGACACAATATTTGAATTCTATGTATTTGTATTATAAAATGAGATAATGATGAATGAAATCAGTATATGAAATGAATTGTATGTAAAGTAACAAAATTAAAATGAAATTATAACTGATAAAGTTGAACAACTGAACATAAATATAATATGCATCAAGACCATGAAATATCTTAGTACATGAATGTAAGAAACATAATGACTATTAAAATCAATTGCTGCAAGTAAAGGAAATAATATGAACTTCTGAAACAAGTCACAAGTCATGTTTGGTATTTTTTAAGGGGTCGTTTGGTGATAAAAATAAACAGTGATAGTTTAAGAAAATAGTAATGGGATAAAAATTTTGTATCTTGTTTGGTTGTTATGTTTGGGATAACTTATCCCACCATTTAAGAAAATAGTGATGCAATAAGTTCTTCCATATAATTGTCGGATAAGTTGTCCCAGGATAGCTAAGGATAAGTAATCCTGGGATAACTTGTTCCCAACCAAACGACCCCTAAAAGTTTGGATTTGTCTAGCCTTTGTGAGACTAATGGATCCCAAGATTTCAAAGTTGGGTGAGAAAGTTACTACTTGTGTTTTTCTTGGTTATACTTAAATCAATACAACATATAAATTTTTAATCTTAAAGATAGTATTATAATAGAATTGATGAGATATTTTCACGAGAATAAATTTTCTTTTGATTCTGAAAAGAGTGGGGCCAAAGGATTGAACAAAATATTAGTTCTTCTACTTTTAAAATAAATTTTTTTATGTTTTGAATTAAGAAGAAGTAAAAGAACTAGAGTAGAAAAAGATTCAGGTCCTGATTTTTACGTGTTTAATGTTGGAGATAACCCTCTCACTTAAAATAAAAAACTTTATCTTCACATGATTCTATTTATTTAGAAAGAGACTTTAAATGATAAAACGAAATTACTAATTTCTAATAAAATTTGGAAGTTAGTTACTTTATCATCTGGTTGTAAAACAATTGGTTGCAAATAAGTCTTACAAAAAAAAAGTTGAAATTGATGGATCTATTGATAAATATAAGGATAGACTAGTTGTAAAAGGTTTGAAGCAACTAAAAGGCCTAAAAAAAACCTTGATATTTTTTCTCCGATAACAAAAATTACATACGTAAGACTTTTAACTATAATGACTATAAATATTTTTTCCAAATTCATCAAATGGATATAAAAATTGCGTTTTAAATGAAGACATACATGAGAAAATTTATTTGAAACAATCAGAATATTTTGTTGAAGTAGTTCAAGAAAGCAAAGTGTGTAAACTTACTAAATCACTATATAGTTTGAGACAGACACAAACAATGACATGAAAAGTTTGATTCCTGCGTGATTGAAAATATTTTAAAAATAAATCAGTGTGATAAGTGTATATATCATAAGTTTTGGAATAATTCACATTTTATTATTTGTCTATATGTTGATGATTTATTGAACTTTGACTCTAGTATAAATGTTATTGATGATGCTAAAAGTAATCTTAGAAACCATTTTGATATGAAAAATCTTGGTGAGAAAATTTAATCTTGAATAAAAATAGCAAGAACATGTGATAGAATATTCTTTGAAATATGTTCAGAAAATTTTGAAAACATATAACTTATTAATTGTGAGCATGTTGTAATTCCTTTTGATTCGAGTGTTTCATGTTCAAAGTGAAAATGATGTAATAAATCAAACGTAATATGCTAAATTAATTGGAAGTTTGTGATAAATAACTAATTACACTAGGATAAACATAGCATATGCAATAGGAGTATTTAGCAGGTTTATAAGCAAATCATGTAATAAAAGTTGTCATGCTATAAGAAGAGTTATGAGATATTTAAATGGAATAAAAATTGTGGTTTATTCTATAAAAAAATATCATGTTGTACTTGAAGGCTTTTCTAATGCAAATTGAAGCACTTTATTCGGTGATTCCTGTTCCACCACTGGTTATATTTTAATTTTGAATGATAGTGCTATTTTTTTGAGATCAAAAAAGAAAGTTATAATTGTTAACTCTATCATAAGGCTCAACGGAATATTTTAGCTTCAGCTAGTGAGGAAGCTCGTCGTTTGATCTACTTGCATAACACATCTAAGATATAAATTTCTTTGAACTAATATTATTTTCATCTAAATAATAATTTTTTAAATTCTAATAAAATAGAAAATATTTTTATTTTTTAAGATTTTCTTAATTGAAGTAGAATAAACATTTACTAATATATTCTTTGATTTTAATCTTAATATGTAAAAGAGTCAACAATAACTCCATTATCGATAATTTAAAGATATTTTGTAATTTGAAGCACTGTAATAATTTTTTATTATTTTATGGCATTATCATTATTGTATCTTAACTTTTAAACCAATGATCATATTAGCATATGTTTATCCTTTTTCAATTCAAAAAAGAGAAAAAGAGAAATAGAAATATTTTGTTCTAATTATACGATAGAATATATGATTGTTAATCCTATTGCGGTTGAATAGAGATGAAGGTGGACATTTTATATAAATGAGAAGCTATTTAAGGAACAACAAAAATTAAAATAGGGTGAATTGTCATGTATTAAAAATTAGATTAAATAGATAAACGTTGGAGTTATTAAGAAATTGTAAGATTTTGATTTTTTTAAAAAGATATAAAGAATGAAAATATCTATCAATTTTATTTATTTTTTTAAAAAAATAAAAATTGTAAAAATAAAATGCAAACAGTATCTAATTATTATCTGATTAATTATTTTTTATATATATATATTACTATATAGAAGTGTGAAGATGGGACGACCAAGGTCATACTGGTCATTTCACGCTGATAAAAATATTCGATATAGTTCTCGAGCAACCAACCATTTTTGCACTTTCTTTCACCGGCAAATAAAGAACAACTCAAAGTCTCTCTATTTTATTTTTTTTGCTTCCAAATCTGATTCTTTTATACCTTCAAGTTCAATTTTACAGATCTATTGTCTTCTCAACAATATCTTCCGTAATCGGGTAAGCTATTTTCTCATTTTTTTGCCGGCGAAACAAAACAGAGAACTCCTTTAATTCTTTTGAAATTTTAAAATATGTATGTTCAGATTCTGTTCATATCCAATCTGATTGTATTTTTTTTCTGTTTTCCAGCCACAAAAAAATCATTTTTCATTTCCAACTCATGTCATGTTTTTTTTATATTCATCATTTGGACTTGTTTATGGAGGTATATTGTGTTAATTTTGTGTTAATACTTGAGTTCTTGAACTAATTTAGCAAGTTCATTGAGAGTTATATTATGCCTATTGTAGATCTCTAACTCATTTGGTTCATGATTGTCGTAAAGGTTTGAAGGACAATTATTTTATTTCTATATGCATGTCTAATTGTCCTCTCCTCCGATTCTCTAGCCTTCGGTCCTCTCTGCAATTAACTTTTTTATTATCCTACTCTATAAACATAACTGACCAAGTCTACGTACAACATCCATCTTTAAGAAAGAAACGTTTCTTGAACTAAAAAGTATTTATAACTTCTTAATTAGATGCTCAAAACCAAGTTTGGATTACCATTCCTAAAGACAATCATGGCCAGAAGCAAGCCCTTGAGGAGGATTTTGACTATGAGCATAGTGAGTTCGAGCCACTGTTCTAGGAGCAAATGGCGGATTAGTTTCTATTGCATCTTTTATCAGTTCTCTATTTTGTTTCTCTCTTCCTCTTTATTTTTTCCTCACTGTCGATTTCAATTTCTCTGCTATTTATTTGAACTTCCATATAAATATTTAAAGAGTTTTAGTTTCCTCTTGTGCATTAGTTGACTAATGCTGCATGTTGTGCTGGTTAGGAAAATTGTGGATGTATTTGGACGAAAAAGATTAAGTTTGTTTCAAATATTGTAATTCTTGAGTCCTCTCAAAGATGTTGTGACAAGCATATGTCCTACTATTTCTGGTCAGCCTCCTTTCAATATATCTCCCTATTTTCTTTTAAGTGTTATAATCAAGATAATAAAAGAATAGAACAATATGTTACTGACAAAAGTTCAAAATTGTTGCTTAGAGCTTAGAATTATAAAGCTATTTATAATGTTAAAATCAGCAAAAGTGGATACATTTGAAAAATAAGAGCTTCCAACTATTTGAAAGTTGTAGACAACAACAACAACAACGTACTCAGTGTAATCCCACAAAATGATGTTTGCACTTTGTGGAGGGTAAAGTGTATGCAAAACCTTAGCTATGCCTTAGAGGTAGAGAGAATGGTGTATTATTGATAACATGAAATTAATGATATGAAAGTTGATCTTACTTTGGCCTACTTAAAGGAAGGAATATTCAATAGCAAATATACTTCCACACTTTTTTTCAAACTGTTAACTTTATATGCTTCTCTATTTCGAGTATTGGTTCTGCAATATCCTCCTTTATGTTGTGTTAAGCTACAGTTGAGACAATTAAAGGAGCAAATATACTCCTAACTCTACAAATTCATGTGTCACCTTAGGCTTCTTATATGACCTCATATGTGACGAGACTCAGTACTGAGGTGGACATTATTTTGTGGATAATCTTCACTATGAAGCTTATTTGGTTCATGTACTTTTTTTTTTTATTTCAACGATTTGAAGTAAATTAATTTTTTTTCCATAGTTGTGTAAAAAAATACTTGATTAATTTGTAGACGGAATCATATTCCTGGGCAACTGCACTAATTTAAAGCAATGTATAAAGGTGAAACAAAAGGTGATCGCACGTGCTTTGTGTTAAAGAGATAAAATGTTGCTGCATTATCTGTTTACGAACTAATAAATTATATTGATAAAAATTTGTTAGTTAAGAGATTATTGCACCTAGCTATGTAACTTATTATTCCACCACAGTACTGCACTCTTTTATGTATGATTACATAGGAGTTGTATTAATAAAGTTATTTGTTATCTTTATTTTCAAGAACTCTTGAGTTACAATTAGAAGCACCATAAACCTAAAAAGGTAAGTGATGCTATATTACTTAACCCAATCAAGGCATAAACTATTACTTTCTACGTGATTGATATAAACTAATATTTTATAAGTGACATTACTTAAAGAGAAGTTTTCGAATCATCAACAAGACAAAGTGCACCATCAATACCTACTGCATCATTAAGGGCAAAAACAACACGTTCAGGCTGGGGAAGAGGCAAACCAAAGGTAATATTTGAACTTATTTTAATTTTTCTAAATTTATGAATTAATTTTTCTCTTATATGCATTGAAAAATCCATCATCACCATCAGAAGGCGAGACTCCACTAAAAAAGGAAAGAAAACACTCTCTCTTGTTATGGCCTCTAACATGGCATATACTGCATATCATTGCAAGTCCAGTCCTAGGAAGCTTTCCAAATTTTTTGATTTCTCCAGCTTCTTTTCTTATAGACTTAGATGTCCTACTAGGCATGTTTGTGATTTTTGGTGGCTCAATAGTGGGGTTTGTAGAAACTGGACACGTCTCCATATTTCTGGGTGGTTCAATAAAATTGGCATAAGTCCTCAAGTAAGTTACTGTAGCAGATGTATATATAGTCATAAAGAGAAAACTTCTTAAAGTATAATGAAGCTACAACATGTGCACATGGTATGCCCCTTAACTGCCACACCCTACAACTACAAGTTCTCCTAGCAATATGTTATCCTCTAAAACCTTCAGAGCCATTGGAGAAAAATTACACTTTCAAGTATTGGGAACTCCCTTAAATTTATCATTCTTGTCATTATCTTCACTCTTGTTTCTTCAAGCATAGCAATTATGGTCTTGTGTCTAGCAGCCAAGATCCATGCATTAAAACACTCATACATGTTGTGTACAGAGTTGCACTGTACTTTATCAATGAAGTAAACTTTGTACCAAAATTAATATTGTAGTACATTAAGTTATCAATCATTTTTTCTGGACCTAACAACTTCATCTCCTCTATATTGTTCCTTAATTGAGACTCAAATGTACTCGGTGATAGGCTGAATGATCTGGTAGACCCTCGTACTTGAATTGATTTGTATTTTGAACCCTTCTACTTACCCCTTTGTTATCTGGACCCCTAAACTAAATAAAACACAATATTTGAAACCCCTTTCTCATCATTTGTGTGTGCGTGTATTGCACTCAATTTACACATGAAAGTTCACGTCATTTTTTAATGACACGTCAGTATTATTATTATTTTTTAACGACACATCAGAAATTAATTATTTAAAACAAATAATATTTTTTAAAAAGTTACAATTCTTTTTCTCTCTCTATACTCATTTTCCATATTCCCATTTCATCTTCTTCCTTCCCACCCTCTACCCTTCACCCAAAAAATAAAAATCACCACCTGCCCCTATCCATTTTCTTTTCTTCTCTTTTCTTACGGACAAAACACATATTTTTTTGTATATCCCGCCAGCAACATGAAATTCCGATCATAGATTTTATCTTCCTCCTCCATCAGTGCCACCGCTGACCACCCTGTTCCTCCGCCAAAAGGGGTATTTTCCGATCATAGCCTCTTTTTGTTCCATTAAGCTTGTCTTCATACAAAAAAAAAAGTTTCTTCCATTTAAACTTGTCTTCTACAATGACATTGAGAATGAGAGTCTTGAAAAGAAAATCTTGAATTAAATTGGATCTAAATTAATATTTCTTTGTTTCCTTTTATTTTCCTTACTTTGTTAGGCTTTTGTAGTTGAAATTTTACTCTTTAATGGTGGTATTTGGTGAAGCTAAAATGAATTTCTTTTAAAATAAAATCTGGGTCTACTAATGGGGTAAGGGTGACTGAAAAGAAGAGTTGAGCAAATATGGAGTGGTGGATAGTTGAAATCCGAAAGAGGAATTGGTGCGGATATGGAGTTGGGGATGGCTAAAAAGGGGGGTTAGGACAGATATAGGGTGAGAAATGGCTGAAAAGGGGAATTGAAGTAGCAGGTTGACTGATAAAGAAGGTTGGGGCAATGATAAGGATGGGGGTGGGGGATGAATGAAGAAGATGAGGTGAGGGGAAGAAGAAACCTTTTTAAAAAAAATATTATTTTATATTTTTAAATTTAAATATGTTCTTCACTAGCCTTTTCGTGTGTGTGTTACACTCTCTCGCCAACTCATTCATTTTAATGACACATAAGTGTCAATGGTCAGATGGGTTTGAAATATTGTGTTTTAATGAGTTGAAGGGTGCAATTGACAAATAGATAAGTAGAAGAGTTCATAATACAAATGCATACAAGTATAGGGGTTCATCAGATCATTTCGCCAATGTACTCTTAGCTATCTTCCAAAATTGTTGTATTCTTTGAAGACCCATCCAATCCTTAACCCAGCCAGCTAATATGTGCCTAGCTCACATTCTATGTTCACACTTAGGTAATATATTTGTAATTGCTACATACATTCCCTGCAATAGATGATTATTAGGTCAAATTACATATATAAATTGAAAATTACAAAATAAGTTCACATACCTTTTGCATATCTGTAATCAAGGTGAGACCTTCACCATATTCAAGTCCGAGATCATTCCTTATGCACTTGACAAACATGGTCCATGTGTGTTTGTTCTCATTTTCAACTACTGCCCAAGCAAGTGGCATCTGATTGTTACCATCCCTGGCCACAACAACTAACAGTCGGCCTTTACAAACACCTTTAAGAAAACAACCATCTAAGACTATGAACTTCCTACAATGTATCCATGTCTTCTTTAAACATCAAAAATAGATGTAAAAACTCTAAAATATTGATTTGTCTTTTGCATCAGGTTTACTAACTTTTACAACACAACTAGTCCCTGGATCGGTCCTCAACAATTCATCCTTGTAGTCAAGTATTGTTCCAAATTCCACAATATGATCACTCATTATATCTTTCTACACTTCAGCTCTAGCTCTTCTCACAATAGTCTTGCCAACATAAAGTTTAAACTTTTTCCTGATCATCTTTTCTAACTTGAAGACTCTTATGCTTAGGATTGTAAGTTTTTATCATGACATTATTTGTTGTCTTGTCAAGACATCCATACAAAATCCATGGACAACCATCTTTGCATCTATTTCTTTGGTTCATTCACTCACTTCTCCACATGAACCCTCCTTCTAACTGCATATTTAGTTATCGTTTATCTAAATTCTTTCACATCTTTAAACACATGCCCAACCGCCATACAATTTTCTTTGCAGTAGGATCATGAATAATTTTTTGAGTTTTTAAACTCCTCTTTCTTGACAATTTTACCCTTCTTATCTACCAGATTCATGTTCATAATCATTACAACACTCATCTTCATCTAACTCAAAACTATCCTCATCAGAACTTGCAAAGTAAGGCTCATTACCTCCAAACCTTCCTTCACGACTTACTTTACCTCTTTCAGTTTCATCAAAACCTAGATCTGATCCAGACTTACTCTTTCACTTCTTTTCCTCCTTTGAGAACTTCTCTTTATATCCCTAACCTCCTCATGTACATCACTACCATACTCTTCTTCATCATTATCTCCAACTAATTCAGCTTCGGACTCAACATTATCATCAGTTGAATAATCACAACCCTCTACTTCATGTCTGAGAAATCAGGTCCAACAGGACCAACATATATATCATCATCAGTAGCACCTTTTGCAGTAGAAGTATTAAAAGGAGATGTGGTAGTGAAAGGGTCTGAGGTTGAAAAAATAGCAGCAGGGTCCTCACTGTTCAAATAGCCTTTACCTATCCCAAAGTTAAAGTTTCACTTTCACTAGACCTTTTATTAAAAGTTGAACCAGATTCTCCCATATCCACGTGACTTTCATTTTCTATTAACATGGGCCCCATAATTGCTTCATTAACCAAATAACTAACAAACACCTCTACTTCATTCCCATCTCTCATCTCTTTTTTCTTGAAATTCTTGAATTCTTGAAACTTCAAGTGTGTGTGAATTAGATCCTAACAACTGGTATCAGAGCTAAGGAGATTCAACACGATCACTGAAGATGGATGGTTCAAAGCTTGGAATCGAGAAGTTTGATGGATCCGATTTCAGTTTCTGGAAGATGCAGATCGAAGATTATCTGTACCAGAAAGATCTTCACGAACCGTTGACCGGAGTGAAGCCGGAATCCATGACGGAGGAGAAGTGGAAACTCAAGGATCACCAGGCTCTAGGGTTGATCCGGTTGACTCTGTCAAGAAACGTGGCGTTCAACATCGTGAAGGAGAAGACTACGTCAGATCTGTTGAAGGCACTGTCAAACATGTATGAAAAACCATCGGCTACGAACAAGGTATATTTGATGCGTAGATTGTTCAATTTACAGATGTCTGAGAATGGATCCGTTTCTGATCATATAAACGAGTTTAATATGATTGTGAGTCAACTCAATTCTGTGGATATTAATTTCGAAGATGAAATTAAGGCGTTGATTTTGATGTCATCTCTGCCCGATTCTTGGGATACTGTTGTTACTGCGATTAGCAGTTCCCGTGGATCTGAGAAACTGAAGTTTGATGAAATCCGTGATGTTGTTCTTAGCGAAAGTATTCGCAAACGAGAAGTGGGAGATTCATCAGGCAGTGCTCTCAGCGTTGACCGAAGGGGGAGAAGTAAGACGAAAGGCCAAAATCAACATAGTCGATCGAAATCAAAGAATCGAGGAAAATCCCAAAACAGATCTAACATGACTTGTTGGAACTGTGGAGAAAAAGGGCACTTTCGGACGAACTGTACAAAGCCAAAGAAGAACCAGAATCAGAAATTCAAAGATGACAATGATTCTGTAAATTCAGCAGAGGACATTGGGGATGCTCTAATCCTTAGTGTCAATAGCCCGGTTGAATCATGGATTCTGGATTCTGGTGCATCTTTCCATTCGTCTCCAAGCAAGGAGTTGTTCCAAAATTTCAAATCTGGAAGTTTTGGAAAGGTGTATCTTGCTGACATAATGCCTTGGAGATTGAAGGAAAGGGGGATGTTTGCATAAAGACCACCTCGGGAAACCAGTGGACATTGGAGGATGTCAGATATATTCCTGGGCTCAAGAAAAATCTGATCTCTGTTGGTCAGTTGGATAGCACGGGATATGCAGCAGAGTTTGGAAAAGGTTCGTGGAAGATTGTGAAAGGAGCTATGGTAGTAGCTCGTGGCACAAAATCTGGAACCTTGTACACCACTGCAGGGTGTATTAACATGGCCGCTGTTGTTGAAGGTGCTTCTGGTTCATGTCTGTGGCACAACAGACTTGGACACATGAGCGCTAAAGGAATGAAGATGCTGGTTGCAAAAGGAGCATTAGATGGTCTGAAGTCTGTTGATATGGGTCTTTGCGAGAGCTGTGTTATGGGAAAACAGAAAAGAGTAAGCTTCACAAAGACTCCTAGAGAGCCAAAGAAAGTGAGGTTGGAAATGGTCCATACAGATGTTTGGGGACCATCTCCAATATCATCACTTGGAGGATCCAGATTCTATGTTACCTTCATTGATGATTTCAGCAGGAAGGTATGGATTTACTTCTTGAAGCATAAGTCAGATGTGTTTGCAGCTTTCAAGAAGTGGAAAACTGAAGTTGAGAATCAGACCGATTTGAAAGTCAAATGCGTAAGGTCTGACAATGGAGGAGAGTATGAAAAATCAAAGTTCAAGGCATTCTGCGCAGCTGAGGGAATCAGATTGATGAGGACAGTTCCTGGTAAGGCAAGGCAGAATGGAATTGCTGAGAGGATGAACAGAACATTAAATGAGCGTGCAAGAAGTATGAGGATACACTGTGGGCTGCCCAAAACATTTTGGGCGGATGCTGTGAGCACAGCTGCATACTTGATCAACAGGGGACCATCAGTTCCTTTAGGATTCAAGATTCCAGAGGAGGTATGGACAGGAAAAGAACTCAAGTACTCACACTTGAGGACTTTTGGTTGCACTGCTTATGTTCATGTTGATCCAGAAAAGAGAGACAAGCTTGATGCCAAGGCTGTGAAGTGTTACTTCATAGGCTATGGTTCTGATTTGTTTGGTTACAGGTTTTGGGATGACAAGAACAGAAAGATCCTAAGACATTGTGACGTGACATTTGATGAGTCTGTTCTGTACAAGGACAGAGAGCAGAAGGTCCCAGAGATTACAAAGCAAGTGGGAGTTGAGGTTGAGTTGGAAAAGAGTAACCCCAGAGATGTCGAAGCAGATTCTCAACCAACTCCTACTGAAGAATCTGAAGTGGAGCAAGTTACACCTGAGCAGGTGTTAAGGAGATCATCCAGAACCATCAGAGCACCAGATAGGTATTCACCTTCATTACACTATTTATTGCTGACTGATGAGGGGGAACCAGAATCTTTTGATGAGGCCCTACAGGTGGAGGATTCGATCAAGTGGGAGCAAGCCATGGATGATGAGATAAGGTCACTTGAGAAGAACGACACATGGGTGTTGACTGAGTTACCTGCAGGGAAGCAAAGCGTTGCTGAACAAGTGGGTGTTCAGAATCAAGACTGAACCAGATGGAAAAAGAAGGTTCAAGGCTCGTTTAGTGGTTAAAGGATATTCACAAAGGAAAGGTATTGATTATGCTGAAATCTTTTCTCCTGTTGTGAAGTTAACCTCTATTCGAATTCTGTTGAGTATTGTTGCATCGGAGAATTTGCATCTAGAGCAAATGGATGTAAAAACAGCATTTTTACATAGAGATCTAGACAAAGAGATCTATATGCAGCAACCGGAAGGATTTGTGGTTCCAGGAAAAGAACACATGGTGTGCAAGCTCAGCAGGAGCTTGTATGGACTAAAGCAAGCACCAAGGCAGTGGTACAAGAAATTTGACTCTTTCATGACCAAGAGTGGATTCTGCAAAGCTGAAAAGGATCCTTGTTGTTACTTCAAGAAGTACACTGATTCATATGTCTTTCTACTCTTGTATGTGGATGATATGTTGATTGCAGGATCTAGTATGAGGGAGATTAAAAATCTGAAGACAAGGCTGTCTGCAGCATTTGAGATGAAAGATTTGGGTCCAGCGAAGCAGATTTTGGGGATGAAGATTTCTCGGGATAGATATGCTGGCACTTTAAATCTATCTCAGGAGTTGTACATTGAGAAGGTGCTGAGCAGATTCAGGGTTAATGATGCTAAACCCAGGACTACTCCATTGGCAAATCACCTTAAATTGTCAAAGGAGCAGTCCCCCAAGACTGCCGAGGAGCGTGATCAGATGGCACTTGTTCCATATGCTTCAGCAGTTGGCAGTTTAATGTATGCTATGGTCTGCACCAGACCTGATATAGCACATGCAGTGGGAGTTGTTAGCAGGTACATGGCGAACCCTGGGAAAGAGCATTGGGAAGCTGTGAAGTGGCTTCTGAGATATCTGAGAGGTACATCCACTACTTCACTTTGTTTTGGCAAAGGCGCGGTGACTCTACAGGGTTTTTGTGGATGCTGATCTTGGTGGGGATGTTGACTCGAGCAAGAGTACATCCGGTTACATTTACACGATAGGTGGAACAGCAGTGAGTTGGATGTCCAGGCTTCAGAAGTGTGTTTCTCTTTCATCTACTGAAGCTGAGTATGTGGCAATAGCGGAAGCTGGGAAAGAGATGATATGGTTGGCAGATTATCTTGAGGAATTGGGCAAGAAGCAGAGCGAGAAGATTCTTTACTCAGATAGCCAGAGTGCCATACAGTTGGTGAAAAATCCAGTCTATCATTCGAAGACAAAGCACATCAGAAGGCGATACCATTTCACTCGCAGGGCAGTGGAGGATGGTGATATGTGCTTGGAGAAGATAGAGGGTGCAAAGAACCCGGCAGACATGTTGACGAAATGTGTTGATGTTGGGAAACTGGGGTTATGCAAAACCTCGGTTGGTCTTTTGTAGTTTTTGCTACAGATGTTGCGGTGCGATAAAGATGTTGATGATGAAGAGATATTTTTTTTTTGGTGACTGAATCAGTCTCCAAATTTTAGGCTTTACTATTTATTCTCCATGTATTCTCTGTAACTAAATACTCTGATATATTAATATAAATATACCCACCGCCGTGGAAGTTCACTCACGGGGTGTTACCACGAATTGCTTTCTCTCTCTAGATTTCTCTCTCTCTCTCCAGATCTCTCATCTCTTTCTTCTTGAAATTCTTGTGTTCTTGAAACTTCAAGTGTGTGTGAATTAGATCCTAACAATTTCATACTAAAGGTGCAAGTTGTACTATATCTCAATTCTCTAATATAGTCTTTCAACTCAAAATATGACATTTTATCTACATCAACATCCACAAATTTTGTAACTTTTCCACCATTATATATTGGTTCCGACTACTTAAATCTAACACCCCACCATGGTACCACCTTAGAGTAATCAAAGTAAATCCACTCATCTCTTACCTGAAGACAATAAAAAAACAGAATAGTAATTATAGACAAACTCTAACCCGAGGGCAATCCAAAAGAAATAAAATAATACTTAAAGACGAACAGAATACAACACATTAGCAAATGAACACTATACAACCAGTATTTAGCTTCTCTATGAACATAAATACAACACAGTAGCAGACTAGCAGCTTCTCTATTAACATAATACTAAGAACATAAATACAACACTCGATGAACATATTACTAAGACGAACTAAATACAAAATCACGCAACTCAGATGAGAAAAGAAATTACCTATTCATGAAAAATGTGGTATAATATGGTGTAAATTAACACCTAACACTATAATCGTAAGCCGCATATAAGATTTCACACAATATTGGTCTTAATTTCATGAATCAACAAAAACACCAGAAGATAAATCACAAATTCGATATAAGGGATAAAGAACTAACATGTTACGGAATCAATTGATAAGCTACGAAATAAAGTTGACAATGCACAACAAAATCGTTCAATGATAGCAAAATCGATTGATGATCACCAGAAATGGAGAAGGAGATGATAGCAACATCGTTTTTTGTTCTTTTACGTTTTAGGATTTTTCTTTGTTCTTTTACTTTATGAGGGAAATAGGAGTTGACAAACATTGTCACACCCCTTTTTCGCGCGCGGAGCGATAAGGATTTTTCCAATTTAAGTGACCTTATTGATTAAGAATAATTACTTTTTCAGAGTCGTCACTTGGAATTGAGCTGTGGTGTTCCAAGTCACCTTTTTTTAAAATCTCTAATCAAAAGGAAATGACTCTTTGTTTGGTCTATGAACCAGAAATTCAGAAAAGGAATTCTGTTGACCGAGGGGAAGGTATTAGGCAACCCTCGAGTCCCGTGGTTCTAGCACGGTCGCTTTTATTGACTTATACTTCTTTTAACTATTTTTTGGATATATTTTATATGCTATAGTTTTGCTCATATTTTTATTGTTGAATTTTTGTTAGTCTTAAATCAAATGTATAACTGTTTCTTGATCTTGACGTTTAGAGACATAACTGTCTTCGTCGCATTTCACCTAATAATTGTCTATAAGTCTTATGTTGAATTGCAGGAAAATCAATATTTTATGGACAAGGTGCGTCACCGCATCCATGAATCATTCTTTTTAATTTATCAAGAAAAATGTGTAACTACATTCTTAATTGAAATCAATATTTTTTAACATGCGTAAAACACATCTAATGTTATAAGACAAATATCAAATTATATTTTTTTTTATCTTAAAATTAGTGGCAAAATTAGACATACGCACATTGTAATTTCTTATTAATCTAGCAAAAAATAGTGATGTTTTTAATATTAGATAAAGTTGACTAAACAAACTATTAGAATAATTTTTTTGGACATTTAGTTGATTTTGGTTGGACATGAGAGCTACTTAATTTAACAACATATGGTACAAAGATGAAAAATAAATGTATATAGAATTATAAATAGAAAATATTGCAATATTATTGTAGTAGAATCAAATACACATAAAATTTGAGCAAACTTCATAACATTGAACGAAAGTATTAGATAATCATGAAAATCAAATTATATAAAAAGTTAAATTGTACCTCTTGCAAAATCAATTCACAAAAAGGAAGCAATCCTAATAAGGAATCTCCAAATCACGAAAGTAAACCTCAACCTCAACCTTAATCTTTGTTTGTGAACGAATAAAAAATAAAAATAAAATAATACGAGAGTGAATAAGGATATTATTGTACGTGTGAATAAGTATGGTGTTGACTAATGTGGAGTTGTGATATTTTTGGTGTAATATGTATAGTAATGTAAGTGTGTAGTAGTCTATAGGAGTGGGGTAGTGGGGTTGAGGTAGTGGAGGTTAAGGTGGGGTAGTGGGTTGGGTAGTAGTGAAGTTAAGGAAGGTTATTATTAATAATTAATATAAAATTATAATAATAAGAATATTAGCTAATTATAAAAATAAATAATAATTGAATAGCTAATATAAAAATTATAATTAAGAAATTTTAGTTTTTTATCAAACCAAGATTAAAATATATTTTGTTGTTTTTAAATCTTTAAAATAAATTTACTAAAATAAGACAAAATAAAAATATCTAACTTAAACATAAAAGAAATATTTAAGAAATAAAACATAGCGTAAAATTTTATGTCTGGTCAAAATTTCGTGTCTACAAATATTACTAGTTTATTATTTAATGAAGGTATAATTTCATTTAATTATTGTGTGTAACTAACTATATTTAATATATTTGCTATTAATTATGGGATCCATACTTACTATATACTGAAACAAAAATGAACAATTTCATATATAACAAATATAAAAATCATATTTTTATGTAATAACTATAGTTTGCATAATTGCGCTTCATAGAAAACATAAATATGTATATTTTGTTGTACATATACAAAAGAAAACAATTGTATAATTTGTTTTTATTTCGGTATACATATACAAAAGATCAATTGTATAATCTGTGTTTATATAAAGCGAAAAAGACAAAAGAAAACTGGATAAAGAAAGATCGTATTTGTATAATCATAAATGTAAAGGATGAAAATATATGAATTTATATTTGTATATACCATTTTCTCTCACTTTGTACAAACACAAATGCAATATATACATTTGCATTTGTATAAAGTGAGAGTGGTGAGCGAGATCTGGGAGACGGGAACGAAAATATATATTTATATACAATTTTCTCTCATTTTATACAAACACAAACACATTATATACATTTGTGTTTGTATAAAAGCAAGAGAGACGAGGAAGGCTACAGGCGAGAACGAGAGTGGAGGGCGAGATTCACCCGAAAAGAGGCGAAAAAGCAACAATTTGCTATTGATACAATTAAATCAAACTATGTTTATAGAATTTAATTTAAATTATTAATTTGTTATTATATACAATTTTCCCAACAAAAATAGCCTTTCTGGCTTTTGTATACTCATTTATACAAACACAATTTTATTTCTCCTCTCTTCATTATTCTCTCCTAAAATCACTCATACACATACAATTTGTATACTCATTTATACAAACACAATTTTATTTCTCCTCTCTTCATTATTCTCTCCTAAAATCACTCATACACATACAATTTGAATTTGAAATTTACCCTCTCCCTCCTATTCGTGATTTTCCTATTGCAGATAACCGTTCAAAATTTTCTTGAGTTTAACACAACATTTTGAAGTCAATGCAAGGTCTATTACAAAATCTAGAGAAATCAAAGAGAAAAAATATATTCATGAGTTGAAATCTGAGAAAAAAATAATCTAATAGTATTGAAGCAAGTTATCAATAATGTTAATACAAACGACATCAAATTAGTTGGAGGAAACAATAGGAAAGCCAAAAATAACAAAAAATCACAGATATTCGTATAAACCCTAAATGTATATAGTAATTTGTATATTTAGTAGTTATTATTTATACACATACAAAATTGTGATTTAATTTCATATATACATAACTATATTGAGGCGTATATATATTTGTATATTTAAGTCATATATTCATATAGATATACAATTTATAATTATATACAAATACCGAGAGTTCTATATTTAGTTCTATATTTATTAAAATATTTGTATGCTTATACATATGCATATACTTGTATATAGTAATTAATTTGTATAAACATTGGTGTTAGTATTGTAGTAGAACTCTTTTGGGTAAAATATTTTACTAAAAGATGATTAGTGTGAATCACGAGGTTCTGTAAATTTTTACTATCGTATTTAGCGTTTATGTACTAATTTGTTAAGAAAAGAATATTTGTATAATTTTATTTTTTTTTTAAAAAAAGATATACAAATCTAAGACTCCATAGCAAATTAAACTATAGTCATGCAGCGTAATAAAATACAGTAAGCTATGAAACATTATTTTCTTAAATGTGGTTTCATATATGAAATTTACCCTAAAATCTAAATGTAGTATAATGTATTAAATAAAATTCAATTTTTTCGTTAACAAAAATAAAATACTTAAACATCGATAATTGAACTAAATTATTAAGAAAAACGAAAAAATACAGAAATCCAAAAAACATGTTGACTTACAATTTTTATTTTTTTTTTAACTTTTGCAAACTAAAGTGTTATTGTTCTCTGGAAGCAGCTTTATATATTATATATATTGCTTTTATGTCTGTATTTTTTCATTTTTGTTAGTTGTATTTTGCTTCCCAGAGTATACTTTATAGGAAATTGTTAAATACTTATTAAAGGTAGCAAAGTCAAAGGATTTTAAAATTTTAATTTAGTTAATATGGAGTTATATTTTATAATAGAATTGTCACTTATACAATTTATTTGTGCTACTCACATAAAAATATGGAATAAATTCAATAATTATTGGACTTAAGCCCATATATAAGTCCACCTTAGTCCATAAAGGTCCTTTGCAAATTAACTAGCCCATATATTTGCTTTTCCATTTTACTTTTCCATATTCAAAACATTTTATTTGAAATCTCATTAGATATATATATATACACAACGAAATAAGTAGGCAAAAAATATTCATTAAAAATCAAGATCATCAATATCGACCTCTTATCAAATCGCAGTTACCTTTTGCTTTATTACTAAAATTGACATGAAGTTTATCTTTTAAAAACCTTTAAAACAGGTAGAGAAACAGTCAATCGAAATCAATAATGTCATTAACAATCTTTTATTAAATCAAATGATGAAGAAAGAGTCAATATCGGCAACTTGAGAAACTTTAAAACAAACAGAGACACAATTTATCAGAATCCACACAAGCAATATTAAACCTTTTATCAAATTGAATGATGAAGAATAGTCTACAGGGGCGACCTGAGAACATATGTGTCACATTTATAAACGATAAATTGTTACAAACAAAATATGCACATACATATGTTCTCAAATCAACCCTATTGAACACATCCACATATTGTTTAACTCCCATCTTTTTATGTGAATTGATGAAGACATATACATATAAAGGGGAGATAGATAGTTCTTTAAAAGGTGTACACATTGTACTACAATTAGTACTAGTACTTCAATTCTAGGACAATATTTTTTTTTTTCATATGATGTCTTTGTCTATAAAGTACTACTACAAACTAATTGTACTCACTTATTTGTACTACAAAAATAATTGTTATATGTCAATCAAGTCACATTATTTGTTATACTCGATAATCTATTTTATTTATTAGATGTAATAAATCTCCTAATTGTAGACACCTTTTATATGACCTGATAATTATTATTTTAATATTGATTTATATATATATATATATATATATATAAAGTTTCTTTCCGTCTCAATTTATGTGACATAGTTTGACTTGATATAAAGTTTATGATTTTAAATAAGTGATAAATATTTGTGAGATTGTAAATAAGTCTCAATGTTCTGAACCCCCCACACCCACACACACAAAAAAAAATTAACCTTCAATGCTCAATTGTCTCTTAATGTTTATTTTTCTTTTATATTTATTGTTTTTTTCTTTTCTCTTTTTGGTCAACTTCTATTTTTCCTGTTCTTTATTTTAATTTTCTATTTCTTTATTTTCTTTCATTTTTAGTTTTTTTTCCTTTTCTCTTTTTTTTCGTGGAGCTTATCTTGTTGTTTGGAAATCATTGTACTAATAATGAGTCTTAACTATAAGCCAATAATTATAGAGTATAATATCATAAATCAAGATTCTTGTCCATGTGGTGCAACTTATTCATTGGAAGTCCTTGGGCTAAATCTTGGCTCTAAGCAAGAGTTATAGTGCGTGCATATCATAAATCAAGATATAACGTGGTAGCGTCAAATCTTGTATATGAGACGTAACTTATTGTATTAAAATTATTAGTCTAAATCTTGCTTCTAAAACCAGAGTTATAGAGCATCTAATAAGTTAAGACATAATGTGGTAATATCAAGTCTCGTAATTAATTAGTTGTTTTAAATTCTTGATCTAAGTCTTGCCTTTAAGACAAAGAGTATAGAGTTAATTCAAGTTTTCTATTTTTCACAAACTTAATGTGTTATCCTCTTTCAAATATTTCTTTGCTTGGATGCAAACTAACCAATGATTTTAATTAACTTTTGAAAATGAAAGAAACGAAATTAAGATAAAGTATTACTTTCAATTTTTGAGATGACTAATTTACAAATAGAGCCTCCAATAACATTTACTATTGTTGTTGGTATTTCTACCAAAAATGGTAACTCCGATGATAAAGAATGGAAAAATTATGAGAAAAAATAAATATATACTAGTTAGTTAGCTAATATAGCAATAGTTTGAATTAATTATGTGGCCCCAACTTAATTTTAGTTGTAATTACGTCACTTGTCTTCTTTTTATACAGATACAATTCGAATTATGCACATATATAGAATTATATCACACATATACAAATACAATTAGCCTCTATCCACTCTCTTCCCTTTCTCGCTCTCCTCTCTCCTGTCTCTCCCAATCTCTCTCTTCACTCTCCCAATTTCGCTTGCCAAATATACAAATACATATTTATATCAATTATATGTATATATATACACACAATTATATGATAGATATACATATACAATTCAAATCTTTCAACTCTCCGCCCTCTCTCGCTCACCTCTCTCATCCTTCTTCCAATCTCGCCTCACTCCTTAAACTTGCTCGCCAGATATACAAATACATATGTATACCAGTTACATATATACAATTATTTGACAGATTTACATATACAATTCGACATATATACGTATACAATTCGTCTCTCGCTATTCTATGTGCTCTCTCGCTCGCCTATTTCCTCCCTCTCCCAATCTCACTCACCTCTCTCCTCCCTCTAGCATTTAGCTACGAATTGTAATTAACAAACTATATCCATATAGCATAATTAAGTTATTTTTGAGTGTTTATATGCGAAAATTCTCCGTAAAGAATTCATGAAGCCCAATTAATACTTTATTGCTCTAAAAGAACCTAAACAAAAGTTCGATTAGGACGCGTGCTGTAATCATATAATTCAATTGTACCATATTTTGGGTAAACAAATTAGTCTCTCATAAACAAATCTATAAATTCTTTGTATCAATTGTCTTTATTTTGGGATGGTCTTTAATGTATCCTTAAATATGACGGTCTTTATTTTTTACTCTATTGTTCAATTGATAAAAATATATACATATTTATATATATGGATCAAAACATCCTTATCTATGACCTAATTTCACTAGGTATAACTGTAGAGAACTTTGTCTCGCTAGATATTAGTTCTGTAGGAATTAGGTATGCTGTATAAGTTGTGTACTATTTCTATTACCTAATTTCACTAGACATAAGCTAGCTTAGAAAATTTTAGTCTTACTCAACATAAATCGTGTGAAATTAGATAATGTTTTTTATGACATAATTTGAGTTACAAAACTATAACTTTGTCTCTATCGATATAAATACCTGATGTATATCTTTTACGACATAACTTATGAGTTTTGAAATGAACGTTTGTGTCTATCAAACATAAGTTTCATAGATATATGTCTTTCCCTATATTTTTGTTTCCTAGAAAGTCAAAATTCATATTCACATTTAGTGTTAGGATATACACTCCTCATCAATTGATATACAACACCCCCTTTACATAATTAATTATCATGGTTTTAATTGTAGAAAGAGATAAAAAGAACAAATTGATCTAAAGTTAATTAACACTATTATTGCTCCATTATGAAATGTTCACTAATCAACATTCTAATTCTTCTTGATCAATCCTTTCATGATACAATCTCTTCTTCCCACATAAACTTACTCCAAACAACTTTACCTTATCACTCTTTGGCTCTTCATGATCTTCAATATGTACTTGGCGATGATGATGATTCAGACCTCCATTAAGTAAAAACACACGGGATTTTTCCTCAACCGATTTGACATGATTTTGAATGAAGTAGATAATGTCATTGTAGAGATTCTTCATATGTGTGAGTTCAGATAATAGTACAATGTTTCTTTTCCTTAGCCTTTCATTGTCTTGTGTGAGTGCTAAAAGAATATCATGATCAACACTACTACTAGGGTTTTGTATTTCTTGGTGATAGATACTTCTTGTGATGTGTTCTTGGTAGGGTGTCAAATGATGTAATTGTTGAGGTGTGCTCTTTCTTCTTTGGATCTCACAAAGTAAGTGTTTTTGTCCTTTCTTGAAATGTTCATTTGCAAATTCCCATCTCTCTGGAACTATCTTCTTAAATCCCTGAAATAATATAAGAAATGAGATATAAAAATTGATAGGCATAACACATAAACATACCTTCAATTTGGTATCAGCTAATAATTATGTTCGTCCAACTTTAGGTATATGCATAAGTAGGCACTTAAGTTTATATAAAGTTGAACAAGTAGCGTCCTACGTGATGTTTCACACAAATTGCCACGTAGGATGCATGTATCTACCTGTTCAACTTTGTACAGAATTAAATGTTTATATATGCATAATCAAAGTTAAAATGCATAAATGTCAGCTGAGACTAAATTGAATAGCTAGTATGTATAAAATGTCCTTTTGATATAAAGAACTTCTTTGTAGAATCATTTGGTGATTTGGCTTATTGAATTAGTGAAATCCAACTAGAAGGTGTTTCTCTTACTTTTCCCCTTGATATTTGTAGGCCCAAGAAAATGATTTTGGAAAGCAAATCATTATGCTTGGAGAAATTTTTTGTCACCATCATCATTATTACTAAAATCTACTAGGTTTTGGTTGAACTCCACCAAAAAAAAAAGAATTAAAAAAATAGAGAAATATTGTTATCTTCTTAACCATATAAAGTTTTCATAAACCAAAGAAAATGATTATGGTGTAAGAAAATATGCCTCATCTCCCAGACATATAATAAAAAACTAGTAATAAATATGTACATGATGTGGATGAGATATCCTTTCTTGGATATTCACTTCTATTTATTTATTTATTCATATATGGAATATATTCTTAACTGAATTTTTTAAATAGTCTAATTTTCACCTATTATTTGAAACAACAAAGCAAATTAAGCATGATTATTTCTAGCCTAAGATTCTCCTTTCAAGCAATACTAATTAAGCAATGTATTTCATTATCCTTAATGTATTTCAGTAAAAATCCAAACATGGATTGTGCAAGAGTGATAATGTATTTATTTATCCTTAATCATAAGTTTCGAGTTCCTGCAATTCTGGTACGAATCATTTTTGTTGGGAGGCACTTTATTGTCAATGTGCACGAATTTGAATTTAATTGAACCCCGTGTATAACAGACATCAAGTGAAAAAACAAAACTAAAACTGACAAAGGGTTATGTTGGAGTTTCATTTCTTCTTCTTTAACCACAGGTGTCAAATTCATATACTGCTAGGTACAAAGTCATCTTTGTTAGAAAACACTCCAGCGTCAATGTTCGTAAATCTAGATTTAATTGAAACGTTGTGGATAATAGACACCGGGTGAAAAAACTTAAAAATAAAACTAAGTAGTAAAAGATAGAAAAAGAAAAGAAACTCTTAAACATAACTTCATTCTTGGTAAGTTTGAGAGATCAAAAGACAAAAAAGAAAAGAAAAGATAAGAGGGTATAGTATGTAGACTTACATAAGTATTGAGTTGCCTAACAAAGCTGGAGAAATTGTTGTGTTTAAAGTAGTTGGGAAGAAGATCTTTAGCAAACTCAGGAGGTCTCCACACAACAAAAGTGTTTTCATATTCACCCCATGAAACAATGTGATCACTACTTGGATCATCCACTAGTTGGTATGTTTTTGTCAAGAAGGGTGCAACCATTGCCTTTTGCATTGTGAAAATCATCTCTTGATCACCACAAGTACTTGAAGAAGCCATTAAGGATTAACTATGTTGTTACTTGTTAAGAAGAAGGTTTTGTCTTTTAATTCAAGAAGAAAAATGAATGTCTCTCCTTTCCCTTCTTAGTTTGTGTGTGTATATATGTTGTTGTTTCATGTGCACATGTGTGTTTTTATGTGGATTTTTATTTTATTTTTTTGGTAAAAAAGAGAAAAGATATTATAACTTAATAACAGGAGCGGCTCTAGTAATTTAGTGGCCTAAAGTCAAATTTAAAAGAAGGCCTTAAATTTGAATATATATTTTTATAAGGTTTATTATAGTCAATAATTTAATCTTTTTTGAGACATAGTATTCATAATTTGTCAAACTTCTATTACTTGTTTACTCTTTTATATATAAAAAAATATTTTCTACAAATAATATTCGATATTATAAATTTTTTTAAAAAAACTTATAACCTATTATTTTTTTAAAAAATGAGACCCCTCAAATTCGAGGGCCTAAGGCGATTGCTTTTTTTGCAAAGCTGTAGAGCCGCATCTGCTTAATAAACGAAAATTTCATTCTCGATTCTACGAGAATTTTTATGAAAGTCTTTCATTTGCTTCTCTTCTATGAAAGTTTGATTTTCCCAGAATGTATCCTAATTTTTGGCCTAATTCTTCTTCTGATGATCGATTCAATCTCTGATAAAAAAGATATATCTTGTTTATATCTCATCAATACAAGTTAATTCTGATTTAAATCACTTATGGTTTATAGTTATTTACTGATTGTTAAGTCATACCGTTATAACTCTTTCTTGGCAACTTGGACAACTTAGAACGATGTTTGTCCCGCATATCACTAGGAAGATCGGGATCTTTACAAAGGGCTTTAGTATGATATGTATCTTTGTATATAAGACAGAAGATCTTTGTAACTTGAATTTTTTCCCTTTTACTCATTTCTATTGTTTGTAACTTCAAGAAAAAAGCATATGAACTTGTCAATATAATTATATTTGTTTCTGTTTAGATTTGGTATATTATGAGATCCAAATCCAACCAATGAGTGAATTAACTATTTTAAAATACAAATATATTGTTCCCTTTTTCCTTTTGTTGGATAGAGAAGTGTCTAGTGGACCTTAGTTTTATGGTATAATATAAGTTATTTTTTAAAAAGTCAAATTGGTCAACACACTTTTAATCTGTGATTTAATATTAAAACTCTACTTTCATCTAAGTTTTTGTGCCCAAGTGTGATACTTTATCTTCTGATAACATCTAATTGAAATTTGAGTCTCATCTCATGCTCAAATCTTAAAAGGATTTTGTGTATATTGATGTGAATTTTCAAACATTATAAATATTTTTGGTATAATATATCACAAATTATAATAAAATAAAACATATTTAAGTTGAGGCATGTATAATATCTCATTCTCTAGAGGAAAATTTAAGTCCATTGAATTATAATCTATATGAGTAGCAATATAACTATTGTCTTTGTCACTTTTAGGATATAACAGTTCAACAACGTCGTATAATTCAAACAACTTCGAATTCGTTGAAGAGTTCAAAACTTCATCATTAATACATTTTTCTTCGATATAAAATTTTTCTCTTTTGAATAGTGAATAAGTTTGAAAACTTCGAATATTTTTCTTTCTAAATTATCTCTTTTACTACACTAACGTCAAAATATCAACATCTCTCAACCTTTATTCATTGATCCAACATAAGGAAGAAAATATCCTCCATGTATATGTGTAGAATTTCTTTCACAAATAAATGTCAAAAATGTGGATTGTCATTTAAGGACTAGTGAGATAATTAGTAGAAGATAATGAATAGAACATGTCATTATGGTTACATGTGTTACAAAATATTATGACACCACTTCCTTCACTCTATGCTTACTAATTATTATTGGGATATCATTTTAATTTCTAATATTGAAACGCAAAATAACGATATTAATAGTTGAGGGGAGATCATTATGTATAATGAAGATATGCTCATATTGAAATTTCACTTAGTAAAAATAATAATAGTGATTTTTACTTCAGAGCCATAGTGGTGTTACATCTTTAATTAATTATTTGAATTTACATGGTAATTTCTTCTTATTGATTTAACTCAAATTACCTAAAAATTTACATACTAATTTGACTAATTCAGATTTACAAAATTCATAAGACATTTTTTATGAAATAATTACTATATAAACTCAAAATTCTGAACAAATAAATTCCAACCATGAACTATCCATCACTTTTGCAACAAATGTATTGTTATTTTGTTAATATAAAATATGAAATAAAGATACAAAAAGACTCCTATTCTTAAAAAATTATTTTAAAGTACTTAAACTTTCATAAAATTCTCCTTAAAAGTTCAACAAAAGAATTATAAAAAGTCAGAGAAGGCATGTGAGGGGTGCCTCTTTTTATGGCTTTGTTTTATAATTCTTTTTCAAAAAGCTTGTTCTATAATTATAAAGAAAAAAATGTCTTATTTTATAATAAATCACAGATCTAGTTATAGGAACATTCCTTAACTTTTTTATTATTTTTCCTTAGACCGTGAATGAAAAAGTTGTATAAATGAAATGGTAATGGAAAATTAATTTAGGTAATTTCTTGGACTAAATTTTATATATATTCCTTCTTTGACTTTTGAAAGAAATTTAGCAAAGAGGAAACAAGAGAGAAGACACTTGTTTAGAGACATATAATAAATTTTAGCATAATATAAAATGTTTAAATTTTTATATGTAATTGAAGTTTAGACATTTCTATCAGAGTTTGATTATTTTTATCTAAAGTTAAAACGTTTTTGCTATTATTGTTTGAATTTCACACAATTTTACCTAATTTCATGAGTATACGATTGAATTTAAACAACACTTCATATACTACTTTATATAGTAATCTTGATATATCATTTATTGTAGTTTTACCATATATTGTTTATAGAATACAAATTTTTTAAAAAAAAATAGAAAAAAAAAAGAGGAGAGTATTATATACTATCGAAAGTATATAAAAAGGGAGAATGAACTGATTTTAGTAATTATATTTCATAATTAATTTCTTCACTATAGGAAAACCTTTATATCCAAAAAGTATTCCACTTGCCAATTTTTCTTTTATATATCGTAGAAGATTATATATATAATTTTTAGTTAATGATTATAGATGATGAAATATTTTATGCTTTTACTAGTATTTAAGAAAAAGGGTAAATTTCATAATTATACAATAAAGTGATTTCAGTTGCATCAAATATAGCTGAGTTTTAATTTATATAAATAATAATAATATTAGTCAAAATTAGTGATACATGTTCCCACAACAAAAATTATTTTCAACAAATTGTTTCTATGCATGTATGTAATGTATCAATATGTATATATAATATCTCAAAACTGTATAAATAGTGAATATTTGTGTATAGATAATGTATCACTATATACATCTGTCTGCATTGTAGATACAATAAAGTATATATCGCATATCAATATTTTTCAAGCCCAATCAACAGAAATCTCTTCTAAATAATCTCAAATTAGATATGAGTTTCTCTAAATATTTTGAATCTTTGACATATTACTCACTCAATACAATTTATATTTTGCGCCACGTTGATTTTAAAATTTAAGCTTTGAAGAAAAAGAAAAAGGAGGAGGAAGAGGAAATTAAAGGTAACCTGAAAATTGTGGTTTCTTCAAATCTTGCATTTGGGCGTTTCACCTTTACTCTCTAAGTTGAGTGATTATATTAAGGAAAAAAAATTAAATACACAATTATTTTATCTTTTTTTTTTTTAATTTTTTATTATTTAAAAAATTATAAAAATTCACTCTTTTTTATTCTCAGATACATCACTTTACGCGATGTATCGAGACGTTCAATAATTTATCCAAAATCGAGACGTGATGTATCAGGATGTTGAGAGATGTATTTGAAATCGAAATATGATGTATCGGGATGTTTTGAGATGTATTCTAATTCTACCAAATATAAGAATTTTTTTTGTAATTTTTTAAAAGAATGGGCATTAAATCTAATTAACTCTTAACACTATGAAATTTGTGTAAAATTTTCAAGAAAACTACATAAATAGGTCATAAAATTCAAAACAATTACAAGTTCATACTCAAACCCAAAGTAATTCATGAAATACTCATTCACTCATAAATAATTACAGCTCATACCATTTATTAAGACTGATAACTTTCGCTTAACTTATACTAATCAGTATCATATATTGTATTGATGTCATTAAGGCTGATGATTTTCGCTTATTTGATACTAAATATGTATCGTTTAGTGTGTGTATATATATATATATATATATTATATATATATATATATATATATATATATATATATATATATATATATATAATGGTATCATCAAGGTTTTCTTTTCAGAAATTACTCATTATTCAATGATACTAACAATGAGTATCATTAAATAATGAGTTATTTCTAAACAGAAAATCTTAATGATACCATGTCACGACCCAATCGGGACGCGACTGGCACCCACATTCACCCTCCTATGTGAGCGAACCAATCAATCTAAACCTTAACATTTTAATACAATATCAACAAAAGTAATGCGGAAGACTTAAACTCATTAATAAAAACAACTCAAAACTATTATTATTATCCCCAAAATCTGGAAGTCATCATCACAAGAACATCTATGATCAAATTACTATCTAAGAATGTCTAAGAAGCTAAAATTACATAAGAAACTAGTCCATGCCGGAAGTCAAGGCATCAAGACTTGCAGAAGAAGATCCAGTCCAAGCTAGAAGCGTTAGCTCACCCTGAGATCCGGTATGACGAAAACTGGCTCGAATTACTGTTGTGTTGAAGTTGACGGAACGTTTGCTGCATTACACAAATAACAAAGAAGAAAACATAAAAGTAGGGGGTCAGTACAACCACAAGTACTGAGTAGATATCATCGGCCAACTCAAAACAGAAGATAATATATATCAAGTAATATTATAAATCAACTATAAACTCAACATGTAGCAACAACAAGTACTATAATCATCAACAAGTACTATCAAGTTCATCCATGAGGGCTCAAGCCTCAATACCATACTCATTTGGGAATTAAGTTCATTATGTTGAGTATATTATCATCTTTCAAGATTCATTATATTTCTTCCTCTTGTGTCGGTACGTGACACTTCGATCCCCTACCACTATGTGTCGGTACGTGACACTCCGATCCCCTAATTCTACGTGTCGGTTCGTGACACCCGATCCCCTATATGTGTCGGTACGTGACACTCCGATCCCCTATATGTGTCGGAACGTGACACTCCGATCCCCTATATTGTCGGTACGTGACACTCCGATCCCCTAATTCTACGTTTCGGTTCGTGACACCCGTCCCACTAATACTATGTGTCGGAACGTGACACTCCGATCCACTAATACTATGTGTCAGAACGTGACACTCCGATCCCCTATATGTGTCGGTACGTGACACTCCAATCCCCTAATTCTACGTGTCGGTTCGTGACACCCGTCCCACTAATACTATGTGTCGGAACGTGACACTCCGATCCACTAATACTATGTGTCGGAACGTGACACTCTGATCCACTAATACTATGTGTCGGAACGTGACACTCCGATCCACTAATACTATGTGTCGGAACGTGACACTCCGATCCACTAATTTCATTCTATCCGTTCATCAAGCCTTCTCTATACCAAGGCATCATCAATCCCATTACTTTAATTCATCAAGCCTTCTTTTATACCAAGGCATCATCATTAATATCGTAGATTAAAGTTTCTTTCAAGATTTGGGATTCAATGGTTTTCATTATCAAAATCACATAATCATATTCATGCAAGCATACAATTAAGCATATAGACAGGTTTACAATACCACCAATACATATCATTCACTATTAAGAGTTCACTACGAATATCGTAAAAACCATAACCTACCTCCACCGAAGAATTGGAATCAACAAGCGATTTCCCCAAGCTTTGATATCCTTCTTCCTCGTTTGACTCTCTCTCAATCGATCAATCTCTCTCTCTCTTTTCTTTTGCTCTTTCTGTTTTGTTTTATTCAAACCCTCTTTCCTTTACCCTAATTATCATATAATTAAGAATAAAAGAGGACAATAGAACCCACTAATTAACTTAAGGTTACCTCTTTTAACCCCCAAGTAATTAGACTTATTAATATTAACCCTCAATCTTTATAATTAAGGAAAGAATAGTCCAAAACGTCCCTTAAAACGTGTAAAGAAATCCGATTCTGCCTGGGATTTGCGCAACCTGTGACGGCCCGTCGTGCCTGCGACGGTCCGTCACGCAGGTCGTCGCAACAGCCTAGAATCCCCTTTTTCACTAAGTGCACTGTGACGGTCCGTCACACCTGTGACGGTCCGTCCTGCACTCCCGTCATGACGGTCAGAGACTCGTTTCTTGTACCAAATTCTCAAAAGTTGAAGTGTTTTGCAACGGGAGCTCACGACGGTTCGTCGTGGCTGTGACGGCCCGTCCTGCAGGTCCGTCACAATTTACAGAGAGTCGATTTTCAGTGCCCAGTTTCAGAATTCCTAAGTATATTGAAACGAGACCCTGCGACGGTCCGTCGTGCCTGTGACGGTCCGTCGTGGGGTCCGTTGCCTCAGCCAATTTCCAGAAATAAAATCTGCTGCTCAGAACGACTAAACAGGTCGTTACAATAGATACCAATTTACCCATCGTTCGTCCCCGAACGATCAAAAGAAAAAAACAATAGCGAAAAGGAGTACCTGAATCTGTAAACAGATGTGGGTATTTTTCTTGCATATCTGCCTCCTTCTCCCAAGTAGCCTCTTCAACCGGTCGATTCTTCCATTGAACTTTGATGGATGCAATCTCTCTCGACCTCAATTTGCGAACTTCTCTATCTAATATAGCAACTGGTTCCTCTTCATAAGTCAAATTTTCATCAAGCAAAACTGAATCCCAACGGATAATGTAGTTTCCATCTCCGTGGTATCTTTTCAACATGGACACATGAAATACCGGATGCACTCCGGACAGTCCTGGAGGCAAGGCTAATTCATAAGCCACCTCCCCTATTCGCTTAAGCACTTCAAATGGTCCAATATACCTTGGACTTAGCTTACCCCTTTTTCCAAACCGCATCACCCCTTTCATGGGTGAAACCTTCAACAAGACTTGTTCACCTTCCATGAACTCCAAGTCTCTAACCTTTCTGTCTGCATACTCCTTTTGTCTACTTTGAGCCGCCAAAAGCTTTTCTTGAATAGCTTTCACCTTCTCCATAGAATCTCTCAACAGATCAGTCCCCCAAGGTCTAACTTCAAAGGCATCAAACCAACCAATGGGAGACCTACATCTCCTCCCATACAATGCTTCAAATGGAGCCATATCGATACTGGAGTGATAGCTATTATTGTATGAAAACTCTGCCAAAGGTAAGAAGCTATCCCAATGGACACCAAACTCTATCACACATGCACGAAGCATATCCTCCAACACTTGAATCGTTCGCTCAGACTGACCATCAGTCTGAGGATGAAATGCAGTGCTAAGGTCCAACCTAGTACCCAATTCGGCATGCAATGTTCTCCAAAACTTAGAAGTAAACTGCGTACCTCTATCTGATATGATGGAGAGTGGAACTCCATGCAATCGAACGATTTCTGAGATGTAGATTTTTGCTAACTTCTCTGCATTGTAGGTCACCTTGACCGGAATGAAGTGAGCGGACTTAGTTAATCTATCTTCGATTACCCAAATGGAATCATACTTACCCAATGTTTTGGGAAGACCAACCACGAAGTCCATCGCGATTCTCTCCCACTTCCATTCAGGAATGGGCATTCTCTGAAGTGTTCCTCCGGGCCTCTGGTGTTCATACTTTACTTGTTGACAATTTGGACATTTGGCAACAAAATCCACAATGTCACGCTTCATTCTACTCCACCAAAAGTGTTGTTTTAGGTCACGATACATCTTGGTTGCACCAGGATGTATAGAATATCCGGAACTATGAGCCTCTGTCAGAATAGTGGTGATCAAATCATCGATGCGGGGTACACATACCCTTCCCTAAATCCTCAAAACACCTTCCCCATCGATTGTTGCTTCCTTAGCCTCTCCTTGTAACACTTTATCTCGGATTCGACTTAGCTTCTCATCATCAAACTGTTTCCCCTTAATCTGATCAAGAAAAGAAGATTTTGCCTCTACACAAGCTAACAATCCTCCCTTCTAATTTATTTCTAACCTCATAAGGTCATTAGCCAGAATCTGCACCTCTCTAGCCAATGGGCGTCTAGAAGCTTGCAAATGAGCTAGACTTCCCATGCTTCCGGCCTTTCTACTTAGAGCATCCGCCACAACATTCGCTTTTCCCGGATGATACAAGATAGTGATGTTGTAGTCCTTCAGTAGTTCCATCCATCTCCTCTGTCTCAAGTTCAAATCTTTTTGAGTAAAGACGTACTGTAGGATACGATGGTCCGTATAGACTTCACACTTAACCCCATATAAATAGTGTCTCCATTGCTTTAATGCAAACACTACCGCGGCCATTCCAAGTCATGAGTTGGATAGTTTCGTTCATGCACCTTTAATTGCCTCGAAGCATAAGCAATTACACTTTTCTCTTGCATTAGCACTGCATCCAAACCCGAATAGGATGCATAACAATAAACGATGAATTTCTTACCCTCTACTGGCAAGGTAAGAATTGGTGCGGTAGTCAACAAGGTCTTAAGCTTCTGAAAGCTTTCCTCACATTCATCTGACCACACAAATGGAACATTCTGCTTAGTCAAGTTCGTTAATTGGGAAGCAATGGAAGAGAACCCCTTGACAAATCGGCGGTAGTAGCTAGCTAACCCAACAAAACTCCTTATTTCTGACACATTAGTAGGTCTTACCCAATTTTTCACCGTCTCAATCTTAGATGGATCCACCATCACCCCATCTTTAGAAACCACGTGCCCCAAGAAGGACACTGAATCTAGCCAAAACTCACACTTGGAGAATTTTGCATAGAGATTTTTCTTCCTCAACAACTCTAACACCATTCTCAAATGCTCCTCATGTTCTTTTTACTCTTGGAGTATATCAGTATATCATCAATAAACACGATCACAAAGAGGTCCAGATATGGCTTGAAAATCCCGTTCATCAAGCTCATGAAGGCAGCAGGGGCATTTGTAAGACCAAAAGACATTACCACAAATTCGTAGTGCCCATACCTAGTTCGAAAGGCAGTCTTTGGCACATCCGCTGCCCGTATTTTCAATTGGTGATAACCGGATCTCAAGTCAATTTTAGAGAAGACACAAGCACCTTGTAACTGATCGAACAAGTCATCAATGCGAGGAATGTGATACTTGTTCTTAATAGTTACCTTGTTCAGTTGTCTATAGTCTATGCACATCCGAAAGCTCCCATCCTTCTTCTTCACAAACAAAACCGGAGCACCCCAAGGAGATGCACTTGGTCTAATGAAGCCTTTGCTCAACAACTCTTGAAGTTGTGCTTTTAACTCTCTTAACTCCGCGGGAGCCATTCTATAAGGGGGTATAGAAATGGGGCGAGTACCCGGTTCAAGATCGATACAGAAGTCAATATCCCTATCCGGTGGCATACCAGGAAGGTCTGCAGGGAACACATCCAAAAACTCACGGACTACCGAAACTGACTCAATCGAGGGTACTTGGGTAGTGTCATCCTTGAGATGTGCCAAGAAAGCTAAGCACCCTTTACTCACCATTTTCTTAGCACGAAGAAAGGAGATGATGCGAACCGGATTGGAAGTGTAGTCACCCTCCCACACTAACGGATCTGTCCCAGGCTTGGCTAACGTTACTGTTTTAGCATTACAATCCAAAATCGCAAAATTCGGAGAAAGCCAAGTCATACCCAGAATTACATCGAAGTCACCCATTTCTAGAATAACCAAATCTACATAAGTGTTGCTCCCCACAAAATTCACCAAACAAGACCTATATACCCTTTCAACTATCACCGACTCACCCACCAGAGTCGAAACACGAATAGGCATGTCAAGTAATTCACAATGTAATTTTAGACCATTAGCAAATGAGGAAGATACATAAGAAAATGTGGATCCGGGATCAAATAATACAGATGCCATGCAATCACAAACCGAAAGATTACCTGTGATAACCGCATCAGACGCCTCCGCTTCAGATCTCCCAGGGAAAGCGTAGCAATGGGCCCCACTATTTGTCTGTCCGTTGCCCCTACCCTGTTGCGTAGTAGTGGCTCCGTTTTGCCCATCACCTCTGCCGTTTTGGTGACCACCATTACCTCGACCACCACGTCCTCCAGAAAAACGGCCTCTACCATGACCACCTCTACCTCTAGCTATCGGGGGTCTGTAACTCTGTTTTGGACAATTCCTCCTAATATGTCCAATCTCTCCACATCCATAACACTCTTTGGAGTCAGCCATAGGTCTCTCGGAGAAGTGTTGACCGTTCTGAGGTGGACCCCCAACTACAGTCTGTAGTGAAGACTGAATTGGTCGAACTGAGTAGCCTCCAGAACTCTGTCCTCTAGTATACGAACCGTTGAACTCACCTCTCTTTCGAAACCTTTTGGATGTCGATGTCGTGGTGAAGTCATCTGGCTTCACTCCTTCCACCTCTACCACAAAGTCTACCACCTCTTGGAAGGATTTTGCCGTAGCCGCTATCTGTAAGGCCGAAATCCGCAATTCTGACCTCAACCCCTTCACAAAACGGCGAATCCGTTCTTGTGGACTGAAACAAAGTTGGGTGGCATACCTGGATAATGCACGGAATTTGGCCTCATATGCATTAACCGTCATCCTTCCTTGCTCTAGACTCAAGAACTCATCCCTTTTTCTATCTCTCAAAGTCCTTGGGATATACTTCTCCATAAACAAGCTAGAGAATGATTCCCAAGTCATAGGTGGTGCCTCTGTTGGTTGACACTCAACATGTGACCGCCACCACATTTTGGCGTTCCCTTGAAACTGATAGCTCACGAACTCAACGCCAAACCGTTCTACTATACCCATCTTGTGTGGTAGCTCATGACAGTCAACCAGAAAATCGTAGGCATCCTCTGATTCTGCACCCTTAAAGACTGGAGGTTTCAATTTCAAGAACTTACTGAAAAGTTCATGCTGATCGTTTGTCATTATAGGCCCAGTAGTCAGACGTGGAAATGTGCCTATCTCCAATGTTGCATCCATGCGGGGAGCCATAGTAGCCGCATGTCGTATCTCTGAAACCGGAGGTGTTGGTGCAGAAACCACTGGAGGTGCCTGACCCTGATCAGATAACCCGCTAAGATAAGCAAGTACTTGGTTGATCATCTCTGGGGTAGGTTGGGGTGGCAATTCCTCATTTTGCACTTGTTCGTTCTCCCTTTCCTCACCCTCTCTTATCACCTCCTCGGTCGGTGGAGGAGTAACCGCCCTAGTATCAGATGGTCTAGGTGCTCGTCCCCTTCCTCTAGAGGACGTCCTCCCACGACCTCTTTCACGGCCTCTTGCCGCTGCTCTTCCTCGAGCCACAGCCCCAGTGGCTGGCTCGGTCGTTTCTTGTCTTTCCGTTGTTGCTGCTGGTGCGGTCGTTGCTCTAGTTCTAACCATCTGCGAAATAGAGTGAAGATGGTCAAATACCAATTTGTATCACCTAGATACCAATTGGACTCAAGTAGTAGCACGAAAGAAAGAATGAAAGAATGGAATTTTCCTAAAGTCCTATAGCCTCTCAAAGAAAAGTAAAGGCGTCCCCCTACCGTTCCTTAAGACTCTACTAGACTCGTCCTTGTGTGATGAGACCAATGAACCTAATGCTCTGATACCACGTTTGTCACGACCCAAATCGGGGATGCGACTGGCACCCACATTCACCCTCCTATGTGAGCGAACCAACCAATCTAAACCTTAACATTTTAATACAATATCAACAAAAGTAATGCGGAAGACTTAAACTCATTAATAAAAACAACTCAAAACTATTATTATTATCCCTAAACTCTGGAAGTCATCATCACAAGAACATCTATGATCAAATTACTATCTAAGAATGTCTAAGAAGCTAAAATTACATAAGAAACTAGTCCATGCAGGAAGTCAAGGCATCAAGACTTGCAGAAGAAGATCCAGTCCAAGCTAGAAGCGTTAGCTCACCCTGAGATCCGGTATGACGAAAACTGGCTCGAATTACTGTTGTGTTGAAGTTGACGGAACGTTTACTGCATTACACAAATAACAAAGAAGAAAACATAAAAAGTAGGGGGTCAGTACAACCACAAGTACTGAGTAGATATCATCGGCCAACTCAAAACAGAAGATAATATATATCAAGTAATATTATAAATCAACTATAAACTCAACATGTAGCAACAACAAGTACTATAATCATCAACAAGTACTATCAAGTTCATCCATGAGGGCTCAAGCCTCAATACCATACTCATTTGGGAATTAAGTTCATTATGTTGAGTATATTATCATCTTTCAAGATTCATTATCTTTCTTCCTCTTGTGTCGGTACGTGACACTTCGATCCCCTACCACTATGTGTCGGTACGTGACACTCCGATCCCCTAATTCTACGTGTCGGTTCGTGACACCCGATCCCCTATATGTGTCGGTACGTGACACTCCGATCCCCTATATGTGTCGGAACGTGACACTCCGATCCCCTATATGTGTCGGTACGTGACACTCCGATCCCCTAATTCTACGTGTCGGTTTGTGACACCCGTCCCACTAATACTATATGTCGGAACGTGACACTCCGATCCACTAATACTATGTGTCGGAACGTGACACTCCGATCCCCTATATGTGTCGGTACGTGACACTCCGATCCCCTAATTCTACGTGTCGGTTCGTGACACCCGTCCCACTAATACTATGTGTCGGAACGTGACACTCCGATCCACTAATACTATGTGTCGGAACGTGACACTCCGATCCACTAATACTATGTGTCGGAACGTGACACTCCGATCCACTAATACTATGTGTCGGAACGTGACACTCCGATCCACTAATTTCATTCTATCTGTTCATCAAGCCTTCTCTATACCAAGGCATCATCAATCCCATTACTTTAATTCATCAAGCCTTCTTTTATACCAAGGCATCATCATTAATATCGTAGATTAAAGTTTCTTTCAAGATTTGGGATTCAATGGTTTTCATCATGCTTGTTTTATCAAAATCACATAATCATATTCATGCAAGCATACAATTAAGCATATAGACAGGTTTACAATACCACCAATACATATCATTCACTATTAAGAGTTCACTACGAATATCGTAAAAACCATAACCTACCTCCACCGAAGAATTGGAATCAACAAGCGATTTCCCCAAGCTTTGATATCCTTCTTCCTCGTTTGACTCTCTCTCAATCGATCAATCTCTCTCTCTCTCTTTTCTTTTGCTCTTTTTGTTTTGTTTTATTCAAACCCTGTTTCCTTTACCCTAATTATCATATAATTAAGAATAAAAGAGGACAATAGAACCCACTAATTAACTTAAGGTTACCTCTTTTAACCCCCAAGTAATTAGACTTATTAATATTAACCCTCAATCTTTATAATTAAGGAAAGAATAGTCCAAAACGTCCCTTAAAACGTGTAAAGAAATCCGATTCTGCCTGGGATTTGCGCAACCTGTGACGGCCCGTCGTGCCTGCGACGGTCCGTCACGCAGGTCGTCGCAACAGCCTAGAATCCCCTTTTTCACTAAGTGCACTGTGACGGTCCGTCACACCTGTGACGATCCGTCCTGCACTCCCGTCATGACGGTCAGAGACTCGTTTCTTGTACCAAATTCTCAAAAGTTGAAGTGTTTTGCAACGGGAGCTCACGACGGTTCGTCGTGGCTGTGATGGCCCGTCCTGCAGGTCCGTCACAATTTACAGAGAGTCGATTTTCAGTGCCCAGTTTCAGAATTCCTAAGTATATTGAAACGAGACCCTGCGACGGTCCGTCGTGCCTGTGACGGTCCGTCGTGGGGTCCGTTGCCTCAGCCAATTTTCCAGAAATAAAATCTGCTGCTCAGAACGACTAAACAGGTCGTTACATACCAATACTGTTTATATATACTGATGTAGTATCAATTAAATGAAATTATCTTTCTTAATAATACCAATATAATATATGATATTGATTTAGTATCAGTTAACTAAAATCATCAACCTTAATGATACCAATACAATATATAATACCGATCTAATATCAGTTAGGCCTCATTTGTTTGCACTTAATGGGGGTTTGAACCTTAAACATTCAGATTCAGCTCATTAAGAGAGTTTGATTTTTAAGTTTGAATCTTAATCATTATTCATTCCATTAAGTCTATTTGTTTTTTTTAAAAAAAAACATCTTACTGGTTCTTAATGAGTCTGAATAAATCAGAACTATAACAGAGTCTTAATATCATTCATACTCTATTAATATAATAAATGTTCTTTTCATAGACAACTTTCTCTTCTTCCTTGTTTCTCTTCTGGACAAATTTCAAGTTTCTTCCTCTTCTTTTTCAATCAAGAACCATTTTTTTTCTTTTGAATAAATAAGTTTCATAATCTTTTATATGTATTTATCTCATATCTCTAATATATAAAATATTCTTGGGTGAATTAATATTTATGAACAACTCTTCTTGTCACAATTCGTTTGTTGTAAAACTTCTTTGGAAGGAGTTATCATTGTTTCTTGAGAAAAAATTGTTTGAGAAAACAAATAAATCATCTTTTTTCTGGGATGGATTATAATCTTATTCTTGAAACAATTGTTTGGAAGACATCTTCTTAGTTTGGATTATAACTTTTATTAATAGTATTTAATTTATAATTTAAAAAATATTATGCACACTCAGTTGTTAAAAACAAACAATCTTACTGATTTAGTGTTCAGGCCTAGAATCTACATCTTAATGTTCAGACAAGTATTAAGATTCTGACATCTTAATCTTAATGCTAATCTTAACATTCATATGTGAATTCATATTCAAACCTCTTAATATTAATGAAAACAAATGATGTCTTAAGCGAAATTAGTTAGAGAATGTATAAAGTAAGTATTTAGTTAGAGTATGAATATAAAGAGGTATATATATTTATAAGGAAAAATAGTATATAATGACAAACTATTAATTCAAATTAAATGGTATAACTACATTTTGATTTAATTGTGCCCTGTTGCAAACTGTTTGTCAGTCGCCTCTCTCCCTCAAACTCTGTCACCCTCCCTCTTTTGCTCGCTCCCTCTTTCGTTGCCTCTCTCACTTTATACAACCAGAAATGTATTGTACATGCGAGAAAAAAATGTATTCACACATGCATATACATTTATTTTCGTCCTATACATTTATAATTATACAATACAAATATTTCCTTATCTAGTTCTCTTCTGTCTTTCTCTCTTTCTCGCTATATACAAACACAAATTATATAAAATATCATGTATAATTTATGTTTGTTTAAAGCGAGAGAGAGATCAATATTTGATATACAAACGTTTTATTTCGATTCAGTTGTATACAAATCTAAATTTATACAGATATACAAACACATGAAATTGAATTGAGAGGATACCTATACAAACGAGAGACTGGCAGCCATTTATCCAAATGTACTGCCAGTGAAATTATACAAATCTGAAAGAGGAACCAGAGAAATTACACAATTGCTTCTTTTGTATATATGTATAGCGAAATAGCCTAATCATAACATGTTTACTATGGAGCGCAATTATATAAATTTTGCTACAATATAAAAATATAAATTTTGTATTTGCTATTTGTGAAAGTTACTTATTTTATAATCATTTTGTTTTTATGGGATATTCCCTTTGCTTAATTTCCCCAATTTTCAATAAAGCCTTAGCTAGATTATTGGGCCACACAATGGGCCTAGTGGTTAATCCTTTTGTAAATTGGAAAATTTACATATTTAATCGGTTGCTTAAAGTACATTCCCTTAATGTAAATATTGCTATAAATATTTATAAAATTACTCCAATTAAATCTTCTTCTCTAAGCACCTTTCTTTTCATTTTCAATATTAGAAGGCTAATAAATTAGTAAACATTGAGTTTTAGCTCTTAACAGAAAATTTCTTATAATCAGAAAATTATTTATTTCAAGATCAAAATGTTTCTGTCATATATACATATTACTAATATATCTTTTATATTCATTGATTTTTGTGATAATTTTTTTGATGTTTAATTTGTAAAATGATTTTTAATTACTTTGCTTGATATTTTAAATTATATTTAAATCATCATGTCAATATTATATTAATATTTAATTTATTTTTTATTTATCTAAGTATACTATTTATTGAAATTTCAATATGGATATTTGTAACGACCTGTTTAGTCGTTTTGAGCAGCAGATTTTATTTCTGGAAAAATTAGCTAAGGTGACGGACCCCACGACGGACCGTCATGGGCACGACGGACCGTCGAGGGGGTCTCGTTTCAAAACACTTAGAAATTCTGAAATTTGGGTACTGAAATCAATTCTCTGAACTTCGTAACGGAATGGCAGGACGGACCGTCGTGGGCACGACGGACCGTCACAGGCCCTTTAATGGAATTGAGTCTCTGAACTCTGTGACGGAGCAGCAGGACGGACCGTCGCAGGCACGACGGGCCGTCACAGGCTGCAAAATCCCAGGCTGGGTCGGATTTCTTTAAATGTTTTAAGGGACGTTTTTGACTATTCCTGCTTTAATTATAAAGTTAGTGGGTTAATGTTAATAAGTCTAATTACTTGGGGGTTAAAAGAGGTAACCTTGAGTTAATTAGTGGGTCATTATTGTCATCTTTTATACTTAATTATATGCTAATTAGGGTAAAAGAAAGAGGGTTTGAATAAGAAAAATAAAAAGAACAAAGAGAGAGAGAGGATCGATCGAGAGAGGAGAAACGAAGAGGAAAACACAAAGCTTTGGGAAATTGCTTGCTTGATCACGAATCTTCGGTGGAGGTAGGTTATGGTTTTTATGCTATTCGTAGTAAACTCTTAATAGCGAATGATATGTATTGGGTAGTATTGTAAACCCTTCTATATGCTTAATTGTATGCTTGCATGAATGTGATTATATAATTGTGATAAAATAAGCATGATGAAGCTATTGAATCCTAAATCTTGAAAGAAACTCTAATCTACTTTGTTAATGATGATGCCTTGGTATAAAAGAAGGCTTGATGAACGAAAGTAGTGAGATTAGGGGATCGGGTGCCACGTTCCGGTACCAGGATAGAAATAGAGGATCGGGTGCCACGTTCCGGTACCAGGATAGAAATAGAGGATCGGGTGCCACGTTCCGGTACCAGGATAGTATATGAGGATCGGAGTGTCACGTTCCGACCCAGGATAGTATATGGATCGGGTGCCACGTTCCGGTACCAGGATAGTATATGAGGATCGGAGTGTCACGTTCCGACACCAGGATAGTATATGGATCGGGTGCCACGTTCCGGTACCAGGATAGAATGAGGATCGGAGTGCCACGTTCCGGCACCAGGATAGAATATGGATCGGAGTGTCACGTTAAAAATGACCTTTAGCAGTAATTAATTAACGACAATAATCTAATTGACGCTAAATATATATTTTAGCGGCAATTAACACTTTTTATATATTTCATAAAGTCTTTAGCGACATTGGATCTAATGACACTTAGATAAAAACATTAACACTCTATATTAATACTCTATTTATTCTATTTATTGCAGCTAAAAGTTATTTTTGTTATTATGATACGAAAGTTAGTACGTCTAATTATATAATTGTTTCTTTCAAATCGACATTTTTGACATTTCTTGGCCACTTACGAATGAGATTCCAAATCCATGGTATGATAGTGCACCGCGTTCTTTTCATTTTTCAATATTAGAAGGCTAATAAATTAGTAAACGTTGAGTTTTAGCTCTTAACAGAAAATTTCTTATAGTCAGAAAATTATTTATTTCAAGATCAAAATGTCTCTGTCATATATACATATTACTAATATATCTTTTATATTTATTGATTTTTGTGATAATTTTTTGAATGTAGTGATTAATTTGTAAAAAGATTTTTAAATTTACTTTGCTTGATATTTTAAATTATATTTAAATCATCATGTCAATGTTATATTAATATTTAATTTATTTTTATTTATCTAAGTATACTATTTATTGAAATTTCAATATGGACATTTTAGTTTAATAAAAATAAAAATTCAATAATATATTATAATAGATATTCAAAATAATCTTAATAGTAAAAATGCATTGATATTTATCCTTTTTTTCATAATTTATTTCTTAAAAGTATCTTTATTTTAAAAAAAAATAATAATAATTAAACACAATTTGCTTAGTAAAAATATTTTTCAAATAAATTAAACACTTTTTTTTTCAAATACTTAGTATTTTGAAAAGCTATTTTAAAAAAGTGTAGCTGTTTTTAGCAGCAAACATACTCTTAATCAACTACTCTCTCCATTTCTTATTAATTGAATTTTTGAGGTATTTTACGCCTTTTAAAAAAATTAGATTAAATATTAATTGAACATAGTTTTCTAATTTTATCCTTATTAATTACTGTCAAATTTATTAAAGTCATCACAATGAAAATTTAAATAAAGGATAAAATTGCAAGAACACTCTAAAAATAAAAATAGTCTTGAAAACTAAACAATTAAATTAATTTAAAAAATAAAAAATATTTTAAAAAGTCAATTAATATGAAACACAAAAAATAATAAATTTCATAAACCAATTAGTTTAACCCAAAAAGAGCATATTCCTTGATTACATCATATACAATTTTTTAACTTTCATGTTAATCTTATCTCAAAATAATAATCTAATGTTTGTGGATTTAGTCACCTTTCCACCTAATTTGCAAGTAGCAAAGCCTTTTAATTTTTAGAATATATTTTAGTCAAATCAAAATAGGTTAAAATATACTCCTAGTGTAGATTTTTTATTATTATTGTGTATATATATAAAATAAATGGATACCACTATGGATGAACAAAAATTAGAGTGGTAATTTTTTTATTTAAAAGAAAAAAGGTTCTAACTTTTGGAGACATGCTTTAAGAATTAATTAAGGGTAATTAGTTTTGTTCTCCACTTACAAATTAATCTTATACTAATTAATTTTGATTGTAGCCAAGATTGACGCATACAAGTTAAATAATTAGAAAATGACTCACATGAATGTTTAAGATTATAAATAAAGCAATTACTCTTTAATAAACTCACAAAAAACTTTAATTGGTAATTGATGCATGTTAGAAGCAAAACTAGAATTTTAAATTTATGAAATCTGAATTTTATACTAACTATTTTAAGTGACAATAACTAAGTGTCAAATTTAATATTTATATGTATTTATTAATGTGAATATATTAATTGAACAAACTCTATGGGATTCGATCGAATCTTTATGCAGACTACTAGTTCCGCCATATATTTATCGGACATATATAAATAATAGAAATAATTTCGATAAAAAAAAAAGGGGATAATGTCCAAGTACCTCCTCAATCTATGCCCAAAATCTCAGAGACACACTTATACTATACTAAGGTCCTATTATCTCCTAAACTTATTTTATAAGTAGTTTTCTACCCCTTTTCAGTCTACGTAGCACTAATTTGAAAAAAAAAAAGTCAACCATTATTGGACCCACAAGATAGTGCCACGTAGGTCGAAAAGGGGCAGAAAATTATTTAAAAAATAATTTCAGGGGGTAAAAGGACCTTAGTATAGTATAAGTGTATCTCTGAGATTTCGAGCATAGGTTGAGATAGTACTTGTGCATTATCCCAAAAAAAATGGCTCATACTTCCAAATTAAATTCTTGGATGATAATTGAGAATATACTGTATATAATTATTCAAATGTAGAATAATAAATAAAATTCCTCCTGCAAAAGACACTTATAAGGAGTAGTTTCATAAAGTATATTAGATAAAAAAAAAATGCATTTATTTTGCATATTATTAATATCTTATTTGACACGTTTTTTTAAATTTATATATAATTAATACAACATTAATTATATACTTTTCCCTTTGACTCAATTTCTTTGCAAATTTGCTAAGTGATTTATGCATTTGTCATTGTCACATAGTCATAGTATCAAAGTTAAGTTAAAAGTAGTAACAATAAAAGAATGACCTTTATCTTTTATTCTCTCAATCACATTAATCCACAAAAATTAGATACGTAATCTAATATTTTTTTACTATTAAAAGATATGATACAGTGAATGAAACTGTTTTTTTTATTAGAGATTTCGAATTCGAGCTTTAATATAAAATTTTGTTTAGTAGGGAGTGCTACCCCCAAACGAGGCCCTATGTGTAACAAAAAAAGCTTTCTATTATAAGCTCTTTATTGACTTGTTAATATGGTCTTCAACTAAATGAACTTTTTTTTTTCAAATTTAAACTTTCCAACTCAATGAACATTGTAAACCTTGTACCCTTTCTTCTCAATTTATTAATATATTTTTCCAACTTAACATATGGTTATATAAATAATAACAATATATCTAATGAAATTTCACAATAAAGATATGGAGAGGGTAAAATGTACATAAATTTTATCACTATCTCGTAAAGATAGAGAGACTATTTCTGAAAATAATCGTCGACTCAAGTGTAGCTCATCCAAGTACAAAAAAAGGAGATAGCGAAGAAAATATAGCATGTAGAAAAAACAGTGCTAAATCTACCATAAGAGAGAAAAAACAACAACAATATAATATAATAATCGAAACACAATAAACGACATACTAGGATAGATTTTTGAAAACAATACTCCCTCCGTTCCATATAAGTCTATCACTTTTCATTTTTGTACGGTGCTTAAGAAATCATAAATAAGAAGACAATTTTACTAATTCACCCTTAAATAACATCATGAAAATTTTATAAAAGATTGTGAACTTTAAAAAAAATAATTTCATTGATAATATATAAAAATTTTAATTAATGCTTTCTTAATTTGGTAAGGTGATCAACTAATATGGGACCGATGGATTAATAAACAATGATAAATACAAAAAATAAAAGCTACCATAATAAACTGTTACAATGACAAAGATCAACCACCCTAAGTACGTCAAAACTATACTACCTACTAAGTTTGTACCCTTAATACATGTCCTCAACACTTTTATAAGGTCATATCCTCGATAATCTGAAGTTGCATCATATCCTGTCTTATTACCTCTTTTCAATACTTCTTCAACTTATTTCTGTCACTCCTCATATCTTCTACAATCAACCTCTCACACACTATCACGAATGAATTTGCACATCTTCTCTTCATAGGTACAAACCATCTACGTCACTTCTCTCAATATTTCTCCTCAACTTCCTATTACATCATGTCATTTGTCTCATGTTTGAATAAATTTGGACGTGTGAAACTTCTTGAACAAATTCTCATATCACGTAAACATGACCTTTTTACATAATATACATCATATTTACGAAATCATCTAGTGTGCTTGCCCTTAAATTATACCCCATCAATTTCATTTTTCTTTTTAGACCGTCTCAAAAAGAATGTTACCTTACTATAATTAGAAACAGTTTAATTTTTAATTCACCTTTTATCTTTTATGAAATGAATTACGATCACACAAATATCCGAGGATTGTTTTAAGCCACAAGTTTCAAATTCCTTTTTTTTAAAACATCATGTCAAGTCAAATAATGTCACATAAAATAGAACAGATTGCAATTGATTATCCCATTTTCCTTAGATCATTTGGATGTCAGTACTATTTTTATCAGGTCATGAGTTTAACTACTATTCATCGCGACTGAATTTTATTTTTTATACACGATCTACGTCTTTAATTATAGTAATAGCCGATAAAAGTCTTATTTTATAAAATTTGGAAAAAACTTAACAAAAAAATAATTTAATTATGAATAGAAATTGGTATAAGATAAAGTTGAATGCATGTGAATTAATATTCTTTATAGTGTGATCCGCAACAATAGGACAATTCTATTTTAATTTATAATATAAAGTTTTTAATGTCATAAAAACGTATGAAAACAAAAAAAGCTAGCAAACGCGTTAGCTAGTTTCAAATAATTTTAATTATGATATGGTTGGTGGGATAAGAAACTAATACATACATGACCAATAAATTATATTATATTATATTATATTTATTAAAATAAATTAAATCAAGAATAATTGTATTCACACGAATGAATATGGATCTAAGATGTTATGTAGTAAAGATCTTTTGTTTTGCTTCCTAAGATTTAGGCTGGCAACAGAAGGTCTAAATAATTGCAATTTTAATTAATATGAATATATCATAATTATTTTGCAAACTGTTAATTAATTAATTAATTAATTAATTAGTGTCATGTGACTACATTTGGTTTTTTTATATCAATAATTTATCAAATATGAGATCTACTGATAATTCATAATGCCACCCTTATTCTAAGGGTGATCGAGTCGGTTGATGAGCAGATAATCTTTCAAAATGAATCTTAGATTTGAAATTGTATATGTATATATTTTAAATTGAGTTCATTGCATTATACTCGTCGAATTTGGTTATATTGCACTAGAGTGAAAGTATCTTTTGATAAACAATGAACCGCCAGTATCTTTGATACTTTCTCCGTCTCATGTTAATTATTATTTTAGCTTGAAATAATTATTTTCACTTTAGAATGATAAAAGGATAAAAAAAATGTTCTTAAACTATGTGAAAGGAACAAAAATGTTCTCCTTTTATAGTTAGGCTAAAAATTACTTTTACCGTCAATACTTTAGCTCAAAAATATCATTGCAGTCAATATTTTGATCCATAAATATCCCTATAGTTACAAAATGGGTCAAAATGACTTTTTTCCAAATAAATGTATTATTTTTTTCTTTTTAAACACATTTTCTTCCTAATGAAAATATTATTAAGGAACACTATTCTTGTTTTCTTTATTCTAAAATCACTTTAGCAAATAAAAATGTAGGAAATATTTTTTTTCTTCTTAATCTCATTTTATCAATTAAAATAGAATAATTTCATGTATCCTTTCGATAGATAATATATGTCATATATATAAGATCATAGTATATCTATCATTAATTTATATTGATATAACGATAAAAAATATTGATGATAAGTTAAAAGTATTTTCATTATTTTTTTGTATGAATTAAAGTAAGATAAATATTTTTTAATTTTTTTAATAATATTAATTGAAAAAAAGTGTGTCAAACAGAAAGTAATAATATATTTATTTGAATCAAATTATTGATGTCAAGAGCATTTTTGAACCAAACTACATACGAGGGACATTTTTGTTCCTTTCGTATAGTTTAAACGCATTTTTGAATCAAAGTATTGACGGTAAAATCATTTTTGAGCTAAACTATAAATGGAGTACATTTTTGTTACTTTCACAAAGTTTAAGGGCATTTTTTAGCCTTTTCCCCTTTAAAAATTCAAGACTAAAGTTGATAATTGATTTCAATTATACCTTTGACATTAAACAAGTATGCCTTTATTTAAGAAGAAAAAATATTTTACCTTCATTACAAAAAGGGGTAACTCAGTAAACTGTATCTTATATTTTTTTAATGAACGTAGAAAGAACTAAATCAGCTATTTAAATAAACTTATCTCACATTACTTAGAGCCTGTTTGGCTCAGCTTAAAAGCTGGTCAAACTGACTTAAAAGCTGGTTTTTGACTTATTTGACTGTTTGGCAATACTCAAAACAGCTTATTTTAAGTTAAAAAAAACTTATTTTAAGCCAAAAGTTAAAAGCTGGGGTAGGGGTGCTTTTTTTTTTTTGCTTGTAAGCTGTTTTAAGTTGACCACATTTTTATGTTTTTTCCCTTAATATTTTTATACAATCTCCAAATTATCCATATAACCCTAACATCTCTTTCTTCTATTTTTCCCTTTTCACGTTTGGCATAACAACTTCAGCACTTTTATCCAAACGCATAACTGCTTATTTTAAAAATAAGTTTCAGCACTTTCAAAAGTACTTTTTTAAAGCTGCTTTTATTAAGCCCATCCAAACGGGCCCTTAGAGCCTGTTTGGCTCAGCTTAAAAGCTGGTCAAACTGACTTAAAAGCTGGTTTTTGACTTATTTGACTGTTTGGCAATACTCAAAATAGCTTATTTTAAGTTAAAAAAAACTTATTTTAAGCCAAAAGTTAAAAGCTGGGGTAGGGATGTTTTTTTTTTTTTTAGCTTATAAGCTGTTTTAAGTTGACCACATTTTTATGTTTTTTCCCTTAATATTTTTATACAATCTCCAAATTACCCATTTAACCCTAACATCTCTTTCTTCTATTTTTCCCTTTTCACGTTTGACATAACAACTTCAGCACTTTTATCCAAACGCATAACTGCTTATTTTAAAAATAAGTTTCAGCACTTTCAAAAGTACTTTTTTAAAGCTGCTTTTATTAAGCCCATCCAAACGGGCCCTTACTGATATGTTACATTATAGCAACCTTGTTCATTAGGGTTATTACATTTTACCAAATAGAAATGTGAATTAGATCATATTTCATTGGATATTAATACTTAATAGATGAAAATTAGAGAAGATGATTTCTTGTTTGTTTTTTTCGGTTTAGCATTCGATCAAGAACGTCCGTTGGTATGATTACAATCTCAAAAGAAATGTAATTATTTCTATCTTTTGATTTAAAATCAGCAATGAACCACCATTTAAATGTCATATACACCTGTATGCCCTGCATGTGGGGAAGTACACTGACATTATCAATTAATAGTCAACAACTCCTTGGATCACAATACTTTCTTGATCGTTCCTTCTATTGTCAAGAGGTGAGTGAGATTAACAGAAAAGTCGGATTAAATTTGAATTTGCGTCGAAAAGTCCCACATTGAGGGGTAAAATACTTTCTTACAAAGCGAATTTCGTATGGGGTTCGAACTGGACATCTCCTGATTAAAAATGAAGGAATCCTTACCAATTCTTCTATTTTTCCCCTTTAGAAAAGAAGTTGACTTTGACTCATTAGTTTTTGTTATGTTGTTTTTTTAATTGGAGAGTTAAGAAATTTGATGGATTAGAATGTTAGTTTCCTTTTGACCCTTTGGTATATGGATTGGATAATTAGTTCCCTTTTGACTTTTTTCTTTTTATTGGTTTATGAATTGAATAGTTAGTCCCCCTTTTGACTTTTTTTTTTTGGTTTACTTATAAGTTACAAATGTGCAAATATCGTTCTTGAGACATTTTTTTCTCCTCCTCGATCCCATCAACTTTCATAAAGTACATTAGTATAATTGCTAATTACTCAACACATTCATAATTTTAAAAATTACATATCTTATTCGACTACACACTATTCTAGTGAATGTATTTGTTTCTCTCCTCTCTCGCTCGCCTCTCTTTCTTTCTCGTTCACTACTTATATGTATCCTTATTTCACAATATATATTTATATATATTTCAAAATATATCTAGATTTTACAATTTCTTGTGTCTAAGTATCTAATATATTTTTCATATATCTGCATATCCAAAATCAGTTTCAATCTATTGTATATGATATGATCAATTTCATTAGTGTATATAATATTAATTTCACTAGTGTAACTTATATCAAATATATCTAGTGTATCTGTTAGTTAAAGTGATTTAGAATATTTCTGGTAAAAAAGGCTAGAGTTAAGGTGGCCAAGGTCTTGGAATGAAACCTTAGAGTGGGGTACGTGTAGTGTTTGGCATACAAGGTAGGTTTGACTTGTTTGTTAAATATTTTAGTACAATATCTAAAGTTGTATTAGTTAGACTTTTATATATATATTATCTATATATTTATTTAAGATGTAGACTTAATCATGTTGTTTTCTCACTATTTTGGCTAAAACTGCTAGATGATTGTATGGATTAGGTTGTCAAAGTTTTGATTTGCCTATTGAAGAATTGATGTGGTTGTCAGTCACGACAATTTGAATCATGACACAAGAACACCACGTGTAAGCCTTTCTTAGATCGTATAAGGATATAATTTCAATATATCTTCTTATCTTTGCAGATAGAAGCAGGTTTGTGTACGGCTTGTGAATTTGACGATGTGATTAAAAGATGTTATAATTTATTTAGAAATATATATAAAAACTTAATTTTTAAAAAAATTATTATTCATTTGTTCATTTGACATGTAACTAGTGATTATAGCTCATGCATAAGGTTTATTAATTTAGGTGTCCATTAGCACACCTATATCAAATAGAGATGTCTATTTTTTAATTGTTATGAACAACTTATAAAGGCCAACCTCTACTATTAGCTCCCTTGTAGATTATTACAATGATTTTTAGTAATGATATTTTATTGAGATTTGATACAAAATCTAAGTTAAAGTTGAAAGTACATAGAGAAGATATAGAAGCTACTAGCTAAGTTTTTTTTTTGTTTTTCTATTTTTGATACCAACTAGTATATGCTTCCTTGCATTAACAAATAACCCCAAAAAAGGAAAACAAATTCATGATTGGCTTTGGTAGTTGCTAAACTCTCTTACCTTTCAATTATTTATTATTAATATTAGTGTGCTACAATATCATAGCTAGAATAATACATATTATTATCTCAATTTATGAAACAATCATTTGATTTGGTGTTGAGTTTAAAAAGTAAAAAAAATAAAAAATTACATAACTATATATTATTCTTGTTATACAAAAATGACATTTTTCTAAAAATATATTTTTTAAAAAATATGCCACGTGATTTTTTTTATTTGATTTTACATCCGGTGTTCGACACTCATATTTGAGTCAGATTAAATTCAAATTTGCATTGAGGATAAAGTCTCCCTAACAAAAACAACTCTTGGAGTTCGACTAAATCTGAAACAAATATGACTTTTGAACTCTCACTAAATCTAAATTCATATTAAAAAGTCAAAAACAAGAATAACGAGAGACTAAAACTCGAAAACTCTAATTAAACATCAAAAAATACTTATCACTCGATCAAAAAATTATCGGATGTCACATGAATTTATATGAAAGGGAGGCATACACATATATATTATCTATATATTTATTTAAGATGTAGACTTAATCATGTTGTTTTCTCACTATTTTGGCTAAAACTGCTAGATGATTGTATGGATTAGGTTGTCAAAGTTTTGATTTGCCTATTGAAGAATTGATGTGGTTGTCAGTCACGACAATTTGAATCATGACAAATGAACACTACGTGTAAGCCTTTTCTAGATCGTATAAGAATATGATTTTAATATATCTTCTTATCTCTGCAGGTAGAAGCAGATTTGTGTACGGCTTGTGGATTTGGCGATGTGGTTAAAATACATACAAAAACTTAATTTTTAAAAAAATATTATTCATTTGACATGTAATTAGTGATTATAGCTAATGCATAAGGTTTATTAATTTAGGTGTCCATTAGCACACCTATATCAACTAGAGATGTCTATTTAATTGTTATGAACAACTTATAAAGGCCAACCTCTACTATTAGCTCCCTTGGAGATTATTATAACAATGATTTTTAGTATTGATATTTTATTGAGATTTGATACAAAATCTAAGATAAAGTTGAAAGTACATAGAGAAGATATAGAAGCTACTACCTAAGTTTTTTTTTTTTCTATTTTTGATACCAACTAGTATATGCTTCCTTGCATATTAACAAATAACCCCAAAAAAGGAAAACAAATTCATGATTGGCTTTGGTAGTTGCTAAACTCTTTTACCTTTCAATTATTTATCATTAATATTAGTATGCTACAATATCATAGCTAGAATAATACATATTATTATCTCAATTTACGAAACATTATTTGATTTGGTGTTGAGTTTAAAAAGTAAAAAAAAATTCAAATATTTACATATCATATTATTCTTGTTATACAAAAATGATATTTTTCAAAAAATATATTTTTTAAAAAATATGCCACATGATTTTTTTATTTGATTTTATATTCGGTGTTCGATACTCATATTTGAGTCGGACTACTTTCAAATTTACATTGAGGATAAAGCCTTCTTAACACAGACAACTGTTGGAGTCAGACTAAATCTAAAATAAAGATGACTTTTTAAATTCTGATTAAATCTAAATTCACATTGAAAAATAAAAAACAAAAATAACGAGAAACTCATACTTGAGAGCTCTAATTAAACATCAAGAAATACTTATCACTCGATCAAAAATTGTCGGCTGCCACATGAATTTGATTGAAAGGAAGGAATACCCATATAATTGAATTTACTGGTGTAGCCGCTATTTCCTCCCACTTGTTTATGGAGGTGAGTGGCAGCCATTAGAGGTGTGGGGTGTGGGGGATATTGCATTGAAATCCACAAAACAGCACAAAAACTAACCAATCCATGAGCTTCTCTTTTTAACCATTAACCACACATATCATTTTCCTTTGATTTCTCCTTGGTTCTTGGCCTAAAGTACACTTTTCCAAGATTTCATTTTTTTTTTGGTTTTTGTTTTGATGAACAAGAATCTAGGGGTGGGTGATTGAAAAGGGGACAACCCCACTTGGTTAATATACTTTCTCAATCATCCTTCCTTTTCTTCTTCTCCATATTTTCCCTTTTCTTTCATATATCAAGATTTGATTTTTCCAAGAAAAGAGCTTGGTGCACAAAAAGTTGGTATTTTGATTAAAAGGGGTCTTTGTATCTGGACTCATCTCCCCATTTTTTTCATTATTGAGGGATTTTTCCAGGTGTCAGAGACCCATATCAGATCTGTGTACAAAAAAAAATCCATTCTTTAATGTGCATATGGATTCTTGATGTGGGAATATCCATTTTAGAACAACCCTTCTGTTTGTATGCACATAAATAGAGGGTAATCTTCCATTTTCCCCATTTGCTATTTCTGTGAACACAATTATCCATTGTTTCCATTTTCCTTACAAGGGTATATAGTTATAGAGTTTGTTTAGTCAGTCTTGTTAGAGTTTTGGCGAGGCCCACAGTTTGTTTTGGTGGGCTTCGTCAAGCTAATAGAAGTATAATATCTGTATTTTGTTGAGGAAAGGGGAGGGGGGGTATTAGTTTAGTTTTATATAATTGTTACAGGAGAAAGAGTAAAACAAATGAGTTGAGTTTCTACTTATTTTACTAACCTTGCTTTTAACATATAATTGGTCACCTAACTTTTGATCTTTTTACCCCCACATGATTTATGCTTAAATTGATTAACTTCTTTTTCAACTTTAACAAATGCTTTTCTTATTGATAACTTGCTTTACTTTCATTACTTTCCTTTGTAAGTCTCTTTCCCTTAAGCCACTTCCTTTATGGAGTAGTTCTGAGGTGAGATTGTTATCAATATGGTTTTGGAATGATTTCTTGATTTTGAACCCTTTCAAGAAAGGATTTTTAGAATCTTTAATGTCCTCAAATGTGATGACACTGAGGAGGAAGAGTTTCAGTTATAGAGTAGAGAATGTTGAGGCAAATTCTGAAATGTCTGTGTTGGATTTGCCTGAATTGGTTTTGGAATGTATTCTTGAGAGGCTCCCACCTGAGGGACTTTGTAGTATGGCAAGTGTTTGTAGTTCTTTGAGGGAGAAATGCACAAGTAAATATCTTTGGGAAAAGCATATGAAAGAAAAATGGGGTAGAGTTCTTGGTCCTGCTGCTCATAGGGAGTGGTTGTGGCATATTTCTTCAAGAAAGGATTCAAGTTTCTTTAATCAGGCTAAAGAAAGAGGTTTAATGACTTACCTCTCCCAGTTTTGGCCTATTTCAATCGTTAGATCTAATCCTAGCACTAGTTTCAAGAAAAAGGATCCCCCAGTTATTGATTCAATCATGTCTATGTATCTTGCTCTTGAATCTGGCAAGTTTTGGTTCCCTGCTCAAGTCTACAATCGCGAGGTAATCATTGCTTTTCTTGATTTTAAATCTTCAGCTTGAATAGTTTTTACCTTTTTTGTGTGAGTGAAATGTAATCACTAAGATTGTGCAGAATGGGCATGTTGGTTTTATGCTATCTTGCTATGATGCTGAACTTAGCTATAGTCGAAGAACCGACACTTTCCAGGCCAGGTAATTGGGAATATATATTCAGAATTTTCCATTGTAAATCTACTTGTCATCAGCAAAAAACTACACATGGAATTAAAAAGGGATCAAGAAATGCTATCTTCCTGTCATATATATATATCGTTGATGAATTAGGTGAAATCAGTTTGTTTCTCTTATTTGTTTGCAGATATCCTCCACATGGAAGGAGGGCAATGGCAATAGAGACAGGTGTAACATGGGATAGATTAAGAGTTCCTCCTCTTGATACCTCTCCACATGATCTTTATATCTCTGATTGCTTGACTGAATTATGCCCTGGTGATCACATTGAGATTCAATGGAGAAGAAACAAAGAGTTCCCTTATGGTTTGTTCCTCTCCTAAACCATTCAAACATTTTTGCATTTTCATTAGTTTTGCAACATCTATATATATTTTTATCACTCTGTTGAGCTAAGGGTCTATCAAAAAACAGTCTCTACCTCCCAAGGTCGGGACTTTTTGCGTACACTCTATTCTACCCTCCCGAAACCACACTTGCGGGATTATGTTGTTGTTTTTCCTTTACTGCCTTTCCTCTTCCTTCCTAAGTTACTTGGTGAAGTTAGGTAATACTCTTAAGATTCTTTAGTTGTGGTCTTGTGGATGATGTGTTATCAAAAGGTCCTTGTTCACTTGATCTCCCAAAACGTGTTGAAATTTTAAACCTGCCTTAATTGACCACAACTTTTTATTGATAAATTTTTGAATATATTTTCAATAGTACATGTTGGGAGTGCTATGAGCAGTTATCATTTTTTTTAAAAGATAGAAGGTGGCCAGTCTTTCTTGTTTGGTAGAAAGTCTAATCATGGTTAGCAGAAACTTGACATCCTATTTTTTGATTTGATTCCACTGTCAATTTCTTTCTAGGACAGGTGACGAACATTGATTGGTGTTTTGATGATATTGACAAATTCTATCTTTGGTTTTTCCAATCTTTGAATTTTTGTGGCATATTTTTGCAGGCTGGTGGTATGGTGTTGTAGGCCACTTGGAAACGTGTGATGGAAATGAGTATTACTGTCGTTGTCATGAAAGTGGTGAGTTATTTTCCCTTGTTTTTCATCTATATACTTTTACACCCAAGTCATTTGGATAAATCCAGCCGTAACTTTACTTACCAGTTATCTGTTGATTGCCTTCTTAAACGGGCTAAATTCAAAGATTTCGCCTTATACACTGCTACGTCAATCACTCAACGGACCAAAATACAAGAAACACAAACCTCAGTGCGATCAGTATTAAGATCATAGGTCTCATTTTTGATCCCGATTAATGACTACAATACACATATTCTTGTAGTTGAGTTCCCTAGTTGTGCATTCAAGATTTTCACACATATATGTAGGATGAGAAGACATCTTAGCTGTGAATTTTGATTGTCAATTCATCATTATCACAAAATAGACTTTTTCTTTAGTAAAGGCCCCTCTTGGACTCCCATCACTTTGCATGTGGGCTCATCTTTTGTCACACAAGACAAGTCGTATTCATTTTGTCATTTTTTCTTCAAACATGGTCATAAGTGCTGTTTCAGTGGAGCATATTTAATAATATAAGCAAAATCTGAAAGAGACTTGTAATATTCTCAGCCTATGATCCTTCCTTATGGAGCTGCATTATTGATCCCTCTTATATTAATATAATATAGATTGATTGTCCAAGATTTTCAATTTCATAGTCTTACAATCCTTGTGAAGTTTCACTATTAGTAACAACTTCACATCTCTTCCCTTATGTCATAGGAAAACTCATGACTAGAAACAATCGTTATGGTTTGTTTTGATATCCGGTAGGAATAATGAGAAAAAAAGGCCCATGGTTTAACTAAAGAACTACCTTTAACTTTAAGTAGGACTCTACCTTAGCAACTTTTTTTTTCCCCTATGTTTTCCTCACCAGTTTTCATTTTTTTTGTGGAGTTCGTCAAGTTCTTACATATTTAACTTCTGGATACCATATCCACACCTCATTTCATATTATATAGATTTCAAACTCATCTTTTGGTAAAGGTATCAAAGCGAAATACAGCATTCTGATTGAGATGGTAGTTTGGTATGACTAGGCTTATATTCACTTTGAACACCACCTTTAATCATTTCAGAGAATCAATCAATCACTTGGTAATAGTTCCTCAAGCCTTAATTTAATCAATAAACTATCTTCATTTTTAAGTTGGCTATGTGATTCGTCGATATCCAATTCAATCTAAGCCCGTCATTTGTTAAAAGTTCTATTCTTTCAATTTGTTGAATTTTCATGTAAGTTTACACAGATCTACTTTTCTAACATTGTAAAGGAAGAAGGGTCAGGGGAATGAAGCAATAACAGAAAGTATAGTAGATATCTACTGTTCCAAGGAAAAATGAATTGACTACTCGAAATCTTATGCCACATGTCTTTTGATGCATTGGCAACACGAATTCTTTACACTTTGCAACTCCAAAGCTGTTATATCGTTGTTTTTTGTCATGGTTTCTAATCCTCAAGGTGGTGCTTGCAGATACAGTAGTGCTAGAGTTCAACCAGTATACTCATGGATCGCGGTGGAGGACAACACACATTGATAGGAAAGATCATCGTGAGGAAGGGAATGAGGCTGATGGATTTTATGGAGGAATCCGAAAACTTCATAGCAATGAAGAGATTTCTATATGGAGACGCCTGTGGCCATCCGATGTCTTGGAGTAAGTTGCAAGCTCACCATTGTTGGCAAAAACCACATTTGTTCCTTCAGAATGTGAGGAAGTTAACACCTGAACTTGGAAGTAAGCCATTTTCAGTATACCACTTCGACTTCTATTGTTTTGTGATCAGTGAGGGGAGTTATCTCGACACTGATCCTACTTGTTTGTAAAATGATTACCACGTTTACAGATCGATTTGTTTAGTAAAATCTATTAAAGCTCTAGTTATCTTCTTGTACTAAGAAATTAGATTGTTGATCCACCTTTAATAGTTTCTGTTGATCAATGAAAGGAAAGAAGCTTGGTTATTGGAATACTTAATAAGTTTTATGTTCTAATATAACTACAACTGTAAAAACTTATTTTTCTTTTGATTAATAAAAGGATAGAAATTTTGTTTTCTATTTGGAGTTTGCAAAACCTTTAGCAAATTTTTGGTTCTAAAACTATCTTTGTTATGTTTCATTTGTTGTTAGATATATTAAAATGATGATACAAAAAAACTTCTCATTGAAGTTAAAAATGTCACAAATATGGAACATAAACTACACATCCCCTTTCAAATGAAAAATCCTATCAATAATATTGTCTGATAAAATTGAAACGATACAGAGAAGATTAGCACAAGGACGACACTGTTCAAGGAGTTTTTCATGTTTACATTTCAGAAAAAAATAAATAATGAACCACAAACTACATTTATCTAGGACTTTCAAGTCCATAACCCAAACAAAGTGCTGGTTTGTACTTCACAATCACCAACTTTGACTCCCCTCCATTAACCTTTTTATTCCCCTTGAACTTGAAACTCAACTTCTTGAAGTAATTAGGCTTCCATAATGCTGAAATTGTATTTATCATATTTCCTTCATTGTTCTCTTTTCCAAATGTTGCATATCTCACTAGCATTCCTTTAAATTTTTGTATTTTGGTTTGCACAAACACATTCCCTTCATTTGTTTTTTTGGCAACACCATTTGAAGTGGCCTTGTTGGACTTGATCTTTGGCTCTTTTGTTCCAAAAAGCAAGTTCTTGGGGTTCTTGGATTCTTTTGTGGTTGGCCCAATAGTCATAGAATGGTTTAGAACCCATCTTCCATATGATGCTCCTTTGGCCTTAGACTCTATGGGCTCTTTGTATTTGGGCTTGAAGGTTGAATTTCTTTTCTCATGTCCTCAATAGTCCATTCCAAATTTTGTGTTCTAAATGGTGAATGTGACCTTGTGCGCCTATGGTGATTATTTGGAGTGCTATACCTCCCCCTATTATCTTCCTTCATCACCTTTTGCATGGCAACAACAAAAGGATCAACGTCTCGTCGAGCAAACGAGGACTTAACCATAGCACTAGGAGAGATAGTTGAGCATGTAATCGATCGTTGACTAGTATATAACTTGATATCGCCTTCACATTGGAGCCTTGGTGGTAGTTTGAGGGGCATGACATGACCGTTAGAGAAAAGTTCATCCGCGAATGCCATCTCGGGGAGTGAGCCACCTCTCTCTCTCCTTTTCTCATCCCACGACTGGTCAAAGTTCTCATGACATGTCTCAAACTCCACACAACTTGTATCAAACTTTTTGCTTGTTTCAAATTCAAAATCATTCTGGATTAACCCACAATCGCCACCCTCAGCAACCCCTTTACCCGGGCTAGCCGGGGCACTATGGTAATATTGCACCATGTGAGAAGTTGGACTTGTTGGTGCTGTCACATAGGGAGAAGTTGAAGGTGGAGATGAAAAATCCATAGGGTAGACAATTGTAAGTTTAGACAAAAGGCAAATTGTGAGAAAGTTTTGAATTTGCTCTTTAAGAAGTAAAAACTAAAGGAGTTTTAAGTGCTTATTATTTTGCTCCTGAATTTAAGGATTGCCTTAAAGTCACAAGCACTACTAATAATTAATTTTTTAGTTCTAAAATAATCTTCAAAGTTAAATAAACATAGAAAATATACCAATTCATGTCCCTAACTATAGACTAAGCTTAAAAGCTAGCATTAAAAATTAGTCATATGTGGACCAACCACAAGAATATTATGTATATATTTGGATATTTGTTGCTTCTTTCTTGGACTCTAATGTTGTTCAAAGACAAAAAAAAAATAATTGTTTTTTATTTATTAGAGTTAGTGAAAGATGACTTTTTGGTCTTCTATTGTCTATCACAATCCTCATCTAATGCTAATATTTGGGATATTAATTATAATTTGTGGGACCAGATAAGAGTAATAAAGGGATGAAAAATAAATACAAAGTCTTAACGATAATATAATTGTATTCTTATCTATCTAATAATAATTTTCAGATATATATACCTTTTATGATTTTATGCCCGTGTAGTGATACCCTTTTATGATTTTGTTGCAATAAAGAAAAAAATAATTTAACATACCGTCATTAGAAATGAGTCATATGATACAAAAATATAAATTAGTTAAATTTTAATATAAATATCAGACATTGGATGATAAATAAAAAAATAATTTAAATGACCAATCAATTTACAGTAATTGATCATCCAAGCCACTCAACTTTGTATCCTTATCAGCTTTCATGGTTAAGATTGAGTCAGGTTTAAGATAAGTTGGATCCTGAATAAATCTAAATATTAACTTATTGATTTTTGTAAAAACTTATAGATGTCACATAGTTAAATAGGTATTGAGAATAGTATTTTCGATTAAGATAACTGAGGAAATTAATTAATTAAAATTAAATAACTTTTGGAGACAAAATAAAATTAACTCTATATGGTCAATTAGACCATAATTTTAATAACAATTCATATTCATGCAAGTCTATAAATTAAATGGTGGAATAAGGTACAAGAAGACACAAACAAAGCATGAATATGTTCTATCAAACCTACTCAAGCTACATATATATAACTTTATAATACTTTATAATTTATACTTTAGTAGTCTCATTTCAAAATTTCTCTTTTAAGTTCTAACCACTCCATGATGAATTAGTTGCCACCCGTGAATATATATATATATATATATATATATATATATATATATATATATATATATATATATATATATATATATATATATATTATATCAGGTACTCGTGCCAACGTATGTTAGTTTTTTTCTTTTAATTTATATGGCACAAATGAAATTTGAAAAATATTTTAAATTGTTAATTTGAAAAAGTGAATTAAATTTTTTATATGTGTTTTTTTAAAAAAATTTTAAATTGTTAATTTATGTATCTTTTGTATCATTTTCAAAAAATATATGTTATCTGTTTTATTTTATGTGATTTTAGGAAAGTCAAAAGTCAACGTAATTTATTATATGATTCTCACATATTTTTAATTGTCATTTTACTATGATTCATAGTACTTTTTAGTTCTTACATTATTTTCAATCAAGATATGCAATTTTTTTTGTTTCGATAAAAATAAGGGAGTCAACAAATTTCATTATGTTTTTTAACTATGTTATTCTAAAAATATCTTAAATTGTTACATTGCGCTTTTAATTTTCTTTTTTTTAATGTATTTTTCAAATATGTAACAAATTAGAAAGTAAAACAAATAATTAAAGTATTCAAAGCATTATATTTTAATATTAAAACGTTCAAATCTATAAAACTCCACATATATGCACAAATTAATAGAAGGAAGACAAACGATTTTTAATATATATATATATATATATATATATATATATACTCATTTTTATTTATATGGACTATTTTTTTTTATTTCGAAAAGAAAATAACTTCTGAATTTTAATTTTTCTTATATAGTATATTTAAGATCACAAAATTAAAAATATTTCAATTCACAAAAATTAAATATACATATAAATTTTAATTTTATTTTGATTGATTCCACCTAATATCATACTTGATATGTAATTATTAAAAGGTAAGCGTAATTATTATTTATTTACTTCCATATAATAAATAGATATCACAATAATTCATACAAAAAATGAAGAATAACAAAAATGAGGTAATACTAATAATAATAACTAAATATGTTTCTAGAACTATTTAATTTTCTTGTTATCATTCTTGGTAGATTTTTATTTTCATGAAATTACATTTTTAACTTTGATCATTATTCACTTCATATATAGAAACATGTTTCTAGAATTATTTATTCTTGATAGATTTCTGTTAGATTGAAATTACATTTTTATTCTTGGTCTTCTTTAATACAAATATATCATCCATTTCATTGTTATTTGTAAAGTTACTTTTTAACATTATTTTCTTTAATTTCAATCTAACATATGTTATTAATTTTATCACACTTATTTATTTTCAAGTATATTAATTAGAGCCAAAATAAAGATGGAAATAATTAATTCATGATAAATTTTTATATAAAAGTAGGCATTTTCTATAAGCATAATGAATAAAAAAATATTAAGAATTAAATTAAAATAATAGTAAAATAGTGTAATAATAAAATATATATCACAATAACTCACAAAAAAAGAAATTGAAGTAATAACAGAATAAGTTATATGGTAATAACAATAACTTAAGATGTTTCTAGAACTATTTATTTTTTTTGTAATCATATTCTTGGTAGATTTTTGTTAGCGTGAATTACATTTTGCCCTTGATCATTATTCACTTCATATATAGAAATACGTTTCTAGAATTATTTATTATCTTTTTTAATAGATTATTGTTAGCGTAAATTACATTTTTGTCCTTGGTCGTCCTCCCACTTTACTCTTCTATATATATATATATATATATATACACACACACACACACACACACATACTAATTTCACGGCACTTGTGTTTGCACATGTATCATATCATATAGTTTAGGAAAAATTCTATATAATGACAAACTAATAAATCAAATTAATTGCTATAACTATCCTTTGATTTAATTGTGTCCCGTAGCAAACTGTTTGTCAGTCACCTCTCTCCCTCATACTCTCGCTCGCCACTCTCCTCTCTCCTCTCTCGCTCGTTTTCTCTCACTTTTATACAAACACAAGTGTATAAAATATATTTTTATTTGTATAAAGCGAGAGGAAATTGTATAAATACATATATTTATGTTCCCCTTTCCCAGATCTTGCTCGTCACTCTCCCTAATATCGCTCGCCACCATCGTCTCTCTCGCTTATATAAATAGAAACAAAAAATGTATAAATTGCATTTCTGTAAAGCGAGAGAAAATTGTGTATACACATGCAAATACATATATTTTCGTCCTATACACTTATGATTATACAATAAAAATACTCCCTTGCCCAGTTTCTTTTGCCTTTCTCTCTTTCTTGTTCATACAAATTCAAATTGTATATAATTTCTCTCTTTCTCATTTTATACAATTCAATTCAATTGTATATTCTCTGTCCAAGTCTCTTTTGCCTTTCTCTCTTTCTCATTTTATACAAATTCAAATTATATATAATCGTTAAATACACTCTGTCTTATACAATTCTCTACCCAAGTCTCTTTCTCTTTCTCATTATATACACTTTGTTTTATACAATTCGCTTCAATTACATATGTATAGCGAATTATACATTTATATGTTTGTTATGGAGTGCAATTATGCAAACTTTGCTATAGCATACAAATATGAATTTTATGTTTACTATGTGAAAGTTGCCCTATAGTTTATGATGTTGTAAATAGAATTAATATGACTAAATTAATGTTTTTGTCACTATATTAATACGTGAAAAGGAAGGTTTAATGATTTTGTTTAATAGGTGGAGTTGGGGCGGATTTATTAATTGGGTTGGGTTTGAAGGAGGTTTAATTAGTAATGGATGAGTTTATAAATTATATTAATATATTAAATTATAATCAAGTAGTTGAGTGTCACGTATTTAAAAAATATATTTAAATAGTTAAAATTTAAAATCGTTAAATAAGTGGTCGATTTTGGATCCAAAGGTGGGTGACAAGGGTATTTTGGAGCAATAGGTGGATGAATGATATTTTTCTACCATTTTTGGGGAAATAACTTGTGTGTCTACTTTTAAAAAAATAATTACCATATTTGTCAGTATTATTTTTTTAACGATAAATGTCAATTTAATTGAATATTCAACTTCATATTTTTTCTCTCGCCCCAAAATTTTCCCACGCCCGCGATTCACGCCCATGCAATTTTCTCTCTCACAATTGCAATTTTTTTCCAGCGACTTCAATTTTCTCTCGCCATTGCAATTTAAAGGTTAGTATTGAGTAAACTCTGTTCGTTTAGGATGCCGGACTTCAATTTTCTCTCGCCATTGCAATTTAAAGGTTAGTGTTGAGTAAGCTCTGTTCGTTTAGGGTGCCGGACTTCAATTTTCTCTCGCCATTGCAATTTAAAGGTTAGTGTTGAGTAAGCTCTGTTAGTTTAGGGTACTTGCACTGCAATATGCAGTTTTTGTTGGTCTCCTTTGCACTTAACTAATCCTTTAATGTGAGCTTGCAATTGTGGTCTTAAAAGTTTAATTTCTTCTTTTTGTGTGGAAGAGTAACGATGGATTTCCGAATATTTATAAGGAAGAAGAAGAATAATCCCCAAGGGAGGAAGAAAAGAGAGAGAGAAAAGAGGAAGAAGATGAAAACATTTTTTTCTTTTAAATGATTTGGTTTGAATTATAAAAGTGTGCTTTTTTTTATTTTATAAAAGATTAGAAAGTTTTGAAAATGTTAATTTGGTCTCATAAATAGTTAATTACATTTTAAAGAGGATTTGACCAGCTCTTGGTCAATCTGTCACTAAAAACAAAAACTAGACTTATTTAACACCTTTCCCTTAATTTTCTCTACTTAATATGTATCAGTTAACAATATGATTTAGTATTATCTGATTATTATTGTTTTCAGACTATACATGATTTTGCTGGGGAGTATACTTGGCACAAAGTGGCCTTAGGGATGAAGATTTTCGATCAACATATGTGGATCTTTAGTAGTTATCTCTAAGTCCCAAAACTATATTTCACCATGAAATTTTCTCTCTGATAGATAGTAGCTTAGTGGATCCACATTAGCTCAGTTTCAAGTCCCTTACGATTGCAACTATTGGACACCTCTTTTCAGCGTGGGCTAGTAAATTAAATTACATGTAGTAGCTCATATGATTTATATAAATATTAGTATCTCCCACAATCAGCCTTTTAGTTATTGTAGGAGCTTGTACTTATGTATTTCAGATTAGTATACTTCAACTTCGTTAAATTACTTGGTCATTTATCAACCTTCCTATTCATATTTCTCATACACAATACATTCAAAGTAATAATCACATACTTTCTGTCTATATTATTTGATAATATAGGTTTTGACATTTAGTATTCAACATGCGGTTAGTACTATCTCATATAAGCTAGCAATAGAGTTTGGTGAGTCTTCATCTCGCTGAAGACAACCTCATATCTTCTTTTCAGTTATTTACTTTTAGTTTCAGAAAATTGAAGTTAGTTATGGAGGGATTTATCTAAGCAAATAATATTAGTAGAGGCTTTAAGGTAGTCAGGTGTAGATTCAACTTATGCTATTTCTTTTGAATATTAATAATCTCAGTCTTATGGGCTTTATTAAGATATTTTAGATTTATCTTCCATGTTTACATTTCAGTTTCTATTGACTTATGTCAATCTTAGAATCATGACATACCATAAGCTCGTCTTAGAGTCATTTGTGGCTCTAAGCACAAAATGTCACGTCTAGGGGATGGTTTCTGAGCATGAGACTTCCTCTTCTTTTAAAAACTCTTCTTTTTCACCACCTTGGTTGCGTCTTCCCAAAATAATCATTTTAAGTCTCTTTATTTTTTTTTTGAATTATATTTTTCACATCAATCATTTTTGACTCTTCTATATATTCCTTGTTCTTTACTTTTTTTCTCTTCATCCATCTTCTTACTATACATCTGTTCGGTTAACAATACCTCTAGAGACTCGATGAACAATTTAAAAATAATCCATTCCTACCACCCCCTCTTGCACTTTCAACTTCTACCCTTGCTTGCATAGATTATAAACAAATATTTTTGAACAAATATTCTCTATTCACTTATGAAATAAAAAAAATAATTAAAAATCATTCTTTTATTTTGAAAAAAAAACATTTTTTTCGTATCAAAAACCTTGAAATAAATTCTTATTTCGTTCTATATTAGTTGTCATAAAAAAGAAGAATAGTTTTACTGATTTAATTATTATTTTTAAAAACTTTACAACTTTATAGACACTTTCAAAATGAAGTACATGTAAAGTTAAAATGATAAAAATTTAGTTAATCCTAACAACTATTTTTAAGACAATGTAAACAATTTATTTGGGACAATCATGTGGGGGGTTTTGAAATGTTGACTTTCAAACTTGGCTCTTTTGACTCTTTCCCAAACATGCCTTTAGCCAAACCCCACTCACTTTTCATTGGTACAATACCTAAATGTGACATAAAAACGACATCGTTTAACAATATAAGTGACACTGATTCTTTTCGTTCATTTTTATTTGTAATATTGTATTTTCAAAAGTTAATTTGACTAATTTTCAAAATTAAAATTAGATTATATTTCTTTTATATAAAAAAAGTACTAAAAATATAATTTTTAACAATTTAATATAAAAAAAATATAACTTTAAATATTAACTAAAGTTCTTATAATTTGATCTTAAAAATACAAACTATAACAAGTAATAGTTCGACAGAGGGAGTAGTAAAAAAAGAGATACTTCTCTTAGCCAATTTTTGGTGCCCATTTGGAGATGATTTAAACAAACAATATATATATACATATATTTAAGAGCACTTCTCTTTTGCAAATAAAGAAATACATATTGTAAAAATATTATTTTAAATCATATGTGTTTTTGTTCCATTTTCATACAAATTGAGGAGTTGACAAACCTTTGTTTGGATGAATCCAAGGTAACTGAGTGACTCTTCTGTCTTTGTGTCTTCAGATATATCATGTATGTATATAATTTCATAATGGGTCAATTTTATTTTTCTTTTTTTTCCTTAAAGATTCTTACTTTCTTGACTTTTTCTAGGTTCTTGATTGATAAATTAGAAGACCCTTGTTCTTGTTCTTTCTATCATATTGTTGTGACAAACTATGCAAGAAAGATTGTATCTTTTTTACCCATTAATGATTAAATTTTACCCTTTTGATTCTTTCTTGGTCTGGCTGTATATTTGAGATGATTGATGCATAATATCAGTTTGCAAGAAAAAAAAAAGAACAAATTTTGAGAAGGAAAATTAATTGCCACTGTGTGATTTTCTGTCTGTTATATCACTGTTTGTGTTGCATCATATTCAGCTGAGGGGAAAAAAGGGTTGTACCATTTTGCTTGTTTGAATGTCAAAGAAATTCTTTAGTAAGTTTTTAGTTTGTGTCTAATTTGTGAAGCAGGAAATAAGGCAACATAAATCTTTTGGCTTCATTTTCCTGTAACTTGGTTGAGTAAGTTGGTTGTTAGAGTTTGAGCATATCTTTGCTGCATCCCTTTCGTGCTAATAAATGGTAGATAGTGTTAATATTTATGTGGTTAATTAATAGACTGAAATTGTACATATATTGGGGCTAAGCAACCATTTCCTGATTCGAAGTTTAGCATGGACCTTTCATTGTTTTGGCTGATGTTTAGGAACGTTATTGGCTGGAATAGTGCACTCTGGGTTCTGTTTCAATAAATCTCAGTAACAAAGGAAGTTAATCTTAGTTCCCTTCATGTTAAATCTCACTGAATTTGATTTTAAGGTCGCATTATGATATTTATGGTCTAGATCTGCGGTATCCAATATTTTATGCTTCGTGTATGATGAATTCTTATGGTTGATGTCTAAGTTGCAGCTCTCTCTGCCACTTTATTGAAGCTCATAGATTTAATCATTTTCTTTTTGATTGAAGAAGTTTACCCGTGGCTGCCTCTCTGGATGCTCCTGATCCAGTTTTGGAAAGGGTTCTTATAGAGGACACTAAAAATAGTAGCCAAGGCGGGGAGAGGAACTTAGCTCATCAACCAATTTTGCTGGATCAGGTCTCCAAATCTTTCAGAGGAGAAGTAGTGAACAGGTACACTCAACTGATGCCATTGTTATCTTCCTTTGTCTACATTTCGACTGTCTTCCATCCTCATTCTTAAAACTTAAAGGGGTTTATTTCTTGTTGAGGGAGCTTGTTTTGGTGATAAGTTAATTTCTTGTTGGTGGAGCTGTTAATACTGTTTAGTGCTAATACATTTCATATCAACTTGGTAGTAATTTAACAGATAAGATAGCTGCTACTTTCTCTAGGTCTCTTGGAGTTGCAACTGATTTTACACATACCTACTACATGAAGATTTATGTTTTTTATATGTCGATATATACAGGCTTCAAATTATTGGAACTATAGTCTTCTACCTCGTGCATCACCTTGCAAAGATCGTGTATCTTTTCCTTCTTCCTTGCAGTGGTAGCTGCAAACATTGTTTTCTACTTTGTATACAAGTCTTCATTTTGCATTATGTTCTTGAATTGCTGGATGTTGAATTGGAGCTTTCAGTAATATGTTTCCTAGTAACTTCATGTGTATAAATTGCCTAAGGAACTGCATGTCTTAATATTTGCATTCGGTTCTCCTTAGTCTGTTTTTCTTCAATCATTGTTTGCAATTTTAAATGTGTGGAAGCATAATTAAGTAATCAAATGTGTGTTCTCTCTAACAACTTATGCTTTAAGATGAGATGGTCACACACTACAATATGGTATCAGAGTAGACAAGACAAGAGATTCTGGATTTGAGTATCCCCGTCACCCATTATTATCAAAAACAATTTCCACGAACTGGGACCATGAAAAGGGTCTGCAGATGAGAGGCGTTTTGAATCATAATTAAGTAATTAAATGTGTGTTCGGTCTAACACTTGGCTTTTAGATGAGATGGTCACACATTAAAAAAAAGTAATGGTTTATTCTGTGTTTCTACAGAATGTACATTGCAGTATGTTCTTTTGTAATTCTAACTTAACTTTTGAATACTCCCTCTGTCCCAATTTATATGACACCTTTTATATTTTGAGAGTCAAACAGTTTAAGTTTGACCGGAAATTTACTTATAGAATCTTCAAATTGTTTTAAATGAAATTTATATATTTATAAACTACGTAAAAAGTACTATGAGTCACAATAATTGATAAATCAAAATGTTTAAAAGATCTATGAAAAATTTACGGTCAAAGATAGACTTATTTGATCTTGAAATCCGAAGGTGACATATAAAATGGGACGGAAGGAGTATATGTTTACCAGCATTGTTGCTTTATTAAAGCCATTTTGGTCAGTAACAGATTGCCGAGAGAAATAGAATAATATTTGCAGGAATTGAAGTGGAAATAAGAGTTCAAGTATCTTTCTATTCTCTCTTTTTTCTTTTGGTGGAAAGAGGATAGTGGGGAAAAACATTTTCATGCTGTTTTTAGCTCTCATCCAATCTGCAGATTCTAAATGGTCCATTCTATATGCTTAAGTATATGTTGTGTCTCTGAATTACAGCTTAATGATGACTAGGTTTTCTCCTTAACTTGAGTTTCTTTTTTGCAGTACTAGGGACTCTATTAGGTAGTTGCCGTTGGTTTAATCCGTATGTTGTTTGTTTTTCATGATCATGTCACTAGTTTTTGACTCAGCATGTCTCTAGCAGATCATCTAAAAATAATGGGCATGCCAATGAGAAGGAATTTTAAAAGTTACTGTGTGATGTTATTTGTTTGTGATTGCCTTCAGATCTTTTTCCATGAAGCTGCAAATAGAAACGACGAAGATTTGGAAAATGGGATGTTGGAGAAAGACATAGAGAAGTCAGTACGCAGCAATAAAGGTTTCACAGTACACAACAAGGCCTTGCTATCTGGAATCGCTTATTGTATTTCTTCCTGTAGCATGATATTAGTGAATAAGTATGTACTTTCCAGCTATGACTTTAATGCGGGGATATCATTGATGGTCTATCAGGTACTTCCCAGTCTTTGTTATATTTTTGAGCTTATCAAGGTATAGAGGTAGAGTAATGACAAATAATTGTTGAACCTTTATTCAGAATTTTGTCTCAGTGGTGGTGGTTTCTTCGTTGAGAGTTTTTGGGATAATTTCTACTGAACCACTCACTTGGAGGCTAGTCAGAGTCTGGTTGCCTGTTAATGTTATATTTGTTGGGATGCTTATAACAAGTATGTTCAGGTAAAAGATACCCCCTCTTCATGTTTGTCGTGCCATGAATTTAATTATTTGAGTGTGCCTATTGTTTTATTTACTGCTGGTTGCAGAAGTCATGCATTGCACCTATTATTGTTGGATGCACAGTTCTCTGAGATCAGTTTTTCGGTGTGATCGAGTTCAGCTGGGCCTTTATGCAAGACTATATTTATTGGGAGTAACAGATATCTGGTTCAAACCTTCATGCAAGTGTTAGTTTTACTACTTCAAATTTTAAGGCCACGCTAGGTGTTCAAATGGTTTCTTTATTTGTGGGACGGTTCTTGATCCAAAATAGAAGGAAATTTTTGTTTAATTTGATGAAATAGAAACAAAATGGAAATGTGAATTCTCTGGAATAAGCTTTAGAATTAGAGGCATATATCTTAATGGTTAATCTTTGTCTCATAATTACTTGTTGACCTTGTCTTTTGCTGAGTAAGAAATTCTGAATATAGATTTCTTTCAGTAAATGCTGTTAAGTTCACCTTTTTGGAATATTTTAAAAAAAATTCTCAGTAAAAGAGTCATCATTATCAAACTTGTGAACTTGATTCGTGTAGAAGATTTTTTACTCAGTCTGATGTGTTCCCTTTTTTCCAAAGATATCAAACAATAGAAGAGACTATTTTGGAGCCACTTCAGAGGAGTACGCCTGGACTGATGAAATTAAAGGTGGACAGGCTCATCATCATTACATGCCTCTTGGAACTTGACTTGTAGTCAATAACATGTACAATAAAATGTCTCCTTTTTCTTTGGTCTTGGCCTTCCACACATCAATACGGAGCAACTCTTTGGCTCTACCCTGCTGAGTTTACTTAAGATGAAACAAAAGATGCTTATGATGTAGGTCATGATTCATGAACACTTAGAATTTGATTACACTACATGTCAAAAGTAGAAAAGGGTACAAAATCATTAAAATTATATATTAAAAAAATGGTATTTTAGTTTTAAGTACAGCTATTTGTGTTCTTTCTGCTTTACCATTTTCATTGCCAATGTCAGTACTCTGGCATTTTATATCCATACGATACTGCAGATTAAAGAATTTTTTAGCATAGAATCTACTTTAATGTTTAATATATAACGCTGTGATTCCATGACTTGGCTGAATTACTTATAATTGTGTTATTTCCTGCAGTCTAAAGTACATCAACGTTGCTATGGTCACTGTCCTAAAGAATGTCACTAATGTGATAACTGCTGTTGGTGAGATGTATTTATTCAACAAAACGCACGATAACAAAGTTTGGACTGCACTTTTTCTGATGGTATGCTAGTAGCTTAAAAGTATGTAAATACAAGTGTTACAGGTCAAGCAAATGCTACGCTATATTGCTTTTGATATTATCGCAGTGTAGCCTCTTTCATCCCCGTGCTCATATAAAGTAATTTGTTAAAGATATGTTTCATTGACATTAGCATTCTTTTTTACGTTTCCTGTCACAATAAGAGTTTATAGCACGTACTGATTTTTCAGTAGACACTACTCAGGGTATTCGCTAGTAACCTAGTCCTCAGTCAAAGACATAATGAATCCCATGCGGCGACCAAGTGGTATAAGATGTAATTGAGAGAAAATGCAACTTATGGTAAGGAATAGTATCATCTTTGTTTTAGTGCATTACTTCTTATAACAGTGGTACTTTCTGGTAACTAGTGATATGAGTAGTTTTGTGATATAATACAAAAATTTGGAAGTTGGTCATGAACCCTAAAACACTTACGTCATTTGACTAGAGTTGCATATACTAGAACTAAATTTGAAATATTATTCATTTATGAGATGACAGTTGAGAGATGTCACACTTAAGTTAAGTTTGCGGATTAAATCAGCAGTTACTTACACTTAAGTTGTGTTCTGCAGATTATTTCAGCAGTTACTGGAGGAATTACAGATCTTTCTTTTCATGCCATTGGTTATACATGGCAGATTATTAATTGTTTCTTGACAGCATCATATTCTGTAAGTACGTCTTTTTCTCATTGTGTTTCTTTTTCTGGGTGCTATTTTATCTGGCATTTGTTTCTTCTGGGAATATTATCTTTGTAAAATTCATGATTTTCGTTATAGTTGTCAGACATATGAACTTAGGATAGAAGATATAGCTTAATCATACAACAACATATCCAGTGTAGTCCCACAAGTGGGGTTTGGGAAGGACAATGTGTGTGCAGACCTTACCCTTATGTTGGAAGGCATTAAGGCTGTTTCCAATAGACCTGTGGCTTGGATACTACTCAAAACAAAGGACAAAAATGAATAAACTGCCTAAACATCTGTCAAAGATGATGACCTTTGCCGGCAGTAGTAAAGGCACCAAGATATTATAGTAGAATTGGACATAACCATTGCAGAGTACATATAATACTGTTTTTCTGTGTCCGCCATAACATTGACCTAGATCATCAAGAATTAGATCTTGTTTTCCAACTATTTCATGCTCAGTCAAAAAGTTCTTACCTAATTACAGTATTATCATAAGCAAAAAGCTCACCAACATGGGTTGTGGTGCAGTGGTGAGTTTGCCATCCTTAATCAGAGGTTCCGGGTTAGAGCCCTGGGTATGAAGGAAATCCTGTTGGAGCGTCACCCCTAATGGATCCTGCAGTGCGCGATTCCGATTTAGTCGCAACTCTAATACAGGCATTGGAGACCGGATAGCAAACAAAAAAATGAAGCAAATAATGCAAAAGAACTCTAGTGTCTATTGGGGTTTTAAGCGCAAATAAAGCATGGTTTTTAATTAGAAAAGGCGCAAAGGAAAAAATAAATACATATGTTATGAAAGTATGAAACATACACTGTATACTAAAATTAAATAGCACGAAGAAAGAGAGAGAGTAGTAGTAACTTTCTTCCAATATTCATTCCATATACAATGTAAGTTATTTATAAGTATCAAGTAACTTGGATCCAAGTGAGCTAGTGCAAATGGACATGGACATCCACCAAATACTAGTGCATATGGACACGGACTCCCCCTTGGATGTCCATTAATAGATAACGTGTCTCGTTGAATTCTTACTAGAAAAAGTCTTTCGGCTTGTAAACTTTAAATGCTGAAAATGTATTATACAGTTAACCAAATTACCATAATACTTCATTGTTACCATATCAAAACAAAAAACATTACATTCCTCTTTATGTATTTTCAATATGAAACTAAATTGATGATAGTTGATACAGTCTTGATCTTGTAATGTCAATTATGGTTTACACATAACCTACTGGTGAAAACAGCTAATCTTTGCTAACTGGAATGAGCAGGTCCCTCCTTATAAGAAGAAAAAAGAAATACTTATTGACAAAAAAAAGAGTAAGGATCCGAGTCTGATCTTAGAGACTGGTGCTTTTACAGTTAACATGATACACGCTAGCGTTTATTTCATATGGTCTGAATGATTAATTCATAATCTTGTATTGGAAGATCTAACGTTGACAGTTTGCAACAAACTGCTCAAGTTGCAAATCTAAGTTCCTTATTTGGACATTTCTGAAGTCTTAAGACATCTGCTGACAGATTTTAGTAAGGATAGTTTAGTATAGTTCTGTTCCCGTCTCTGAGAATCAACTTCAAAGCTCCTTAATGGTTATCTTCTATAATATCAGAATTGAGAACTGATTATTATTCTATTCAAGGAAGGTGCGGATTGCGGAAGTTGTTCATGTGATACACCCATCGAGATGAAGGCCATTTGAACTTGTACACTCAAGAGCCAAAGCTTGAGCTCAGTTTCTTAATGGTCAAATGCATTATTAACTTGTCTTTTTTAAATATATGTAATTACATAAAATAGGTTTGTGGTAATATATTTTGACTATTCAAAATACAATTTTCTTGTTATTCAGGTATAAAGATTTAGTGTTACAATCTAGGTAAATTATATTTAATGTTCGCAGCTAAATTCTTAGAATGCATTTATTTGAAAATATAAATTTCTCTAATAAATATATACTTGAGCTCGATTGGGACTCGAACTTGAGCTTTGCTGAATTCAAGCCTAGTTTGATTGTGTACTTGTCCCTTATTCCAGTGAGATAGAACTCGCTTATTCAATGTTCCAGTCGAGCTCAAATGTCGAGAACCTGACTTTGGCTTGATTGCTTTATAACATTTTCAATTCCTTTTGTCATTAATGATGGGAATAAGCAGCAGTTGTTCTGTATTGAGCTTCATATCCTGTTTTTTTTAGGTTACATTTAATTTGATGTTCTAATTAGTCACTTGAAAATTTCTTCTTTATGGGTACATCTTCTTCAATATGATGACCTGATTCCCATGATAATGCTTAATTTTTATCTTTTATTTATTTATCTTCTGGTGCAGTTGACTCTTCGCAGGGTCATGGACACGGCCAAGCAAGTGACTAAATCGGGGAACCTTGATGAATTCTCCATGGTCCTGTTAAATAACACCCTTTCACTGCCTTTGGGCATTTTGCTTATATTATTATTCAACGAGGTGGACTACCTTTCTAGAACGTGAGTTTTGGTTTCTTAAAGTAGCAATTGTTTTCCTCAATGTTTTATTTATCTCGTCCGTAAGTGGTTGCCTTTCTCTGAGCATACACATTGCATGCCTCATGCCTATTGTTAAAACCTGTAATAGGTAAATGTTGGTGGATTGATGTCTAGTTGAAAGCCAATGTTGACCTGAATGTTCTTAGTCCAACTTTATAAATGTAATCCTATAATGGTTGTTGTAAAAGTTTTAAAAGCATAAACATACCAGTACAGATATAATTGATAACAATTGCTAACTATGTCAAATTTGAAGGGGATTAAGAGAAAGGAGGGAGATTTTTGTATTTTATCAAGTCTCTAGGAGTCATTTTTAATCTTCAGTTCTATTTATTGACAACAATAGCCTCACAGACTCAAAATGTAATAAAATATAACTAACCTAATAGTAGATTTTTGAAGGGAAACCTTGGAGCAACAGTAAAGTTGTTTCCATATGACCTATAGGTTATGGGTTTGAGTTGTGGAACCTGTCACTAATGATTACATTAGGGTAGATTGTCTACACCATACCCCCTTAGGGTCCCCGGACCCTGTGTAAATGTGGGGTGCCAACCTAATAGCAGATTTTTTATCTGCTTCTCCTTACCTGTTAAGTTGTTCCTTAAAATTTATCCAGCTGAGCATAAGCCATCTACCTACCCATATGTAAGCAGTTTTAGTTGTGCAATTACTAATTCCCTTGTGCTTCTCTTTTTGAAGATTGTACTTTTCAAAAAGAATTGCTCCCTTAATTTGCCTGATAAGTTTTGTTCTTGGCGCTCTGCTTAACGATTTTCTGGAGACAGCTAAAATGCATATTCTTAGAGTAAGCATCTCACCTTAACCCCTACGCCCTATTCCTGGTTACTGTTCGGTCAATTTAGTTTATAAGACTTGAGATAGAAAGGCATCCTGATTACTTTAGTTGGCTTTAGAAGATCCTTCAAACTCGTTCGATTTAGTTGATAGATACTTCTCAAGTTCTGAAGCTTTCTAGTACTATCGTCGTGCCCTCATTCAGTTGCAATTGGTTACTGTTTAATCATAAGTCAGTACTGTTTCATTGCACATTGAAGATTTCGCTACATGTATCATTATCTGCAGACCACTGTTACAATTGCCAGCTTTCTGGTTGGTGACAACCTTTAGTGGATTGTTGGGCTTAGCAATTAGCTTCACATCCATGTGGTTTCTTCATCAAACAAGTGCAACTACTTATAGGTATGGTTCTTTTCATGTGAATTCATTATTTCATGTTTCTTTGAGTACTCTGATGTAAACATTTCCCTCTTCGATTTTTCTTTAATTTTTGGATTCTGCAGTCTTGTCGGATCACTAAATAAGATACCTCTCTCTGTTGCTGGTATTTTCCTTTTCCATGTTTCAACAAGTCTGGAGAACTCTGCCAGTATATTATTTGGTGAGGGCTTACTCTTTTCTGTTTACCCTGGTACCTTTTTTAGTAAAGATTACGCCTCAATCCTAAGTAAGTTGGAGTTGGCTATACGAATACTTACTGTCCATATCACTTCATTTAAGCTGCAATCCCCCCGCCCCTCGTTTATCCAGACTTGGGAGTTGAGAAAAAAACTGTGTTGCATTTTGCAGGGCTCTTGGCTGGAGTTTTTTTCGCCCGAGCAAAGATGCAGGATAAATCTCAAACTAGATCATGAATGTCAAAACTAACACCCTTTCCTTTGTAAATTATGTCTTGTCTTGAATTGTAGAGCTTGTTGTATACTAAAAACTATGACATGATCAATCAATTCAAGAGATAGATCAAGATTTTTATTCATCTGGAACCTGTCTATTTTGATTTTAACCTCTTTACTGTGCATTTTTTGTATTTAACTTATTCCAATTGTTCATATGATAAGAATGTGCAATCTCTGAACCAGAAGGTTACTCATCACTCAAGTCTTCAAGGAGTTTCAAATAGATAAATTACTGTGTTTAGATAATTAGGGAGAATAGTTTGTTACTGTTAATCATGAAAATGGAAATATGAGAGAACTGTCTAAAATAACTTACCAATCATTCATCAACTACTAAAAAAGTAAAGGGTTGAAGCTGCAGATATAAGAATGTTAACATACATAACTCAGTGAAATGATAGAAGTTACCATCCAAACAAAAGGCTTAAAATACCAAAAGTGACTTACTCCAAAACAGAGTTTGAAAACAAATCAAAAGAAGAGCTATAATCACAACAACATCATACTCAATTTAATCCAACAAGTGGGGTTTGAAGAGAGTAACATACGCAAACGTAACCCTTACCTTTGTGGAGTTGGGAGGTTGTTTCCGAAAGACAAAAGAAGAGCTATAAAGAGAAAAATGATAACATTACAAGATTCTTGAGGACTTGATGCATATTTTTTGTTTGCCTAGAATGTCAAAAGTATACAGAAAACCAAGTTTTGATGGCAATTAAAGCTTTTTGCGTTGCTCACAGAGTAATATTTTCTCTGTGCTCCTTAAACTGTATAGTTTTCCAATCAAATGGAGCTGAAGAAACTCCATTCTCAATTGCCAACTCTAGTGATTAGTCGTAATCTCAAATATAACTCCTTCAAGATTCTTGATAATACGTCGAGTCCCAGAAACTTCATTTATCTGCAGACCATGCCGAATTGCTTCATTGATGACCATAGCATCCATGCTGCATAAGGAATGACCATTAAGGCACACAGAACAAAAATGCATCTAGAATGAAATGAAAATGACTACAGTTGCAAGAAACATGTCAACATTTCTCAAGATTAACACTTCTGCTGTCAAGTATGGACACCTAGACGGTACACATGCACCATTGTATAGAACTAGTTGAAATAGCAGGAAACGTATCTAAATGACCCTCCCAACCTTAAGAGTAGTTCAGGATTTGCTCTAGAAACTCATGCGAGATAGGTAGCTAAGTAAAATTATGCAGCAAAGCTATTGATTACAGAATCCTATGAATCAAGTACAACAAATTCTGTTTCTCCTGTTAAAGCACAACAAATTTCAGTATCTCCTCCATCTACAATTCTTCTAATTACAATTATATGTTTCAATATCAATGGGACAGAAGATTGTTTGCTGGCTACTTAATATGCATTTTTATTGAGAATGAGAATCTATCTAATTAAACGGGGATGATTTGCTTCATAGTACTAATTCCCCTTCCAACGCATTGGTTAACAACCTGTACAAGACTAGCGATCAACACTTCCTAACAAAGATATACCATTTCACATGAATTATCTTCTGATACCTGATCATCAAAAGCTAAGTCTATATTGAAACTTGCAGCAATAATTTCTTGAATATCATTTCACATTTGGGAGTTATCTACAAATTCAACAAAGTCCTTCAAAATCATGCAGCCAACACATAATCATGATTAACATAACCAAGTCAGTGAAGGCCACTTACACTTTTGCTCGTGAAACATAGGCCAAAATAAATTTGCATTTCTTCTGGTCACGATCTCTAAGTAGCCGCTCAACAGTATCAAAAAGCAAAGGAACATTTGCCTGCTGAAAACTTAAAGCTTGTCAAGGGATACATTCTTTCTAGATTATGATATCATCCAAACGAGGATAAAGTAACAAAAACTAAGTCTGTAATTCAATCATTTGTCAGTTAAGACAATCTAGTTGCTACTAGGCTTCAAATGTAGATCAGTTGATTTGACAACAGGTTTCTTCAGGTGCCAAGACAAGGACAGAGAACCGGAATACTTATCTGACTTTAAAAGACATCCAAGGAGAGAATGATATTCATATCTTATAGGCCTGATGAGTTAGAATTTTTTAATATTACTGAAATGAAAGGAGCTAGTTCATTACTGCAAAACATTTGCAGATACATGGCACCGAATCTGAAAGACAATTTCCAACCTCAAAGACTCAAAGAGGAATGGGTTAGTTCATCATAGGCTGGCAATTGGCAAATGGCAATTTGGCATGATGTTGTTAGCTTCGAATTAAGTCAACACATAACAAAAAGAGAACCAATTAATGCAGTAGGAGAAAAATCAACTAGGATATAAATGTCAGCTCCAAGGACTAAATCAAATCCTTCTGGGTGGTCCTGTAATATACAATTCAGCTGATCAAAGCTTCCCCATTCCAGCTTCTCAGCTTTTAATTCTGCATCAAAGATAAGTTAATGAGACATGACCTTATCGAAAATGGCATCTGATTCCTCAATTGTTCACACACCTGTACAACACATAGAACCATCTGAAGATTCCTGCAGCTTTATGTTTTTCTTCAGAATCTGGAATGAGATAAATATATTAGAAGGTGAACTTGCAACACATTCCTCCAGCAAACTTCAATTGCTCAACCTTGCCTTGAGAACTTCATCATTATGATCTGTCATCACTACTCCACGACAGAATCTACTGCAGAGTACTCCAGTTATACCTGTAAATAGGATGCAATCAACTAATTAGTAATTTCATCTTAAATAAAATAGAGACAGAAATGATATGGAACGTAAAATAAAAGTACACACATTATTGCCTTTGAGAGGAACTAAACGGTGTTATTAGAAGTTACTACTGTGATAGTTTAGGAACTTAATTCATGTATCCGTCAAAAGAGGCCTTTAAGTTACATAGTCTCTCTTACTTTGCTCATTTTCACACTTCAATGTTGTCCTTGGGTTATTGAAGAAGTTCTTCCTCCCAATAGTCTAATCCACATATAAAGGTTTATCCGAAATCAACTTATATAGTAATACAGACTGAAAATATCAAAACATTTGCAAAAGTTTGTGGTAAAGTTGAACTCAATGAGCACCTTAAGACAATTAGGCCCCAGACAGTCTTTAAAGTAGAAGCCAGTTCAAGTAAAGATTCAGGCTTTGAGTAAAGAAGAGGATGAGGTACATCACATATTTCACATCAGAATAAAGGGACAAAAGCTATAATGGAGCCAGATCAGTTACCCACTTTATAACTTCAAATGAATTTTCTTATATGTGAACATTTCGTCTGCCGTGTATGTTCCTTATCTCTCTCATCAGAATGGAATGATCCTTCTGAGGTTGCATATTGTCATCGACCAAGTACATTAATCAAGATCTTAAGCAAGCACCCAATATGATCTTATATGTGAACAATTCCCTTTCTTATATCATTTTGCTATCTTAACTTCAAAGGAAATAATAGGTGGACATGTTATGCTTCTAGTACTATCTAAGACTCTAAACCATGTCTTTCTTCTACTCGTATCTCATTAATTTGGACATGACTTTCATGTGATTTCCTCGAGTTTCTATCTCAGCCAAATAAGATCACAACAGTTAAGAAAAGAACCATCACTCAAGGTGAAATGTGTCTTTTTGTTGGTTTATAAAGGGGCGTGTCTTACGCAAAGTAACCTTCAAAGAAGAAGTATACAACTTTACAACAGACGTGTTTTGTGTGAAGGAATGCTTGAGGACAACAACCATCTCTTTCTTCATTGCGAATTGAACTCTCAGATTTGGGACTATTTTAATAATGATGACCAAACAGAAGGCGACACATAAATATATAACAACTGATTGTGGTTTCGGGAATGATACTAACCGACACCAGAGCCTAGTTCAATGACAGAACATCCTTGGAGCATGTTAGCATTCTGTGTAAGATAATCATTCATCAGCACTGCCCCAGGCCACACCAACTGTCCTGTCAAATCAAAATCAGCTGTTCCACAGATAGTCAGCCTACAGTTATTACATTAGGTAATATTAATGCAAGCATGGGGACATCAAAAGTTATTTGAGGAATTAAAAGTAACAAATCAAACTAAGAAAAGCTTTTGGTAAAATTTGGTTTTGCAGTGCTAGGTAAAATTCTGCAAATGGAATGGGAGAGATCTAAACTATTAGCACGTATTCATCAACTACATATCATCATTGGTATATTCAGACTGGATTATGTTATATCTGTGACTCTCAATCTTTTGAGAATATCCCCCCACCCTCACCTCATTAAGAGAAGTGTTTCCTTTTAAGAAAGTTATAGTCAGGATTAAGTATTGGGTGAAATATAGATTTGGCTCAGCACGTTCACTTTTTAGCAGATTTTTAGTGCATTTTGAGATATCCACATGAAATACCAGTACACATGTCTTATCTATTTCACATGGATACACTGAGGGAACCAATCCTTGAACCAAACTAAGTTAGCTTCTCAATGTAGTCTTCATTTTCTAAAAAAGGCTTAGGTTTTTCTCTTAGTTAAGGTAAGATAGCCCATCCATCCTTGACTTTTCAATGCTCAATTACTTATCAATCCAAAATCCATCAAGTTGAAGCCAAGAGATCCGGAAAGCTACCTAAATGAAGAGTGACAGCTGAGAAACACATTATTTGGAGGGCCAGCAGCAGTGCAGCCCATTCTCAGAATGATATATTGCCTAGACACGTCCACATATCAGCTATGCTCAAGGTGAGATTTCCAATAGGTCAGGTCAGGTATTTAAAGAAATTTTCGACAGCAAAAGGAACATTGAGTTTTTAGATAAACAAGCATAACAGAAACAGAGCTATCCATGAAGCTACTACTTCCTTGACTGATTAAAGTACAAATAATCCAACTAACTTTACTTGCAAAGAAAGAAAGGGATATGGCAACAAATACACAACTGTTTCTCATAGTGTCTTATAGTTCCAAGGATTCCTAACCTTAATTAACCCATCCTAATAACTATGGTAGTGCTAGTCCTTATAACACTGGTTTTGATAAGTTGAGGACCTCAATGAGGAAGCAACCCCTACCCTTTGACAGAAAACATAAAATATTTCTGTAAGCATGTGTAATAGATCAACCTGATAATTCTTCATGTCACAATAGAATTAGCATCCTCAATAACTCCCTCTCCCTTCCCCTTTTGTGCCACACAAGCCTTCCTAACCTAGAAAACATCAACATTTGCTCCAGTTCTCTCAATTTTAAGATCTCATCTGGTTTAATTTTTTGGAGAGTGTTTGGTAGTCTGTGTAGAGAAAAGAATGAGGATGGTTTTTTGTTTCCCAAAAAATGAGAAATGAACCAATGATGATATTTTACTACATGTATCATATTCTTTAAAGAAATCTCTTTTTATTTGAACATGAGTACAGGTATGTCTCTACTTCCCTTTTTCTCTTTGCTTAGAAATCATGTGATTCAATATTATAGGCTTGCTAAAGATTAAATAACTGAACTACGTTATCAGAACTCAACTAACCACAACTGTGAGATATTTCAAATTGATGTGGCAAAGAAACAAAAGAAGGGGGGTTAATTAGGTTGAGACAAGTCCTCAACAATAATACAGGTGAGGAAAAGAGAGCACCCCACCACCCCTAAGAACAGCCATTTTTGAAGGATAATATGTGAGCTCCATAGCCGTAGATCAACATTTCCACGACAAATTGAAGCTTAAGTCCAACAAAAACTTAAGCACAACAAAGTCGAACATCACCTATGCTGTAGCATAATCTCTAAGCAATACTCAGTTCTGTAGGATTGAGATGCTAAAAGTAAAGGCCTTCTGACTAGACTTCCATGGATGGAAGAACTGACATTGTCGGAAATCTTGCTCACCAGACTTTGCCATTAAAAAGGTGAAATAGAACCTTAAATAATCTGTTGAGTTCACTAGACTAAACTCAGACAATCACTGCCTATAAAGCAGTAGAGAGAGAGACTAGCATTGTTTCGTGCTTAAGGACATTATTGCCCCAACTCTAAGAACCAGAAAGGTCCTAACAAGACAGCAAGTGCTCAAGATCAAGAAATGCAATGAAAGCCTCCTCTCCCTATTACCTACAACCTTCAAATATATAGATACAAGCAACCTCTACATACAAAGCTTCCTACATAACTCTTTGACAAATACTCAATTAACCTTTGGTGAAACTTCTAGAAACATAAAATCCAAATTCCAAGGTCTACAAAGATTGAAGTTCCAAAAACGTCAAAAGCAAAGGAAACACCAATATTAGAAACACAACAACTAAAGATGACGATAAAGAATACAACAATATACCCAATGAAACCCCACAAAGTGGGGTGAATGTACGCCGTCCTTCCACTTCGTGTAAAAATGTCACACATTTCTTAATTTTCTAAAAACCCCATAAGTAGATACATGACTTGTTTCTTTTATTCAATCAATTATACAATTATAATCAAATACTTCAGTAAAAATTGCATTAAAGCACTCTCTTTGTTCTCATAAAACAATGAAAAAAGAAAACTTTTTTCCATTCCACTAATGCTAAGACTGATTCTTACATTATCAGTGAAGTGTACAAGATTGTAATCCAAGATCCCCCACCCCCAAACAACAACAATTAGTGTTCTCACATACTATACAAAGTTAAAAAAAAAAAAAAAAAAGACTAACTTGAAGAAGATTGGAGGCAGTAAAGCTGAAGAACATGAGACCCAAATGTAAAATCTGTAATCTGGTAGCTGCAAAGAGTGAACTAAACTCATTTCAGTATACAACAAAGCACAAATTTGTATGTACATGTACATAAAAAGAAAAAAAAAAAGAGATACCCACTCGTCATTGATGAAGAAAGATTCATCCAAGCAGACTATATCATCTTCTTCTTTTTCTTCTCTACTCATGGTGATGGTGATTTCTGTCTTCCTCTTGGCACACAACCGCGCAGTTGCCAGTTCTTAGGAAGCTCTTTTCACTTGAATTTTGTTCTTTTGGGCTATGGACCTTACTTTTCAATGTTCAATTTCATGGATTTGGGCTTTGAATTTGGGTTGATTTAAGAAGTCTTTGTTTCTTAATGCGCGTTTTTAATTTATGGGAAAATTATATGAAATGGCAAACATTCATAACTAATTATATCATAGGGGTATAGTTTAATTTATTTACCTTATATAATTATAGTTTATTTTTTTTGCTATAATTAATGGGGTCCACAACCTATTATGTAACCAATTGTATAAAAACCTTATTTTCTTATTTTGTATATAATTGTACAAAAAACAATTTTCTCTCTCCTTTTCACAAACAATTTTCTCTCTCCTTTTAACATTCCAACGTTTTCTCCTACATTTAATACTCCAGCTAGCCAGTTTGAAATTCAACTTGTTATCCAAAATTAGATTTCTCCCTCCCGAAGTCGAAGTTCTCTCCCCAAGTTGAAGTCAATTTCGTAAGTACTCCTTAATTTTAGTTGTTTACCCTTTTTTTTTACTTATTTAAAATTTGTATATGTATTCTGTTTATTATTATTATCATATATTTTGATTGAATAATCGATTTTTTGTTTTTGATAGATTCAAAATTGGTCAAACAATGAATGAATCATCTTCATCATTGAGGATTACAAGAGGTAGTCCTTGGCATGTCAATGTTGTTGACATTTTACCATCCTTTTCAATGGGGCTAACTCAAGATTGTGGGGTTGATGTAGGTTCTTTGGGGAAATCAAATCAAGTTATACAAGAACAAACCATGGGAGACTGAGATCAAAGAAAAAAAACGACCCTATGGCAGTACAACAAGTTATTAAAAATGTCAAAGCTAGAGGCATTAAAATTGTACAAGGAAGAAGAAAGAGGAAAGCTGTAAACATTGAATCAGAGGAAAATGCTTCTGAAGTAGTCGGATCTGAAGAACTTCATAATCAAGAGGTAGTGTCTTAAAACACAATGTTAGATACAATTTTTTTGTTAATTAGTTGTCAATATACAAAAAATATTAAATTAAGTATTGTATATTCCATGTTTAGTAATTGTATATAGTATATTTAAGTATTGTATACGGGAATATATAATTAGAATTTGTATATTCTATTAGTTATATACAAATTATTGAAGTTAGTACACAAAGTAATTGGATTTAGTTATATAGATGGGAAAATATCATATGTGATTATAATTTGTATATTGTAGTAGTTATATACAAATTATTGAATATAATGTCATGTTTACCTAATATATTATATTGTAGTTGGATTTAGTTATATAAATGGGAAAATATCATATGTGAGTATAATTTGTATATTGTAGTAGTTATATACAAATTATTGAATATAATTTCATGTTTAACTAATATATTCATGTTTATTCTTTTTAATATACAAACTATGCATCTAAAATAGTGCATACTTCTTCCAAAAATAAATCATATGACATAGAAATTTTATACTATTATTCTTTTTAATATACAAACACTACATCTACAATAGTATATAATGCTATCACAAATAAAACACATGATTTATGAATATATACAATTATGAACACTGATTAAATATTGTCGTTTACAAAATATACAAATACTGCGAATAACATATACAATTACATGAACAGTATATAATTGTATATTGCAAAATTTCAGCTTAACAAAATCATATTTTGAATTTTTTTTAAAAAAAAAAAACCACATCACACTAACGAATGAACACAAATTCAGCTTAACAAAATCATATTTTGATTTATTTTTTTTTAAAATCCAACGATCGAAAACAATTCACAATTTCTAAATCCAATTTAACATTGTATAGTTATTGCAATAATAAACAACAAATTTCATCGAATAAAAACTTTTATTAGTATTTCATTGCAAAAATTGCTGAACTTCAGTTTCACAAAGAGCAAAAAAAATAATTATTTTTTTGTTTCAATGGCTGTATGAAATTTTTTTTTGAATTTGAACGTTTAGCTTAAAAAAAGGAACGTTTCCCTAAAATTGTGGCATTATCTTGATTTATTGTTACCATATTTAATGCTTCAGTTACAAACAACTTTTTAAAATAGAATTGTATAAATAAATAAATAAAAATTTATATACAAAATTAAAGACACCTTTAATAACTAAACTATACCCATATAATGTAATTAGGTAAACTATACTCATATAATGTTATTTAATCAAATAAGTTTGCCATATATGAAATTTTCCCTTAATTTATTCAGAGTTATTAGAGCGGAATTCACTTTTGGGGAATATGAGTCGAAGCAATAGTAAGAATATTTCTAGTAGAACATCTTTCACAGTCCCTAGAGAGATGATTCACTAATAGATCGAGGGATAACTCATTCCACTCATTCGTATTCAGATCATGAATGTTTGGAATCCATATTATGTAAGGAGACATTACTTTTGCTAATTCGAATTGAAGGGTGGTATAAAATTTGTCTATTTTTGGTATCATATCCACAGTTAGCACATTGATCCTAGTTAGCAGTTTCAGCTCCGTGTCAAGGTCACGATCGATACTATTACTAGCATCAAAATTGTCACTATTATCAATATCGTCACTATCATTAATATCGATCTCATCAAGAAGAAAACCTTTAGACTTGTAATTCAAAAACTTGTTCAAAAATGTCGTAATGAAAGGAACATATGTGCTAGGTATTTGACCAAATAGAATTGTCTCATTCCTATAGAACCTATCACTAAAGTACCCATGGGGATAAGGCTATTCCCTTGTATTATATATTAATAGGTAATACATTCTTCTCTTCTTTTGGGTATTCTAATTCCACCTAATTTATAACAATATATTCAGTGTAGATTGAAATTATCGTAATTTGATACAAATTGAATAAACTTAATAATTGATAAAAATCTTGTAAAGTGAGGTGTCAGAATAATGAATCTTCGAGTCTACAATTTACTTTTATCTCCACAATCCGATTAATTATTCGAGTTCCCTCAATTTCAAATCAGGTAAAATAATTTGTTTTACAAAAATTAAAATATTTTTCTATCTATTTTCAAGAAAAGTTTTGGTAATTTATCTCATTTCTTATTTTATTGATTTAAAATTGTTTCAATCTAATTTATTTAGCTAAAATACTACAAGCAAAAAATTGCAACTAGAATTAACTCTTGGTTGTAAGTATGATTTATATTTTATCATGCCAGTAAAGTTATTGCTTGAATGCATTGGACATGTACACATTTCAGTAAAAAGAAAGGAAAATTTTAACTTTGATAAAGAATGTAGAAGAATCTGACCAACATAGAGAAGAAAGTTTAGTTTGGAGGTTATTCCATTCTTTTTCTTTTACCTTTTCTGGCTAACTCAAATGCATTCATTAACAGTTACCAAGATGGTGCATGAAGTATATACAGATAGGACAACATTCATCCATTAAGATAGTCCATTTGTCTGTTCAAAATCGAATGCTCTTTTTCACCAGAATTACGAGAAAAACAATAACTTCTATATTATTTTTATCATTCTCAACTATAATAGAACAATCGCAATTAGCCTCGGGGGGAGGTGGAAGGGGTGGAGGGTCCTCGAGGCATGGTGCCTCGGGGGACGGGGACGGGGGCTCTCAAGGTATGGCGCCTCAGGAACCCGGAGGTGGGGTCCCATCAGGCATGACGCCTTTGAGTCCAGGTGTGGGGGTCCTCGAAGAATGGCACCAGGGGATTGGGGCTCAAGGTTGGAGGGTCCTCGAGGTATGAAACTGGGGGCCCGGGCGTGGGAGAGCCTCGGGGCATGGCGCCTTAGGGGCCCAGGGGTGGAGGGGTCCTCGAGGCATGGCGCCTCAGAGGCCCGGGGGTGGAGGGTCCTTAAGGCATAGTGCCTCAGGAGGCCAGGGATGGGGATCCTCGAGGCATGACGCCTTGGGGGCCTTGGGTGGGGAGTGGGGTGTCCTCGAGGCATGGCACCTCGGGGACTCGGGGGCGATGGGAAGTCCTCGAGGCATGGCGCCTCGGGGCCCCGAGGGTTGGGGGGTCTTCGAGGCATGACTCCTCGGGGGCTTGGGTGGGCGAGTGGAGGATCCTCGAGTCATGACGCCTTGGGGGGCCGGGTATGGATCCTCGAGTCATATATATATATATATATATATATATATATATATATATACAAAAAAAATATGTGTGTTGTCCGTGATTATCAATTCCAAAAATATATGTCATAGTAATTAGTATTGAATATTTAAGGGAAGATTTCAATAATAAGCTTAGCAAAAAATAATATTGCAGATTCTTTTATTAATGTTCAACGTGGATCATCATATATATCTCTTATTCACACAAACCTATGTAGATGGTCAGTGAAAAATTTTATTAGTTAAATACAATAATTTATATATTTAATTCAATTTGATGAGGTTTAATCATGTAATTAGTCTTATCTCACTAATATTACCTTATAGACAATATTTGATTTGCATTTTTTCTTGCCAGATATCATATGAACATGTAAAGAGAACAACTATATTTAATATATTCACATATTTTCACATTTGTTGTAATTTTTTATTTTTTTTTTGGAACTTCTAAAATAATATACGGAAAAGGGCCTAAAATACCCTTAATGTATTGGAAATGGTACAAAATTACCCTCCATCCGCCTATTGGTTTCAAAATACCCTTCCCACCCACCTATTGGGTCCAAAAAACCCTTGTCATTCACCTTTTGGTTCAAAATTGACCACTTATTTAACGGTTTTATATTTAAACTATTTAAATATTTTTTAAAATATGTGGCGCTCAACTATTTGTTATAATTTAACTTATTAGTATAATTTATAAACCAATCTACTACCCACCCCATTCTTAATTAAATCCCTCTAAATTAATGAACCCGTCACATTATTAATGCAAGCTACTGCCAATTAAGTGTTTTTCAAAAATTATAGTAGTAAATTATCATACATTCAAGTGGCTAAATAAAAATCACCGATAAACTTAAAAGTCTAACTATGTTCATCTTAATTATTCTTACGTCTCAATTATGTGATGTTACTTCATAGGTAACTTTTTTTCTAAATAATATATTAAAGTTTTAAAATAAATCATAAATATTTATAAAATTATATTTAAAAAAGTGCATTAATTAATTCGGGATGTATTACTTCTTTACCTTTAATCATAAAAATCTAATTTAATTTTGAAAGAAAGTGTCCTCCTAAATAAGCGGCTCAACCTAAATTTAATTGGGGCTTCGATTCGGACTCGAACAATTTTGAATGTCATTTTCAGGAATCTATAATTTCATCGTGTTTTAGTAGTGTTTATGACGATTTTGATATTATAATTGGATTATTAATTGGGTGATGTTTAGTTAGTAATGAGTGGGTAGTGGGTTGGTTTATAAATTATATTAATAAATTATAATTATTATCAATAGTTGAAAGTCAAGTATTTTAAAAAGTATTTAAAGAGTTTCATTTTAAAACAATTAAAAAATGGTCAATTTTGAACTCAAAGGTAGATGACAAGGGTATCTTGGAGCCAATAGGTGGATGAAAAGGACATTTTGAAGCAAATAGGTGGATGAAGGGTAATTTCGTACCATTTCAATATTTTAAGGGTATTTTAGGCCGTTGTCCGAATAATATATTTTGAAGTTACAAGATTTTGTTAACTTGACAATACATTTGTGACTTGTAATACTTTAATTTAAATACAAAAATCTACCAAAATATAAATATATATTTGCATCAATAAAAATATTTATCTCATAAAATTAACTATTAAATAAATAATAAAAATTAAATTAATGCAAACTTCAATTGACGTTATTACAAGTCATATGAATTTTTTTCGTCTGAAATATTAAGAAATAGTTAATAAGTAAAACAAAAGGGCAATGTTTATGTAGTAATAACTATTTTGAAGCAAACTTCATGAGAGTCTAAATCACATAAGTAGCACTGATAAATAAAATCATTAGTTTGTCTTGAGCATCAAAAACAAATCGTGACAGTTCTCTAAATTTTGGAAAAGATATTCAAAAGCATATATCGACATCACAAGAGAAATTGCTAACAAAAAAATAAATTTAGACTAATCATGTTAACTTCATATATTGGAACATCAAATACTAATATATACATAGCAAAAATATAATTATTATATCATCAAAATTATTTTCCTCCAGTAGTCGAGGTTATGGAATATATCTTTTTAGGATAGAACGACTTACTTAATCAGAAAAATGGTACTTCATTTTTCGCTAAACTTCAAACTCAATCAGAGCTAAAAAAATCACAAAAAAAGAAAATTAAAATGCAAGAAGAAGAAGAGTAGAAGATTAAAAAAATTATGGTAGAAAAATGAAAGGAAATCTCTCATTTATAGTCAATAAAAGGGTAATATGAACAAATATTTTTGTGTGTCTTATGTGAAAAGTCACGACCTTTCAAGAAGTATCAACTTATTGAAAAAGTCAACTCTTAGGAATAGTCACAACTTATTGAAAAAGTCCCGACTCTTTGGAAAAGTCATAACTATCGAAAAATCACAATCCTTTAAAAAAAAGTCACAACTTATTAAAAAATCATAACTCATCAAAAAAATCACAGTCTATGTTAGAAATATTATAGTAATTTAACATTCAAGTTAGGAGTTAATGTTTTTAAGATAATATAGAATATAAATAATATAGATATATACACATTATTTTCTTTTTGTGTTTTATTAATTTTAAGTTTTTAAATATAACAACTTGATCCCATCTTCCACTATAATTATTTGGAATAATATGTATTAAATGTTAAAATATTCATTTAAAACATCAGCCTCTTTTTCATACCCTAATATTTAAATTTTGAATTTATGACACCTAACAAAAGATTATTTTTTTAAAGATCTCAAATATTATGAGGATAAATAAAATACTTGCAAGAAACATGTGAATATAAGAAGAAAAATAAGAAACGTGAAGAGATGTATGTATTATTAATTCATTAAGTGAAAACAATTCTAAATGGAGAATATAAATAAAAAATTCATATAGATCTAAAATTTCAATTTAAATTGTCAAGTAATCATATTCCCTTTATTTTTATCGAATGTGATAAATAATTTAGGGTTCTAACGAAATTGTTTAATTGAAAAGTTTCTAATACTGTGTTTTAGCTTCAATCTCTCTTACGATCGCAATCATAATCTTTTGCCCTAAGTTTTTAAATTAAAAGTTGATAACTTATTTTTGAAATTTCGATCATATAAGTCAATGTTGTAAAATTAAATTTAGATATTTACTTTTATTATTTAGTTAAATAAGTATATACCAAAGTACCAAACCAAATAAAAAGGTTAAAGATAGAGAGAAAATAGGGGAATTAAATTCAATAATCCAATAAAATTTTGTCTGCCACATTATAATCGTGTCTCACACCTAATAAAATTATTGGTATTAAACTTATTAAAATGAAAATAATCAGATATGAATATAAATAAATAATGTTCAATGAATAGGACTATATATAAGATATAAAATATAAAAAATTTGAATATCCGAAAATTCGATATATCAACCCGATATCCATTTTAGAATCCAATAAAAAAAATTTAAAAATCAGAATCCATTAATCTAAATCTAAAAATCCAAAAAAAAATTTGATAGATTTTAGGTCCGATCAAACTGGATAAAGATCCGGTCAAGTATAATCAGGTCAAGTAATTTTCAATGACCTTATAGATTTATGTCATGTATACTATATAATAATTTATGGTTGAAATGCATTTAAATTATATTCATTTTAATAATAAAAACAATAAATCAGTCAATTATTTTTATTTTTTAAAACTATCAAATAAAATAATTAAGTGTACCCTAGCTAATATTTTCAAGAAAAAAAAAGAGTGACGGAAATATGCAGACTTCTTGACCTTTTTACCTGCCAAACCTCGTACTTGTATTGAATTTTCTAAATTATTCTAATTTTAAAGAATTTGACACTTTTAAAGAATCTGAATAAATATATTTTTACAATTATTTGTAAACCTCCAAATATTTTTTTTTTTAAAATGTATTATCATGTTCTTTAATTGAATAACTATTTAAAATTCAATGATGTTTTTAAGTTTGATCTATTTTTGGAGATTACTTCAGAATTTGGAGAAAGCATGTGTGAAATTACTCCCGAAGAAGTTTGGCAGATAAAAAGTCAGAAAGTTCACATATTCCTGTCAATCTTAATTTTTTCTCTTAAAAATATTAGCTTGATAGACTTAATTGTTTTATTTGATAGTTTTTTTTTTTTAAAAAAAAGTTGATAACTTTGTTATTTTTATTAGCTATTATTATAATGAGTATAGAACATAAAAGAATCTCAACCATAAATTATTATATAGTACACATGACATGAATCTATAAGGACAATAAACATTACTTGACTTAATTATATATATACTTGATCGGATCTTTATCCAACCAAACTATGCACCTTATATCGTTTACTTAAAAAAAAAAAGAATAATTTTATATATAATAAAATAATAAGCATGGGTTCTTATGCTTCTAGAATCTATAAAAAAAATCGACTCCATAAAAGCAATAAATTTGGACAGCTGTATTTAATTAACAGAACAACAAAAATTATTCATTTTCCACCCATACAAATATTACATTATTCCCCAAAAAGAAAATGTGAATTTGTTTGTTTTGTACTCAAAATCACAATTTAAATATTGTTTAAAAATAAATTTATGTTCCCCTAAAGTACCGCAAATGACAGTTGTATTTTATTATTAGTTTAAGTACTTTTTTATTATATTTATTTTGATTATTATTCAAATTTTATTTTATCGAAAGTTTTATTTGGTGTGATTATATCATTATTATTTTTTTTAATCAAAAGATCAAATTGGATCGTTTTTAAAGGAAATGTAATTTTTACTGAAAACTAATTAGCCCAAATATCGGTATTTAGTGTTTTTATTTTATTTAAAATTCTACTTTATTCTTTATCCTGTTTTATACTTTACTTTTTTTTAAAAAAAAAATTATCTTATAAAATTAGTGATGTGTGACACTATGTAATATGTAGAACAATATAATTTGTTCAAATATTATCTTTATTCAATAATATAATACAATATATCATAAAATAATACGTAATAACCATTCAAACAAAGTGTTATTGAAAAAATTGCACACCTATTTTTCTAAATTCAACCTGCATAACATATTGACTTCAATACAAAACACTTTTTTTTGGATACGTTATTTAAAAAATTTTCTATAATGAAGGTATACTTTAGGTAGTAATATAGAGTAATTATATCCACAATGAACTGACTAAAACAAAATTTCACAATGCTAATTTCTAATTAATAATAATATTAATTTAATGCTAATTAGAAGAGGGATTTCGTCAATATACATTTACTTTTGTATGCCATAATGCCAAGGATATTTTAATATATTCTTATGTTTTTGTGTTTTACCTGGTTTACTATAATTTACAATAATTAGCCATTTCAATATCTAAAAACCTTATAAAAAATTAGTTGATTACCAATTTTTCATTTATATCACATATATTGAGGGTTGAGACAAATAGATTATACATGAAAAAATTAAGTAAAAATGATCATAAATCACAGTAATTAACAGTTTTAAATATTTAAAAAAAGCCATATAAATTTATTTAAGTGACTCTAGAAATTAATCAGTGCTACATAAATTAGAACGAAAAAAGCAATATATATAATATAAAAATTATATAAAAAATTCTATAACTCATAATAATTAACAACTTTAAAATACTTTTTAAAAAATATAAAAATTAATTGACTCAAAATTTCATTCGTATCACATAAATTAAAAATTAAAAAATAACATATATTGAACCCGTACTAACACGTGTTCTATATTAATGTATATAGATATAAATATGAAGATTTTAATGGAACCCCTTCGATAACCCACAATCGCTACAACGTATCCTCTGCCAATCCTCTGCCCTTCGAGTGAAAACTTTAAAAAGTGATCGATCTCGAGTCGTTCACATCAATAACCACCCTCCAAACCAACTGAGTCATCTCGAACCAAATAAATGAATTTTTTTGAGGACCAAAAAGGAATAGGAGTTAAAGCCATTAAATATTTGTGCAAAGAATTTGACCAACTGCCTAACTCATAACTACCTACCACCCTTGTCTTAATAGCCCCCCCTACCCCACCCTACTCCCTCCAATTTGTTGGCAATTCAATGTACAACACAAGAAGGAAATAGTAGTAAAACAAGACAAGTTTGTATTTTTCACAAAGAGTCTTTAACTTTGTATACACACCATATATATTAGCTACTGATTACCAAACAGAGAAAGAGAACCAACAACTCTCCATCACGTTTCCTTTGTGGGGTAGGTACCCTTTGTCCTTCTCTTTCTCTACGTCTGTGTTTTTAAGAAAAACCCCATAACCAGAAGAGGAAAGATTAGCTGAGAAAACCCCAGAAAAGTTGGAGTTTTTTTATTCTTGTTTGACCCTTTTCTTGATTTCAGGTGTGTTTTTGTCTTTTTTCCTGCTGAACCACCCATCTTTGTTTTTTTTGTGGAAAAGAATTAAAGACTGGAAATTGGTTGTTTTGGGTAGTTGGAATTTGAGATTGAGCTGAGGTTTTAGAAGAATATGTGTTAAAGTTTGAATCTTTGTTAATTTTCTTGGGTTATGAGTTTGTTTTCTGGAAAGATTTTGTTCATATTGGAAGAAAGTTGTGATCTTGATGTCTTATGGGAAGGATTGAGTAGGAAAAATTGTTTCTTTGAAGAAAATTGTGATCTGAATTCATGTTAAACTTATGAATTTTTGTTGATCTGATTCTTGATGAATTTATGTCTTGTTTTTTTTTTTTTTTCAGGTTCCTGTAGTTTCCTCTCCTTCAACAATGTCAAGCTTGGAAGAGCCTCTTAACCTCGAAAGGTTGCCAAGTTTGAGCAACATTGATTGGGTAGAGAGGTTCTCATCTGGTGCCTGCAGGCCTGCAGGAGAAGATATGGCAATGGGAGACTCCTGGTCTGATGGGAGAAATTGCAGCTCTTCCAACAGCTGTGTGTAAGTACTTAAACTTTTACTCTTACAGCTAACATATATCATGATTGCAGTGGTGCTTTCCAATATTTCTCTATGCACAACTTAGTGACAAATAGTGATGCTCCCATTTTCTTGTACTGTTTTTGTGTTTGCACTGGTTTAAAGGTTTCCTTTACTAGTTACTTTGCGGTCCTTTTTTTTTTTTTACCAAGTATTCATCTTGCATAATCTTAATATATTTGAACTTCAAGGTTCCTGCTGATTCCACTGGTTTGTTGTTCAGTAAAAAAGGTTCAGATAGGCTGATATGTTTTGTCACTAATTCGCATAAAGTAAATACTAAAAAGTTAGCTATCTCCTTGATGATTGCACAACAACAACAACATACCCAGTGTAATCCCACAAATGGGGTCTGGGGAGGGTAGTGTGTTCGCGAAAACAACTCTGAATCTGTTTTTATTACTATTATAATGGTTAGTGTTGTTATTTGGATTATTAATTGTCTAATGTCTATCAAGGTCTTGAGGAATGTTTAGACAGAGCTGTTACAATTAGTAGCTAGAATGTTATCTTCTTCGTGACAAAGGAGGACCATGACTGGTAAAAATATTCCCCTCTTTCTAGTCTTGAAGACACTGTTATCTAAATTATTAGCAAGTTTCTTGACACTTGGCATCTCAATGTAGATACTGAAAAATTTAAATTTTTTCCTTTAGAATTGCTTGAGTATAAGATCCATAACTATCCTAATATATTTGTCTTCAGCGAAGATAATGACGAATATGGGAGAGAGAACTTTAAATGGAGAAGGCATGGATCACGCAACGTCATTTCAAGTCGAAGATCAAAGAATCTTAGCAAGAATTATATAGTATGTGGAACTGTGTCTCGTTCACAGTGTTCGACAGATCGTCAACCTAAATCTTACAGCAACCACAGAAGCACAGTGAGAAAAACGTTCAAGGTAATTCTTTGAAGTCCTTTTTGCCCCTCTTCTTTCAATGTCTTTGTTTCTTGCACAGATTCATGTATCCTCCTTCTTAAACATTTTAATTCTGACTGGTTGTTACTTTGACTGGTAGCAGCTGTTCAATGGCATGCCAAATCATGTGAAGATAGTGGAAGTTGGTGCAAGGGATGGATTACAAAATGAGAAGAAAACTGTTCCTACATCAGTGAAGGTTGAGTTAATTCAAAAACTTGTCTCTTGTGGGCTACCTGTTGTTGAAGTGACGGGTTTTGTTTCTCCAAAATGGGTGCCTCAGGTACTTCTTCCTCTATTTATATAAGGAAACTTGTGTGCATACAGTTCCGGTGGTACACTTCAATCACAAAATTTGTGTGTGATGTTTAAGCTTGCTTTTGAGTCTATGATTTATAGTGTATAGTGATCAGAAAATTCAATAGCTTTGTTTTTTGCATTGGCTCTTTGAAACTTGTCCTTTCTTTCTGATTCTCCTGTTTATTTTTTTGTAGCTGTCGGATGCCAAGGATGTAATGGAAGCAGTTAAGGATCTGGAAGGTGCCAGATTGCCTGTACTGACACCTAATATGAAAGTATGTGGTACTTGTTGGGAAGCCTTTCTTGCTCTTGAGAAACTACAACTTTCTTTCTCTATGATTATATTGGTGTTATTTGAATTTCTGTTAGGGCTTTGAAGCAGCTGTTGCAGCTGGGGCGAAAGAAGTAGCAGTCTTTGCATCAGCTTCAGAGTCTTTCTCAAAGTCAAACATCAATTGCAGCATTGAGGAGAGCCTTGTCCGATATCGAGCTGTTACATCTGCTGCCAAAAAGCTGGCAATACCAATTCGCGGGTAATGAAAGATCTGATACTTGAGCATGCGCCTGAATTAGTTCCATTTTTCCTTCAGTACTGATGTAGGTTCTGCAAATTGGACATGCATTTTGTGTTGGCATATTTTTATATGGAAGGAATTGCGCTTTGTTTTCTGTTATCACTGTGACTTTGAATCATTGTCCTTCTGGCAATTATTTTGAAGCGAGTCATCTAATTGGACTCAGTTCTCTAAATTTGATTTGCTTAGTCAAATAATGACATAATGAGGACTTCAATATTTCTCTATGCGAAAAAAAGATTAGAAATCTTAGTTTAGTTGCTTCAGCTTGGATGTTGTAGCTTTTAGCATTTCTCTTACCATCATACTTGGTACAAAGTTAAATTTGATCTTTCAATGCTCGGCAGATATGTATCCTGCGCTATTGGGTGCCCAGTCGAAGGAGCGATTTCACCTTCAAAAGTGGCATATGTAGCAAAGGAACTTCATGACATGGGATGTTTTGAAATTTCCCTTGGAGACACAATAGGAATCGCTACTCCAGGTAATATTTTAAATCATGCATTGCATTACAATTGAAAAATGCCTTAGTTCTTTCATTATGATTCAACTGATATGCTATTTATGTTGCGGAAATATTTCTCTGTTTAGGGTCCAAAGCTAAAAAAAATGATTTTCCCAGTTTGACCAAGCATTTTGTGCTAAAAAAACAACTTAGAGTTGCACTATAGCTTCAAATTTTACTTGCAATTGGAGGGTTGATTAGAGACGATAAACAAAATTTCTAAAAATTAAATTTGTGAAGTGACTTGACGTCTGTTCCATGTTATTTTATTTTCTTTCCAGGAACTGTTGTTCCTATGCTTGAAGCTGTGATGGCTGTGGTTCCTGTTGAAAAGCTTGCTGTGCATTTTCATGATACCTATGGACAGTCTCTTTCAAATATTTTGGTTTCCCTCCAAGTAAGTTCTTCTATCGGAAATCTAGTTGAAGACATGCAAAGTTTTCATGCTAGCTTTCTATATATCTGAATTTAAATATACAAGTAACTGCATGTCATATTAATTAAGCATTTGAAATTTAAGCTGCAGAACACTAGTTAGAAGTGAGATTTTCTGGTTTTTATTTATAAAACAATCATGAAGAGTATAGGTTTCTAGAATTGGGAAACCAGTAAATGTTGGTGTATAATTTGTTAAAAAGAGATTATAATCCCTCCAAGTTTGTCATGATTATGAGTACTGTCTTTAGTTGAGAAAGTAGGGCTAAGCGCCGCATAATTTCAATGTGCATTCAGCATTCCCAATGACCTCTCGTACTGGTTTTGTTTTTTCTCATACGGATGGGAAATACAAAGTTGGAAGGCCTCTAGTGAAGCCTAACCTCTCCAACCGAAATAAGAGTGGCACAAGCTCCACAAATGCTAGGACCTATGGGGCAGACTTTTCTGACAACTGGATGAAGAAATAGTCCTTTTATCTTTCATAAACTTCTGTTTGTCAGTCCAAAATTTTCGTTCTTATCTTTACCGAATACTGCCAATGACCATGAAATCTAACATTTTACGTCACATTCATATTTCACTTTTGCTCACTGCATTTGAATTATGTACATAGAGTGCTAGTCAATAAATTTCCTATTGGAATAATAGTCATGCTCAACAAAAGCACGAAATGGTGGTTATTGTCAGTGCCGGAGCCAAGAATTCTTACTAGGGAGCCACAAATGGATGCATGAACACCACTTCTGGGACTGAAATCTGTGACTAGTACAATTTTGAACCACACCACTACACAAAAAGCTTTTCTTATGTGGAGGATTAAATTTTTTGAATATATACACAATTGTCTTTACGCTAGTTTCAACAACGGGGATTCAATTGAACCCCTCATTACCTGTGGCTCCACCACTGGTTATTGTCATGGAGTTGCTGTTTTTTAGTGCATAACTGGTTCTCGTATTGTCCACAGATGGGTATTAGCACAGTCGACTCCTCAGTTGCTGGTCTCGGAGGCTGTCCATATGCCAAAGGAGCTTCTGGCAATGTTGCAACAGAAGATGTTGTCTACATGCTCAATGGTCTAGGGATTAAAACCAATGTCGATCTACAGAAACTCCTGCTAGCCGGGGAGTTCATCAGCAAGCATTTGGACCGCCCATCCGGATCCAAAGCAGCCATTGCTTTGACTGGAGTAACAGCAGATGCATCCAAGATGTAGGAAGGTAAACCACTCCCAGATGTGATCAAATGGTCTCATCAAGAAGTGCAAAAACCAGAATATAGAGTAGAAGAGATGCCACTTCTATAGTGTATACTTATCAAAATATGACCAAAAATAATCTATTTGTGACTGTCTGTGAACATGAACATGCCATTATTTGGACAACATCAAGCTGCTCATTGCAGCATATATCTAATACAAAGTGATTATTGATTTTTACTTCCCTTGTTTTCCTTCTTTATGTTTGCTCAACTTATGTTGGAATTGTTCCTTCGTATTGTCATTGTTCTTTTTTGTTTAATACTCCCTCCGTCCACTTTTATTTGTCATGTTGCAATTTTTGAAAGTCAATTTAATTATTTTTCAAAGTTAAATTTGATTATATTAATTCGATATTTTAAACAAAAAAAAAATAGATATTAAAAAATTATATAAAAATTACTAGAAATGATAATTTTTTACATATAAAAAAGAATACATCGTAAAATGTTAGTCAAAATCTTATAGTTTGATTTTTAAAAAAAATCATGACAATTTAAAGTGGACGGAAAAAGTAATACCAACTATTGTGAGAGAGGAAAAGTCTCATTTATTACTTAATAGAGCTTTTTTACATTCTTATATTGAATTGTCTTTTATTAAAAAAAAGAAATATTTTTCAAAATTGACCTCTTGAGGTTAGTTTTTTTTTTTTTTTTTTTTAAAAAAAATTATGAAATTGTCCTTCTAAGATCGATTTAATTAAATTTATAATTTTTTTTGCAAAAGGATAATCTCAAGAGGTCATTTTTTGGTATAAAAATTGGCATACAATTTGATAAATACAATATATTTCCAGCTATTTCAATTTAAAGCGAAAAGTAATTTTAGACAAACATTCAAATCGTGTAACACCACAAACTATGAAGAAAGAATCAGATAAAATTATTAAACATTATGAGAAAATTGTCTATGATAAAGAAGAGCATGTTTCACTTCCAATATTTGGTTGATGAAGAAGAGCATGTTTCACCTCTTCTTTGAATAGCAAATTAAGTTCAAAAGCTTCAATAAAGTGGCTAGAGATGGCGGTCTTTCATTTAGGCAACAAAGAAGTGAAAGCAATAAAAGCAAAAGGAGGACACATGGTAGGCAACATACCATGCGAATGACAAGCAGAATCATATTACAGTGCAACCAATTTCAACAAGATTCAATAAATCCAAGAGGAAGTGCGAAACTATCAAGTGTTATTGGACATGTAAGAAGAAGAAGACAAGCGGAAAATACTCCAGGTTATTTTAAACAGACAAACTATCTTTTTAGTTCATACATATATACAAGTTAGTCTGATATTGATAACTCAACCTTCTTTTTGACATTTATATTCGTATTTATTTAAGTATCCACATTTGCAATATCATCATAGAGTTTATAATAAACTCTATGATAATTATAGAATATAGAGTACTTAATTTTCTCTACCTTTTATTTTCTTCATTCTTATTAATTTGTAGAAGTTTGTCACCTCATTAGAATTTATAAGATAAAGTCTGCCTCTCCTAGCTTGTAACATATTAACGCTAAAGATTTTATTTATTATTAATACAAGTTAAAGATCATTAGACAGAAATCTCTATCTAATAGTATAAATTCGTCCAAAAAAAGACTTGTATTACTTATTTAAGAAAAAAAATATTATTTTTATATTTAATAATTTTTTAAAATTACATTATTATATATGACATACTTCAAAATATATAACATTTTCGCACATTTAAATCTAAAATATAATGTTTTATTTTTTCTAAATCTTTTGGTCAATCAAAAACTAAAACACATAAAATAAAGGTTATGTTTAGTATAAAAAAAGTAAAATACTTAAAAGATTAAAATCGAAGGAATAATTGAAGTTGAGAATCAAATTTAAAATTAAAAGTCAAGTTATAAATCGAGATCGAAAGTCGAATTCAAGATAACAGTTGAACCTCATGTCGAGTCGAAAATTGAAAAAAAAATCATAAAATAGAAGAGACAACATAATAAGATGGTGTCTATAGACTCCAAGATATCAGCAGGCAGCAGTAAAAAAAAAGAAACACAAAGGGGGGTTTTAGCGCAGCAGAGGGATCAAGAATATGGATGAACAAGAATTTCAACGCCTTCTTGAGCTCTTCCCAGCCGTTCGCTCTCCAGATTATTATGTAAACAAAGCCCTCTCCTTTTATCTATCTTGATACACTCTTTGTTTTCTATAAAAATCCAATCTTTAATACATTCTTGAAAATTGAATAAATGGGTTTTGATTTATTATCTCTATCAATTAATACCCACTTGATTAAATTCTTTTTGGGTGTTTAGGGTGATTGTTTAGATACAAGAAGATTAAGTTTGATTCTGTTCTGTTTCTTCATTATTGGGGGTAAAGGAGCTAGTTTTAGAATTCTTGTTTGTAGAAGAAAATAGTTTGATCCAATTGATCTTTTGTAAATATGGATAGCCAGTACTGAGTTTTGTGCTGATGTATAGTTTTTGTTTACTATTTTATTGTAAAGAAGTCCTCAAGTAGGGTGATTAAGGTTATTATATGTTGACTTGATTTCAGTTGCTGTTGGAAAATCTTGTTGTTTTGGCTGTTCTTTAGTATTTTTTGTAGCACTGTAGGTGACATGTTGGTGATGTTGTTTTTCTTGAAATTTGGGGTTTAGTAAGCATTAAGGTATGAAGAAGGGTGATTAAGGTTATTGTATGTTGACTTGATTTAAGTTGCTGTTGGACAATCTTGTTGTTTTGGCTGTTCTTTAGTAGTTCTCTAGTACTGTAGGAGATATGTTGATGATAATGTTTTCTTGAAATTTGGGGCTTAGTAAGCATTCTCAGTTTCTACATATTTGTCAATTTGCCGCTTGGGTTGTTCACGAGCTTACAACGATGAAGTATAATTGTTCTCTTAATTTTTGTGATTTGCTTTTTTCTAATCATGACTTAGAACTCGCGTGCTGAAGTTGTCGTTGTTTGGTTATCCTAACTTTCTTTATGGAATCTTGGATCAAAACGGTGTGCTGATTTTTTTAGTCGTAGGCCTGGAGGTACTAGAAGTTCAATGGGCAATGGCCTGTGTAGTTTGTGTAAAGTATGAACCCAGTGGTGGAGTTCAAAGGAGCTTTTAAAGCCATTCTCTAATTGTTATTTCTTTCCTTTGAAGCGTGAAAAAATTAACAGCCTAACATTGTCTTTATATCCATCTATTGTTTTCATACTGTTATGTGGTTATCATCACTTTTAAATGATGTTACTACAACAAATAGCAATTCTCCTTGTTTGGATTCTTTCTGTCTCGAATCTACAGTTTAATACTCATTAATTTTTCGGATCCCAACAAAAATCCACCCTATACCAGCCCCTGAAGGCTTATTAGTTATTTGTGTTCTATTTCTATAGAAAGGAATATCTCTTAGGTGACTTAAATTGGGGATTTCAACAGTTATGCCAGACAATACCGAAGAATTCTCTTGGCTGATTTCATGGCTTGCCATCTTGATCATATGTTTTTACATGCTTCTATAAACTAGAATACCATTTATTTCTTTTTTTTTTAATTTCTTAATTTCATGGCTTGCCATCTTAGTCTTTTAATAAGGGTCTGAAAATGGGAGAGAGTGATGGGGAATTAAAAGCTGAAGTCTTGTGCCATTTGTTTCTTCTTTTTTTTGGATGAAAATGAGGAAGAGATGAAAGTGGTAGAAATTAGAATTGCCTACTCCTCAGCATGTTTATCTTTCTAGTGGGAAAATAGAAATGGTTGCGCACATATGAGACTCTCCAAATATCTGTGATGTGAAAGTGTGCATTCTAGACAAGTATATCCACATCTCTGTCGTGCTTATCCCCATCATATTGATCTCATCTCGTGCTAGTCATTTAATTTCTGATGGTTCTTTTCTTCTCCAGTCTTATTATTTCATATATATAATCTTACCTCCTGACTCTCCTTTGCATTTTGTTCGTCTCCCATCAGCTTGATTTGGATGCGTCAAGTCAATCAACTTCCCAGTCCAAGCAGAAAGAGGAGGTAGGGCAGAAACTTCTCAACACGTAATTATCTGACTCTTTGTTTTCAGATTTTGATTATTTATTCTTACGCCAAAAGCGGTATCAGGTGAAGCAATTGCAAGATGGTCAGAGTAAGGGAGGTGTAGTAGAGTCCAATACTCGAGCAATGGGCCATGGTGGTATGTAATGACGTTATCAGTTATTTTTTTCTGGAAAATGACCAAAGCTGCTTACGATGTCCTTAGAATTGTTCAAGCTACATGGAAATGCTGCTATCGTTAGATCATAAAAACTAAACAACCTGCTCGATTTTGTTTTATTTTGAAATTGGCAACAGTACAACCTATTCTATTAGTGTGTTATGGGTGCCCTCATTTCTGAAGTGTGTATATTTTCACAGATTGATATATTATTTAATATCTGGGATTAAATCTAGGGTCTTGGTTCTGACTCTCTTATCATGCAAATCAGTTTTAAATTACTGTTTTCTTTTTCTTCTTACTTCGGAATCCCTCCTAAAGTTTCAGTAGCAAATCTTCTTGTCAGAATATCAAGTTTCAAACCCTATTTAAACTTTTACGAATGAAAAGAAAAATTCAAAACCCATAAACTTTATCCTCATCAGAGATTGAAAATATTTATGAATGCCCATTTTGATACAATCAATGGTAATAAAGTTTTAGGGCTATATTGAGATTGCTTGATCTGTATGTCTTACACCCCTTTGGAAAGATCTCAGTTACTGAATCACTTTCATGTTACAGAAGCATTTTGGGGCAAACTAAAAGCAGCTGCGGAGAAAAAGGTACCTCCTGTTATGATTGTTTGTTATGTGATTTTTTGCACAAGAGTCATCATGAACAATTTCCAAATGCTGTGTTATCAGATATTTTCAGTCAAACCTAGTAGATTCAAATTTGCTCTGGCTTGAATACATGCCTGTATATACAGTTTTATTGTTTTGAACTTGTTGGTCCTTCATATAATTGCTCGAGCAGATACTTAACACCTCTTAACTGCTCGAGCAGATGTTGTGAGTTCACTCCTTTTAGTGTTTCCTTATGTCTATACATCAACATACCCAGTGTAATACCACAAGTGGCGTCTGAAGGGGGCTGATATAACGTAGTTTTGTCCTACCCTGTGAAAGTAGAGATGTTTCAGAAAGACCCTCGACTCAAGTAAAACATAATTGAACAGGTTTGGAATGGAAATACAGTAGTGAAGAAGCCATAACAAAAAATTATGAATGAACAGTATTGACAACAAATAATATGCTAGCTGAAGTTAAGCAAACAGCAGGCTATGATAAAATCAAATAATAAAATAGTAAAGGAGTAACAATAATGATACTTGTAAATAAATATACATCATGTAACATAATTCTCTCAGTTAGTTGGTCTTAAATGATTTTACTTGGTGAAATATCAACAAAATTTGTGTTAATGGTAATTCTTCCTCATGATCAAAGAGGATTACCATAAAAAACCCTAAATCAATACCTTCAGATTAGAAGGGAAATTGAGTGGTTGCTTGGTGAGTACTGATGCAAGTTAAAGCAACGAAAGGCATGAAGTGTCAATTTGCCAATTTTATAGGTAGCCTGCGCCCTTGGAAGTAGTTGAATTTGGTGGCAACATTCAGGGACTGCTCAACTAGAGGTGTTAGAAAGCAAATAAGAAATCAAAGTTCAAATGACCAACCCTGGAAATTCTTCTGACCTAGAAGACCGGAACATTATAGCTAAAACTATGCCACGTTTAAGTCAAAGTCGTATTATGTGTAAAGAAATGGATCTTGGGCATATTCAACCCCAAAAGCTAACCAACATGAGGAGGATTGTCTAAGATCATATAAGGATACCAATTACCCATTCCAAATCCGATGTTGGATCCTTACACTCCCTGAAATGCCCAGACCTCGTTAATTGTAACGTGGACAATATAGTATGGGGCCCAACTTCGGTGAACAAAGAAATGGAATGGGCATGTCTCTTATACCATGTAAAAATGGATCTTGGGCCTAACTCAACCCCAAAATCTAGCTCACGAGGGAGGATTGTCCAAGACCATATAAGGAGATTATTACTTAATTAATATTGATTTGGGGCTCTTACATTTTCAGTCCCACATCCATGGAATGAGGAGAATTTGGACTCTTTATAAGCTATCTTCCTTTCTTTGAGCTTATCTATTAGCGTTGAGTTAGGCCCAAGTTCCATTTAACATAATGCTTTGGAGGGGACTAGCGGAGATTAGATCAGAACAGCTATGAATGAATAAAGCTGCTAAATGACCAAGCGAGGTGTCTCCTTTTGTTAAGTCAGTCATCACATCAACAAAATGGTATACGCTGGTGACTAGGGTGCTCCTTGATTAAGGTTCTCACAGTGGGAGGAGAATGATGGATATTCAAAAGTGATTACAAGCATTGGATGCCTTTTTGTTTTTTTCCATATCTTACTGAGGAAGAGTATTCAAACAGAACATCTTTACAAAAATTCTAACGCTAGTGAGATGATTGAGAATGTTCTGAACAGAACTTCATTAGATGGTTTGTGTGCAATATATAATCCTGCTATGATATTTTTTCCCTGATGGTGGTGTATGAGTTAGATTGTGCGTACCTCGACTATTCTATCGGGTCCCTACTAGTCTCTTACCTCCTACCAACACATGTATCAAAAAACTCTATCCACCAAGCTTTGGCTAATGGAAGAAATCAATGACCACTAGATCAACATGGTTTTCGTTCCGCCTCATTGACAACTGACAATATCTCATCCTACTATGAAAGTCCAAACATGGTCTCATCTGTGACTAACAAATGTTTTTGTCTGACTTCTTACACAGATGAATCCAGCAGAAGCCGAAGAATTTTGCAAGACATTTCGACAAGTTTACAGGAAACTTGTAAGCACACTAAACTCAAGCAGAAAAATTCCTGCTTTCTCCATATTTGGATTTGATAAAGGTGTATGTTTCTAAAAACTTGTGCTGTAACTTGATGCTGGAAAACTTAAAAACTTTCAGGTGGATGAAGAACTGAGTTTGGAAGCTGCTCGGAGCTTACTGAGGTCATGAAGATTTTTTTTCTAAACTGTTGTTATTTTTAATCACTTGATTGCTCAAACTTTTTGTGTAATATGTTGATGTATTATTACATACATTGTGTTATATCTTTTTGTTTTTCTTAGTGAACTGATGTTGCTCTGTAAAAAACTTAAAACACTTTGTTTTTTCTAATGACTAAAGATTGGTGAATCAACAAGCACAGATGTCATGCATGTCATTTCATCCTTGATCCCAAGAGATTTCGGGTCTGAGTTCCCTTTGGTATGGTGTCAATTTTGTTAGGGAGCGTTTTACCCTCAATGTGAGATTTTTGGGCTTGAATCTGTATTTAGTTGGGCTCTAATGTAGGTATTGGACACTGGGCGAAAAAAAGAAGAGCAAAATATACTTTGACTTAATTGTACTCTATAACAAACTATTGTTATTTTCGCCTCTCTCCGTGGTTTCGCTCGCCACTCTCGTTTTGATGGCAGTCTCGCTCACCTCTTTTGCTTTTATACAAACATAAATGTATAAAATGCATTTGTGTTTGTATAAGCGAGAAATTGTGTGCATATATATGTGTATATATATGTGTGTGTGCGCATATATATATATATATATATATATATATATATAATATATATATATATATATATATATATATATATATTCGTTCCCCTCTCGCAGATCTCGCTCGCCTCTCTCGCTTATATAAACAGAAACAAAATGTTAAATTGTGTTTTTGTTTGAATAAAGTGAGAGAAAGTTGTATATACACATGCAAATACATATATTTTCGGCCTATACACTTGTAATTATATAATATAAATATTCCCTTACCTAGTTTTCTTTTGATTTTCTTTTTTTCTCGTTTTAACATACACATATTATACAATTAATCTTTTGTATACAACTGTTTTCTTTTGTATATGTCTAGATGTATAACAAATTATACAACTTTTTTTTTTATGTATATAGCGAAATATACATATTTATATTTGCTATCAAACACAATGATACAGGCTATTAGCTATAACATACCAATATAATTTTTACGTTTGATATATAAAAGTTATTAAGCTCCTCATTATGACAAATGACAATGTCAGTGTCACAAAATGTTGATGTATCAGTATCTTCAAGTGGAGCCTTCCTCAATTCGAATATTAGAATTTTAATAAGGAAAAATTAGTAAACTAGTCAAAATAAATAAATATTTAGTAAAAATATCCATACTTTATAAATATTAACAATAATGTCAAAAATGTCATTATTTTAAAAAATTTATGGTCCCAATTTCTTCCTATTTTATCTCTCTTTTTCAATTAATTCTATAATCCTTTTTTTTAAAAAAAAAAAATCATTCTCTCTCATATTTATCTTTTCAAATTGTTAATTCTCTCTCCCATTTAATTTTTTTTCTCTCTCATGGTTATCTTTTCTGATTTTCCTCCAACATTCAAGTTGCAAATATTTTTTTGCCATATAATTTGGTTGTTTTTTTAATCCAAAATTGAATCAACAAGAATCCCTTTGATTAAGATATCTCTAATCTTTATCCTATTTTCAGATTTCTTTTCTAAGTTTATTTTTGTTTAAATCTTAAAAAAATGTTGTTTGTATTTTTCAATTTCCGTTATGATTTACTCTCCAATGACTGAATCCAAGAGGCTTACTAGAGGTATTCATCTTAATCAACCAATTTCTGGTGATTTTTCATCCTTTAATTTATTTATTACTTAACAAATAGTGTATAATGTATGATCCGCTGCTAAAATGAGGGAAGAAAGAGGGTAAGAACATTTACAAGAATCATTAGTGTGCAAAACCTTCCTCAAATTCAGAACGCAAATGTAAAATCTTTGTCTACTCGTGAGGATCTTGAAAAAGACGACGAAGATCGGATAGTTATCGAACAATTTTCTATTAGTTTGTTTTGTATTTATAGTTCTTTTTAGAATTTGGTATGCTTTCTTAATTGTATTCAAATCATTATGTATACTATCAATATTTGTATTTATTAAAAATTTCATGTTGCATGGTTTATGAATCTTGTATTTGTCCCTAATTTGTATTCATCCAAATGTATGTCAACTAGTTATGTATTTTATTTATAAGAAGAACAACTTTCTATTAGTTTATTTGTATTCGAATACAAATACAAATAATAGATATATTGGAATGAATACGACTTATAAAAGGAAACAAGATTTTGAAAAGAAAAATAAATACACTGTGAAAAATATATACGAATACAAATGTATTTATTAGATAGCTACATTTTATTTTACATACATATTGGAATGAATACAAACTAATAAAGGTATGTCAACTGAATTTGACATTTTTTTCTAATTTATATTTATTCTAAAGGTATGTCAAATAGTTGTGTATTTTATTTAAGAATGAGTACACCAAATATTCAATTATTTCTTTTCAATTTTATATTTCATTCACTTTTTCATCATATTAATTTTTTGTATTTTATATATTATTATACAAAATTCTAAATAAAAACTAGAATAAATAGAAATACAAATAAAATACATATTGAAATGAATACATACAGGATTTTTGAAGAAAAAAATAACTATATAGGGAAAAAATATATGAAAATACAAATATATTTCTTAAATGACTATATAGATAAATTCGGCATACCTATTGGATTGGAATGAATACAAACTAATAAAAAACTGTAATAAATATAAATAGAATATATTGTAGAATGAATATAATTTTAAAAAGGTAAAAATTTTGGAGAAATAAAAACAAAATTTAAATTTTATTTGAAAATGTAACTGATGAGAAAATTACGGATGCTTGTCTTTTTTTTGAAATATTCCCCCCTTAATTTTCTCCTTTTTGTTATTAAATAATTATATTCTTTAAATAAAAATAAATAATAAAACATAAATAAGATACATAACAAACTAAAATGACATTTTTACTAAATATTGAAATTGTTGCTAATGAGTCCTCTTAAATGCTAAAATATTGACATTTTGAAAAATTTCCCTTTTAATAATACACACTAACATAATCCTCCAATCTAGGGGAAAGAATTTACACGGTCTTCTTAATTTATTTGTCTTATGTATTTTATTTTTAGATTATTTTTTAAATAATTCTTTTTTCTTTTTTTGGTATCTCTTAATTTCATTTAGTTCACTTGACATGTTAAAACTATAATATTAAAGGACAGTTTGATACATTAACTGACAAACATATCTTTAATTTAAAATTACAAAAATCATTTTTTAATTATTTTCTTTTAACTTTTGTATCAAAGTTAAAACATATTAAATAATTAAAGTGATGGAAAAATGAGGGTAATTAAGAAAAACAAGAGAAATATTCTTAGTTGTCCTAACTTGACTTTGATGGTGAATTTGACCAATTTTAGACAAGACAGAATTTGGGTATATATATATATAATTGAAGTGATAGAAAAATGAGGGTAATTATGAAAAACAAGAGAAATATTCTTAGTTGTCCTAACTTGACTTTGATGGTGAATCTTACCAATTTTAGACAAGACAGAATTTGGATATATATATATATATATATATATATATATATATATATATATATATATATATATATATATATTAGAGGGGCATAGCCCGTGCTGAGCACGGAGCCCAACATTTATTTTACATTTTAGAGTAGTAAATGTTTGATGATACACAACAGTAAGTGTCATTGGCTATATTGATACAAAAGTGTGTGCTTAGTTTACACAAGAGAACACAATCATAAATAATATATACATCCTTAAATTATAATTAAAACAAGGCCAAAGTCATATGCGGCCAGTCAAACTTGTCCCGATTATTCATTTAGACAATGAACTAGGACTTATACCTATTGAACACCTAAATTATCATGAAATGTGCCTATTAAACACAAAATGCTGATGTGGCAAAATAAGTGTATCTCACTGCTGCTGAGCGCGTGAATGCATTTTTTTAATTTTTTTTAAAAATATTTATACCTATTTTGTTGACACTTGGCATGCATTGACTAAATATATATAAAAAATTAATTTAATTAAGCATAAATCTTTTAAATCATAAAAAAAAAAAGACCCACACTCATCTTCCTTCAACCCACCATTTAAAAACTTCAAATTTTCTCTGCTTTTGTTATGATTTTTTTTTTCATTTTTTGTAAACAAAAAGCCTGCTGCATTTTCAAGAAGAAGAAAAACTGAAACATTTGGAGTTAAAAATTGACCAATATCTGTACTTTTTTATTTTCAATAACTCCAATTGAGCAACTATCACCATTCATAAACTTATTAGAAATGCTATAAAATATTTGATATAATTTTAATTTCTCTTTGTTCTCGATTTTAAAATAATTTATCAAGGTCGATTATATTTATAAAATCGGAATAGTCGTCAAAGGAATAACATATAATGAAGAAAATGAAAGAGAAGAACATTTGGTGGATGAATTCGAAATGTGATGGGGTTAGGCATGTTTTTTTTGTTATGAAGAGGAATGGTGATTATGGAACAAGAGAGAAGAAGAAGAGAAGAAAAAGAGAATAAGATGAAGAAAAAAGGGCAGTAAGTTAGATGGGATGGGGTTAGGTGGGGGTGAGGGTGAAGGTGAGGGGAAAGATTTTTTTTTAATTAATTTAATTTTTTATATATTATTAAAGGAAGGAAAATATTCTTTATTTTTTAAAATTAAATTAATGGGCCCATGTGCCACGTGTCGTCGTTCTATTCGTACTTTTTGTCAAGATAAAGAGTGTGCATTACACGCACAATATTTATAAAGATAGTTGTTATTTTATGTTCAATAGATAAATATTTATTAATATTAAAGTGTCTAATAGGTAAGAGTATCAGTTGAGGTATCTAAATAAATTATGCAGACAACTTTAAGGGGCTATCGATGACTTAGGGCTTAAAACAAAATAACAACATGAATGACTAAAAAATGGCTCATCTAATCATCTGATCTTAAACTGAGGTAAGAGAGTTGAACTACTTCTAAAGAAGTGCATAAAACAACAATTCAAAATATGCGCCAGGATGAGGTCGATGATACAAACACAGCTGCAATATGTCGTTCAAAACGTTTGACAAGTCCATTTGCTCCGAGTTCATTGTGGTAAGGTATAACATCAACATCTTCTATGAGCATGTTCCAAGATTTGAATTCACAGTGTAGCGCTACAATGTTAATCAGAGTCATTAGCTGAGAAAAAGATCATCATTAAGGCAGTCATATTGGCCACAATTAAGGTAATATATAGAAAAACTACTATGAAGTTCATCAATTAAGCATTAAGCTTGGTGCTGTAGTACTACTATGAAGTTCATTTGCTTTTCTCCTTCTATAGAGAAGCTATATATAAGTCTAAATGTTGATGCTTAAAGGGTTTTCTTTTTTAGGTAAAATGGTGTTCTCTTCCATCTTTAAGTGGAACAAACATCTCAATACACAACTCATGAAAATCTTGTGAATGAATAAGGATTCATTTAGTGAGAACTTGAATTCCTCCCTATCTTTTTTTTGTACTCAAAGGCATCATGATACATAATTCTATGATAAAATTCAACCAAGTAGTTAAACTCCCTTGCAGATTTTTTGACCAAACTGCTTGAAATATAGTCTCACTCATGGCATGCACAATTCCTTTCTCTAGTCAGTTTGACATATCATAAAGCTCTAAGATGATATCAAACCATTACAAATCATATCTATGACTTAAAAAGTATAAGAAAATAAATAAATTAAAAAAGAAAAAGAAAAATAGATACAATAGAAATCACACCTGAAGTTCAAGCTAGGGGTGTGAATCGGTCGGTTCAGTTCGGTTTACATATAATCGATTCGGTTTATCGGTTTTCGGTTTTAAAATATGCTAACCCAATAACAAACCAATAAGAAATTTGTTATCGGTTTATCGAATTTTGATATTATTGGTTCGGTTTCAGTTAACCCAATAAGAAAATGTCGATCAAATAATATATAATAGTACGTATGTTATAATTACATGTTACCAACTTACCGCCAAAACATAATAGAAAACTTTGAATGTTGATCAAATTACTAACATTCACAAACTTACAAAAACTATCGCCTACAATTACGAACTAGAATTAAAACTAAAATAAAATATTTCAATGAGACAATCTTGAACAGTTGCTTGATCCACCAGATAATCAACAAAGTTCTCACCAATTTCCTAACCAACAAATCACATAGTCTGAAAAGCTAATATTGAATCTATTTATGTATTAAATTATGTATATTTAATATTGAGGAGGGGTAAAGTAGTAAATAACTATAGTCTTATTGGGTTATTGGTTTACCCAATATCCCAATAGAAAAAATTGAAACCGACCCAATAACCCAATAATTTTTTTTTCTAAACCCATTAAAAACCCAATAACCCAATAACATTTTATCGATTCGATTTATTGGTCGGTTCGATTTTTGCACACCCCTAGTTCAAGCTCAAAAAAAGTAAGTTTTATCACTTTATATTGAGGAGAATGTCTAACGTTGTAAGGTACAAAATGTAATTAAAAAAAGTACGTGATTGCGAAAGAAAAAATTCGCAGCTCACGCTTAAGTGATTCACTTTATCTATTTAAGAGTCAATACAGTAATATAAAATCATGTTCAACTTTTTTATCCTAATTTATTTAGTAATGAAAAAGAGCACTCACAATTATAAGCACTTTTCAAATTCTTTATATGTTAGTCCGACTGCTACTGTTAGTATTTTTTTCACTTTTATTTGTTGTTGCAGTTAAAATCATTTTATGCACATCTGGTAACTTACCTGCAGATTGTATTATTATTAAACTATAAATATTAAAAGATTAAGGCACTACATGTTTGTATTGAGAATTCATGCCTCTCTCTACTCAAATTCTCAGCATTCTCTATAGGGTTCAAGAATAACTTAATTAAAAAATAAAGATTATACAAATATGTTTTACAATTATATTCATACAATCTATTTTAGCTTTACAACAACATATTCCTCAGTATGTACTCATACAAATAATCTATCAGCTACAAATCAATTAACTTCATTAAACACAATTAATAGGCTCATGAACCTACCATTGTAAATATATAGTATGTTAGCAGCTACTACATTTGTCAACATTAGTTTAAGCTTTGAATTCTATTAGCAAGCCCTCATACTTGTTAAATGGTTTCAATAATACATTTGGCTCACAAAAGAGCACCTCATTTGTTATATGATTCCTTGAATTTCCAGAGCTTCTTTGTTCTTTCTTTAATACAATGCATAATACATATATTAGACCCTAAATTTAAGTTTAAATTTTAACTTTGACCTCGAACTTTCATAATGCACAAACAGACACTATCCAACTTTTAAATAAAGGGATAATGCCCAAGTACCCCCTCAACCTATGCCCGAAATCTCAGAGACACACTTATACTATACTAAGGTCCTATTACCCCCTGAACTTATTTTATTTATACTTTTTTACCCCTTTTAGCTTACGTGGCACTATCTTGTGGGCCCAACGATGGTTGACTTTTTTTTTCCGAACTAGTGCCACGTAGGCTAAAAAGGGGAAGAAAATTACTTATAAAATAAGTTCAGGGGGGTAATAGGACCTTAGTATAGTATAAGTGTGTCTCTGGGATTTCGGGCATAGGTTGAGGGGGTACTTGAGTATTTTCCCTTAAATAAATAAACACATGAGTCCTACATGGCACAATACACGTAGGACACCACGTAGGACAAAAAATGACATGTAGTACGAAATGTAGTACATGTGTGTTTATTTGTTCAACTTTATATAAGTTTAAGTGTCTATTTGTGCACATCCAAAGTTGAAGGACATAAATGTAATTTGAAGCCAAGTTAAAGGGCACATTTATGTATTATGCCTTAATACATTGTCAAGCACAATTTTATTAAGATTTCATCTATGGCATTTTGTAATGAACTTGTCAAATACTAAATAACATGAAAAAAATGGAAGTTGATTGGTTACATTCATTGCTTGATAAAGTATGTATAAAAGTGTAGAACTATGAGAACCTAAAATAAAAGGCACCAAAGAAATTGTTTTGACACAAAATGGGAAAATATATATCCTAATGAAAAGAGAGATACCCAAAACAGGGGGAATCATAGACAACATTTATCCAGATTTCAAATAGAGAAAAACACAGAGTATAGATGTAGAATTTAGAAGCAAAATTAAGAGAATTTTGATAAGCCTTAAAAGATTTTCTTAACTCTTATCATCTGCAAATTTACACTACAAAGAGAATTTTATAAGTAATTATAGTCATAAATAAGCATACTAATGAATAATCTCAACTTATTGACACCTAGGGCAAGTCTACTTCAACTCACCAAGAAAACATAGTTTTTCTTTCTTATTTATACGACAATAGTATAAGGACAATTCAAATGCGATCAAGTACATAAGTTATGCAGAGTCTCCTCAGAAATTAAAATTTATTAAAAAAATTGAAATTCTACTGCTCAACGTGAATGAAGTCTCAATTGTCAAATAAAGAGATCAAATACATATTTGCTACGCAAGTGTTTAGCAAGTACATAAGTAAATGCTTTCACACTCGAACTCTTCTTGTATGTGTTGTGTGTGTGCTTTCAAGCAATATGACTTCTTGATAAATGAATGATTTCTGACAAAGTGCCTCATACCTGCGCTAAGGGGTAACTTGAGATAAGGTATAGACACAGTGCGATTATTTTGACTTGAGTCTCTTTCTCCTCATGAAGTCTTGAATAGTAAAGAGAAAAAAATTCTCTATATCCATACTACAGGAAAAAACACTTATTACCCCCATGTTGTAAAACAAATAAACTTTTTTAAGCACTAATCAAAGCAACAATAAGAGATGGAATGGTAGAAGTTATAGTGTAGATCACTTTTCACTTTTGATAGTCTAGACTTTGTCAATGGTTCTATCGAGTTTTTTTTAATTCTTTTCATGTGTCATATGGATCAAATTACAGGATCTCTATATGTATACGCTGGGGAGGTGTATCATCTAGACAAAATGTAAATTAAAGCAGAAGATGGATAAGGATGAAACAAACTCAAATTCATAATAAAGAAGTGAGTGAAATTAGTTCGTGAAATGTAATTTGAAAATTTAGTATTGTACCCATAACAAGTTTTGAGAGACTCTTCATCTTGAATATTTTGATAGTCAAATTCCATATTAAAAAAAAAAAGACAATTTTAAGATATGTTGTTCGATCAAAGGTGAAAGGTGCAATATTACTATACAAGGTTTGATTCAGCTTATAAGCTAATCAATACTCAAACTAACTTACTATAATAAAAATTAGTCAAACATTATAAGTTGATTATAACTATTAGCTAATTTTATTTTCACATACTTCTATCTAAATATAACTGTTTATCAAGTAGTAACAATCTTCTAACACAAATGATCTAAGCTTTCTACAAATATATATAATCTTTACCAAGAGTTGAAAAAGGGAGAGACAGACAATATCTCAAAAATGTAATGTAGACCAGAAGAAAAAATAAATAAGATAAAATTTGTTTTTACACCTTAAATGTATACTATTTTTATTAGTATTGGCGTTATTTTAAAGTTTTCTTTTTTAAATTGACTTTGCAATTATGATAATATTGGCGTTATTTTAAAGTTTTCTTTTTTAAATTGACTTTGCAATTATGATAAAATTCAGTCGTGATTTTACTTAGACTGTTATAAAATAAAGTATTAGAAATTTAATAACAAAGAAATAGAGAGAAACAATAGTAATATTTTCTTCCAATCTTTCAATATTTCAATGCATTTGTATCTACATATAAGATGACTATTTATAGAAAGTAAGTATATCCCTAATCCTTCAAAGTTCATGAAAGAGATCTTTAAAGCCATAATTAAATCCCCTAAAGTCATACTTGAAATCTTTTAAAGTCATGAAGTGTGGATTTGATATATAACATCTACACAACATTTATTTACAACACTCCCCCTTGGATGTCCATGTACAAAATAAAATCTAGAAGAATAAAAGAGAGTGTACATAACTATTCTTAATACGCATTGTTTGCTGCCTGGTTAAAAAACTTATCAAGAAAAAAATCCAGTGGAAAAAAAATCTTGATTAAGTAAAAAAGAGTGTAGTGCGTACTTACTCCCCCTGATGAAAACATCATTTAATATCTCGAAGAAGACGCATTCCAATTTGTATCTCAATTTCTCAAAGGTTGAAGTTGACAATGCCTTAGTAATTAAACATATATGCTAAATTATCATTTGAGCGAACTTGTTGAACATTTATATCACCCTTCTTTTGAAGATCATGAGTGAATTTTTTTTTTTTGGTTAAATGAGTTTTGTTCTATCTCCTTTAATGTATCCCCATTTTCTTTGAGTTATACATGCAACATTATCTTTATACAATATTGTTGAAACATCTCTTCCCAAAGAAAGGCTACATATTTCTTGAATGTGTTGAGTTATTGATCTCAACCAAACACATTCTCGACTCACTTCATGAATGACTATTAACTCTGCATGATTTGAGGAAGTGACAACCATAGTTTGTTTTTTTGAACGCCATGATATAGTTGTACTACCACATGTGAATAAATATCCTGTCTGCGATTGACCTTTATAGGGATCAGACAAATATTATACATCTGCATAATCAATTAATTGTGACTTGGATTCATTTTAGTAAAATAATCACATATTAATAGTCCATTATAGGTATCTGAATATATGTTAAATCTCATTCCAGTGTCTTCGTGTTGGAGAAAAACTAAACCTTGCTAACAAACTTACTGAAAAACCTATATCACGTCTAAAATTATTAGCAAGATACATTAATGCACCAACTGCACTAAGATATTGTATTTCACCACCAACAAGTTCACCTTCATTTTCATTTGGATTATAGATCCAAAATCTTCATATTTTTCAAGTGAAGTTAACTCTGGTTGAATTGCGTCCTTCCATTTTGGCCAATTATTTCTGTCTACATTCATTGACAAATTTTGGTTCATGACCCTCATCTTGTTGCATTATTTCAATAGTGACATTATAAGCAAAAATGTTATCAACCACAACATCATTTTGGTTTCACCTTTTTTCAGTCGAGGCATAACTTATTGAGATCTCCTCATTTTCATTATTTTCAGATATCTTAACATTTTCTATTGTATCATCATTTGTTATGTCTTGAAGCTCTCCTTGAGCACTCACTTTCATATTATGATCATTTTCTTCTCTTTTTTTTTTCTGAGAATTTTTATCCTTAGAATCAATTGATTTACCACGTTTTAGATGTGGTCTAGACTCATTTGCATTAACAGTTTGTTCTATCGGAATATCAACTCGAATTGGAGCATTTGCAGCTGGAACATCAGATTTAGTAACCCTTGAAAGATTAGTAAATGCATCTGGCAGTTGATTTGCAATATTTTGCAAATAAATCATCTTTTAAACCTTTTGTTCACATTGATTTGTTCGAGGATCTAAATAAGATAGTGATACGGATGATCTAAATAAGATAGTGATACTGCATTCCAATCTATTTCATTTTTCAATTTCTTATGTTTCTCCCCTAATGTTGGGTATTCAGATTCATCAAAATGACAATCAACAAATCTTGTTGTAAATAAATCTCCAGTCATAGGTTTCAAATATTTTATGATAGAAGGAGATTCACACCCAACGTATATTCTCAACCTTCTTTGGGGACCCGTCTTTGTGTGTTGCGGTGAAGCTATTGAAACATATACTGCACATCCAAAAATTTTAAGGTGAGAAATATTTGGCTCTTTTTCAAAAGCCAACTGTAATGAAAATTGGTTGGCCTTATGCGCACAAGTGCTGCTGCATGCAAAATAGCATGCCCCCATACCGAAAGAGAAATTTTTGTCCTCATTAGTAATGGTTTATCTATCAAATGAAGACGTTTAATCAATGATTCTGCTAAACCATTTTGGGTATGAACATGAGCAACTGAATGTTCAACTGTTCAATGGACATACAATAATCATTAAAGGATTGAGATGTAAATTCACCAGCATTATTAAGACGAATTGTCTTTATAGTATAATCTGTAAATTGTGCTCTTAACCTTATAATTTGAGTTAACATTATTGCAAAAGCTATGTTGCGAGTTGATAATAAGCACACATGTGACTATCTTGTAGATGCATCTATCAAGATCATATAATATTTAAATGATCTACATGAAGGGCGAATTGGTGCACAAATATCACCATGTAAATACGTTCCAGAAATGTAGAAGATTCAATCCCAACCTTAGTTTCCAATGGTTTAATAATCAGTTTTTCTTGGAAACAAGCAACACGAGAGTTCCTTAAATTGAAGAATTTTCTGATTCTTCAAAGTATGTCCATGTGAATTCTCAATAATTTTGCACATCATATTATAACCGGGATGGTTCAACCGGTCATGCCAAATGATGAAATCATTATGATCAATAAACTTTTTATTTACCATGACATGTGATTCAACCACATCAATACTTGTGTGGTACAACCCAGAAGAAAGTGCAATAATTTTTCATGCACAAATCTTTTTCCCCCTTTTATTGTAGTAATATAAAGGTATACACCATTTTCTTGATTTGCAGTCTTAATTTGATAGCCATTTTTGTGAATAGCCTTGAAACTTAGCAAGTTCTTTGAAACTTACTATAATACAAAACATTATTAATGGTCAATATTGTTCCTCCAAATAGTAATAATGATGCTCTCCCAGAGCCCTCAATTATTTTTGTACTACCGGATATTGTATTAACATTGGCCCCTTTCATAATTAAATGAGAGAAATATTTCTTTTCTCTTAATATAGTGTGAGTTGTAGCACTATCCAGGAGGCACATATCTCCAACTACTCATCTTGGATCCAATTGAAGACTGAGAAATTTTATTTATCTTCATAAAATAAAAATACATCATAAGAGATAAGATAACTAGCAATATTGCAAGAAAACTTATGTCTTTATAGTATTTTACTTTTAGAATAAAAATGACACAAAAAAATAAAATAATGAAAAGCACACAAAACAATGTTGACACCCAATTTTTGACCCGCATTTTAATTATTCAAGTCGATTAGTTTTATAATTTTGCGAAAACATAACGATATAATGTTTACATATGTGTGTATACAGCCGGTATATACTGTGTATATTCAACCCAACACCTTTAAATCTCCAACCCAACTTTTAATTTCAGCCCACACCATTCCCCTACCAGGCCCACTCCTCTACCAAACCCAATTTAAAATAACCCAAACACTCCCAGGCGGCCCATTTACCCTCAACCCAACCCAACACCCATCCGCCCCAAAACCACTTAACCCGCTCCACGACCCAAACCCGTTTCCCTTTCCTTCTTCCCCGCTCTTCATCCAAATTCCCAGAACAGATCCCTCACGCCCAGACCCCCCTCTCTCGTCCCTCTCTCGTCTCCTTCTGGCCCCTCTCTCGTCTCCCTCTCATCTCCCACGCTCTCTCCCTCTCTCTGAAACCGCACCTCTCTCACGCAACCACCACGCAGAACCCCACCAGAAAACGCGACACCAGCAGAAAACAGAAGCCCACGCGACCCCCCTCTCTCCCGCGTCGCGTCTCTCTCTCCTTTGTCTCCCTCCACCCACACGACAAACCCAACAGAACCCCACCAGAAACCGCGTCTCCCCACGTTCTCTCTCCCACGCTCCCTAGTGCTCTCTCCCTACCCCACACGAAGATTCCCCGACAGCCCAAGTTCCCCTTTTCTCTTTCGGTCGAAAAGGGGTTTGACCCAATCATGAAGTCGATTTTCGAATTTTGAAATGGTCTAGCCCGCCCCTTCTTCGAAAACGCTGATGGTTTTTCTATTTAGACCTCCTCCCTCTTCAGATTGAGAAGAGGCGGAAAATTGGGGGGGATGGTTTTTTTGGTTAGAAATTTCTTGAAGAAAACTGAATTTTCTTTGGCTTCATTGTTGGTCTCAGAAGAACGGAGTAATCGAAACTTTTTGAGAGAAACGTTCTGTTTTCATTAACAGTGTGTCGACAGCAGTGTTCCGTCGAAACGTCGTAGTCGTCTTAGTGTGTCTCTTTTGTTGTGGAAGTCGCCGTCGCTGTTGCTCGTCGTCGTCCAAGTTCGCTGCTCCTCAACAGGTAAAACTACTTTCGTTATGTAACTTTCTTTTCCTCTCAACCCCGATGTGGTGACTTGATGGCTGAGAATTGTGTTGTTGTTTAATGATTGCTTGACACTGTTGGGATCGACATCACTCGAGTGTCTGTTGGCCTGATTGCTGGGAATGTTAGCGACTATTTATGTTGGTTTGTTTTGCTGAAATTTGATCTGTTTCGTGATATCTCGCCTTTCGTTTTGAGTCCGTCGTCGTGTGGCAGCCATTGTGGTTGGTTGGCTGACCTCGCGCGATGTATGTCGACTCTAAAGTTTATCTGGCGAGCTTTTGGTTCTGATTTTTTCTCGTTCGGGTAGCATTGTTCCAGCATTGTTAAAATGCTTATAGGCTGCGTGGTGTAATTAGTCGCAGAGAGACATATTAGGTTTATTTGTCGTCTTGTTCGTCAGATAGCTTTGTTCTTTGCTTGATTCGTCGCTGTTGTATTAAAGTTTGTTTGGTTTGAATGAAGTTAGCCAGTCAGTTAATGCTGAGTGATCTACTCATGCGAGATACTCATCTCCGAACATCCATGAATGCATAGGATGGCACGTGGGCTCACATTGTGTTTTCTTTTGGTTTTATTCTGTCTTGCTGTTGGGTCTGTTTGTATAGCAATGTCAAGTACGCCTCTTGGTATTTTGGAGTCGGTTATGTGGGAATGTGGTCTGAATGTATAGGTATGGGCTCGGTATATATTGGAAATTTTATGTTTTTTTTCTATTTAGCTTTAAAGTCATTTTTTATAATTGTTTCCAAGAACAGCGTGCTTGCAAATTTGTTGATGTTTCTTTTTCCTTCTCTTAATGGCTTGAGTATTACTTTCTGATTGCCTCAGCACGTGGCTAGTGTGGGTGTTAATTTCTTTAAATATTTAGAAGGCATTTCCTAACTTACTGCTTCTTTGATTGTGGCATGTAAAAATCGCTGGAGCTTCCGTGAATTCTTCCTCTTTGCATCTCGAGAGAGTCGTAAAGACTCACCGCCCCCTTTCGAGTCAACCTATCAAGACAGAAATACAGATTCGAAGATCCATGGAAATTGAAGAAAGTCCAAAACGAACTAGAAGACTTGCCTTATTTTATCGTGTATTTGCTTTGTAATGGGCATAAGCCCTCGTTTATTATTTATTTCCTCGTAATTATATTTGTATGTCTAGATTAGGACAGGTACAAAATGGGTAAAGACCCAAAGACAAGTGGGTCCAAGTTTCGGTCAAGGCGAACAGAACCCGAAAACTTGGACTCAAATCTCTCTCTCCCTTTCTCCCTCAATCTCTCTTTACTATTTGTTTACGTTTGGTTTTACATGTCATTAGCTTAGGATTAGAAAACTCCAAACCTCCATCGAACGCCTTTCGCTTTATCAAACTCGAAACTAAATTTTTTTTTGAAACTTTAAATATGTTCGAATTTGAAAGTCGCTTAGAAGTCAAGTTTAAAAGGTTTAACTTTAATGGAATTTCAAAACGATAATTATTTCAATCCGTAAGTTTATTTAAAACTCTAATATGTTCAAAATTCAATTTCTATGTTCGTTTGAGTTTAAAGTGCTTTGACCTTAAAAATAAAATTGATAAAATAATTATTTCAAAATTTGTAAATGTGTCCAAATGAATTCAATTTCAAAATTGCAAAGTAAAACAAAAATAGTCAAATAAGTTAGTCGTTGGAAAACCGTATTTAACGGAGTGTCTTAGGTGCCTTACACCTTCCTAAGATGCTAATAGGAATCCCGAACCCCCCTAAAATGTTTCAAAACAATTTTTTCTGTTTAAGTTGTTTAGAAACTAGTTTTCTTGATTTTTCTTAAAAATTAAGTGGCGACTCCTAAAAGTCAAAATAAAACAAACTCTTTTCAAAAATAAATAATTTTTTCGATAAAACAGAAATGGCGACTCCGCTGGGGACTTTGGAGGATTCTAACCTTAAGATTAACGTATTTGATTATTTGAGTTTTATTGTTTAAGTGTTTAAGATTATTCAGATTTTACTGTTGCATGCATAACATACATACTTCCGTCAAACGACGCTTATTACATTTCCACTAAAGGACGATTATGCGGGTTCGCAGTCGTTCGTTAACCAAAAATCTTCTCGGGGCACCCTGACGAGTGTAGTTGATTACTTGATAGTCAACGATCGTTAATTGTCCCAGCCCAAGTAGTCCGCTTGGGTTACCCATTCCACTCTAAATACAACCCACTCTTAGTCAAAACTAGGATAGAGCGGAACCAAATCCCAAAAAATAGCGCATTGGCCTAAGACGACTCGACACCCAAGGAGTGTCGCGCCCATTAGAAGACCACCTTGAGTTCAAAACGGCCCACGGCCTAAATGGACGTTCATACTTATATGTTTAAATTTGAAGGATGTATACATCCCTCAAATCGCTAGGCCCACCCTTGGCAGAAAGGGTCACATATCTGTTTAGAACGCGTAATATTTGTTTATGTGTTATAACTGTTTATGTGAATATGTTGTTCTATTTGGAGATATTCTAGCTCACTCTTCTTCAAATATCTTTAGAACCCATAAGCATAAATATCAAGTCACTATCAAAAGTACGTACTCTTCGAGTCTTTAGTTTCAAAAAAAAAAAAAAAAAAAAAAAACGAACTTCATTTTTCTTTAGTATTACTCTCATTCCAGAAAAAGATTCATCATTTCAAATCAAAAATTTTTTGAGAAATTTTTTTTTCTTCTACGACTCTTACAAGGAAATTAGAGTTACGTCTCAATCAAGAATCAAAGTACGGTAATGAAAAATACCGTCAACTTTGTCTCGACTCAAGTCGACATTTTTTTTACTAAATCTCAAAGTCAAGTAGACAAATTCCTGTCTATCTAGTCATTTCTCTATATTTGTGAGCCAGTTTATCTCCGAATTAAGCAACTCTTATGTGTTTACATCTGTATGTGATATCTTGTATTATTTACCATCTCCAGGCACTAACATATTGGTCTTTTGAGTTTTTTTCATTTGTCAGGTATTTAAAACTGATCTGTGTTGATAAGTTGGTTGATCATCCGTATTTCACAAAGTCTGAGGCCCCTAAAGATTCCTCCCCCGAACAAATTTGGAAAAAAGAAAAGACAACAATGGGGGATAAAAATGATGAGATTGACATGAATGATGTTGTCGTGGCTCAACCCGCTGCCGCTGATAAAAATGAATTGATTATGCAGTTGACGCAACAAATTGCCGAAATGAGGGTCGAAATGCAAAGAATGCAAGATTCGCCTAATCCAATTTCATCCTTCAAACCTCCAAGAGATGAAAGATCTCCACTCGACTTTCCTCCCCCAAGCACGGAACAGGTTCAGAACCTTCTCTCTAACCCCTCTCAAGATCCTCCAACTATTGACTTAACTACCCCCAATCCCCGTCAAACCACCACATCATGTCTAGCCCCACATCATCCTGAAAATACCAACTTTCAAATCCTCCATATCCCTCAAAACCAAAATACGAACAATGCTCAAACCTTCCCCCATCTTCAAAATCAAAATACCGATCCTCAAACTTACCCCCAAAATACCCAGGATCCCTCCATTGTTCCACCCATACCTCAAAAGACTACTTTCCAAATTCTAACTTCAAATGAACCTTGCGCCGACTGTTCCGAGCTTGATCACTATAAGGAACAAGAAAGAGAGTGGAGGTCAAAAGAAGAGGTAGCCAAGATGAAGATGAAAGAAGAGATCAGGAAAGCCATGAAGGAGTTGCACTATATTTCCGAAGTCGATGGATTGAGCTATAAGGATTTATGCATCCATCCGAATCTCGACCTCCCAGAAGGGTTCAAAGTGCCAAAATTTGTCACTTTTGACGGAACAGGAAATCCTCTAACACACCTGAAAGTTTATTGTGATCAACTCGTGGGAGTTGGCAAAAACGAAGCATTGTTGATGCGTCTCTTCAGTCGAAGTCTAAGTGGAGAAGCTCTAGAGTGGCTTACATCACCAGAGCTGAAACAATGGAAAAGTTGGAATGCACTCGCAAAGAATTTCACAGAAAGATTTGGACATAACATAGAAGATGCCCCAGATCGCTACTACTTGGAGAAGATCAAACAGAAGTCTCCAGAAAATTATCGAGAGTACGCTCTTCGTTGGAGAAAAGAGGCCGCAAGAGTTCAACCTCCAATGTCGGAGCGTGAGATCACCGAAATGTTCATTCGTACTCAAGAGCCTGAGTACTATGAAAGAATGTTGTGTATGATAGGACAAAAGTTCGTCGAGATTGTCAAAGTGGGAGAAGCTTTGGAGGATGGTTTCAAGACTGGAAAGCTCACCAAACTTACCGCATTGCGATCTAATGGAAAATCTACTAGAATCAGTGATATGGATAGATCAAAAGGAAAAGTGGAGGAGGTAAGTACTATCACGGCTACTCATATGAGGTCAGCTTCTCAAAGGAAATATCAAAACCATACTGTCGATCAGGAAAAATTTCCTCGCCCAAAATTTAGGAAGGCTCCTAAAGTATTTACACCATTAAGGGAATCTCAAACTCAGCTTTATGAAAGGTTGAAAGCAATGGGTATGCTCTATCCTATAGAAGGAAGACCAGCCAATCCTTTGGGCAAATTTTACAGAGCTGATCGCAGATGTGCTTACCATTCAGGAGCCGTTGGACATGACACAGAGGATTGTTCAACTCTGAAGCACAAGATACAAAACATGATCAACAACAACTTGATCGATATTGAGGAAACCACCTGAATGGATGACATATTGGATACTCAAGAGTGAGTGCAAGACATTTCTGAATTGAGTCATTCGAAAATTTTCATCATCAAAGGACGAGAAGAAGAATGCCCAACATTGGCCAAATTTTGCATATGAAGTTTTGTTATCTTTCTTTTGAAAATGTATCGCACTTTTCTTGGTTTGAACTACGTTCGACCTGAATTCTCAAGAATGAGATACGTAGGCGGCCTATGTCGGCCTCGGTCGTTTCTTTATCAAAACTTTCTATTTTGGTTAACCCTTGAGAGGGGAACTACGTTTGACCTGATTCCTGCTCCAATGGGATACGTAGGCGCCACAACGGCTCGGTCATATACCCAGTAAGATTCTCTTTATAATGGAAACTGGGACAGAATTTTTGAGAGGATCTCAAAAATTCATTGGAAATTGGACTTCTTTAACATAGTCAAAACAGAAGACCAAAATTCTACGGAAATTAGCCTTGGGTGGATCTCAAAAATTGCAACAATCTAGCTTGTAACTGGGACAGAATTTTTGAGAGGATCTCAAAAATTCCACAAATATCATTTGTTACTTATTGAAGTAAACTGGGACAAAATTTTGAGGAGGGGCCTCAAAATTCCAGAATGAGCAATCTCAGAGTTAATAGAGCAAGCTATGAGAGTTCTTATATATTTTAGACCGGGACAAATTTTTGAGATGATCCTCAAAAATTCCATCAAATATGTCATATAAAGAACGGGCGAGCGTGCAAGCCAACTGCAAGAAGGAGCATGAAGACAAAACCAACACAAATCAGTCTTTCAAACTAAGAATTTTTCTTTGGATGCAGGAACATTGAAGTCAAAAATGGCTATATAAAGCTGTCAAGAATGACGAAAGGCGTCACTTGCACCCATCGTGGACTCCTCAACAAAACCTAAAAATCTTCCATCTCATTTTATCTCTATTTCTTTATATTGCCTCAAGTGATTTATAAACAAGTTTCTTTTCATCTTGCAGGACTATTGTCGAGCCGTCCACCTCGTTACAGTTAGAATATCATCGAGCCATCCACCTCGTTACAGTTGGAATATCATCGAGCCATCCACCTCGTTACAGTTGGAACATCATCGAGCCATCCACCTCGTTACAGTTGGAACATCATCGAGCCATCCACCTCGTTACAGTTGGAACATCATCGAGCCATCCACCTCGTTACAGTTGGAACATCATCGAGCCATCCACCTCGTTACAGTTGGAATATCGTCGAGCCATCCACCTCGTTACAGTTGGAATATCATCGAGCCATCCACCTCGTTACAGTTGGAACATCATCGAGCCATCCACCTCGTTACAGTTGGAACATCATCGAGCCATCCACCTCGTTACAGTTGGAATATCATCGAGCCATCCACCTCGTTACAGTTGGAACATCATCGAGCCATCCACCTCGTTACAGTTGGAATATCATCGAGCCATCCACCTCGTTACAGTTGGAATATCATCGAGCCATCCACCTCGTTACAGTTGGAACATTGTCGAGCCGTCTACCTCGTTACAGTTGGAACATTGTCGAGCCGTCCACCTCGTTACAGTTGGAATATCATTGAGCCGTCCACCTCGTTACAGTTGGAATATCATCGAGCCGTCCACCTCTTTACAGTTGGAACATCAGCGAGCCATCCACCTCGTTACAGTTGGAACATCATCGAGCCATCCACCTCGTTACAGTTGGAACATCATCGAGCCATCCACCTCGTTACAGTTGGAATATCATCGAGCCGTCCACCTCTTTACAGTTGGAACATCAGCGAGCCATCCACCTCGTTATAGTTGGAACATTATCGAGCCATCCAGACTTCGCAGAAATCATGCATCGCGGAAATCATGCATCGCGAGTCAATCTATACACGACGAGAAGATTTCATGCCTCGTCAAAATTTATGCATCGCAAGAAGACTTTGTGCCTCGCAGAAATCATGCATCGCGGAAAATCATGCATAGCGGAAATCATGCATCGCGAGTCAATTTATGCACGACGAGAAGATTTCATGCCTCGTCAAAATTTATGCATCGCGAGAAGACTTTGTGCCTCGCAGAAATCATGCATCGCGGAAAATCATGCATAGCGGAAATCATGCATCGCGAGTCAATTTTTATGCACGACGAGAAGATTTCATGCCTCGTCAAATGTATACACCGCCAAGAGGGCCATTCATATTCATACCGCCAAGAGGGCCATTCATATTCATACCGCCAAGAGGGCCATTCATATTCATACCGCCAAGAGGGCCATTCATATTCAAACTGCCAAGAGGGCCATTCATATTTAAATGAGGAGTATATTGAAGATTTCATTTGCAAAACACGAGGCATAAGCTTTATTTGCTGTACGTCAGACCGATCGAGTCGACGTCAAATATGGAGGAGAACGATGAAGTGTCGACATGGTAAAAAAGACACTATCTCTCATCCTAATTGCATTTTTAAGCTAACAAGTTTTTATCTCAATCATTGTCGAGAGCATCCAAGAGGATGAATTCTCAAACCAAACCACAGGTGCGGACGACATCAACAAGGATGCAGCATAACGTGGAACTTTTTCTTAGCAGCGAACTGGGACATAGTCCAAAGAGGAATGTCAAACTCTTAGGACGCGAGCAGAAGAGCGACTTCCACCACGATCGAACCACCCCTCTCGAGTCATGTCGGTCTTTCTTTGGTTCTGTCAGTTTCAGTCTCGCATCCGGAGGTTTCAACTTGTCGGAAGCAAGTTTCCAATCTGAGTGACAATACGTCAAGAACTTGGAAGTTATGTCCATGTACACATTCATGGCTAAGAGGTTACAAACATCCTTTTCATACTCGTTTAATTTGTCGCTCGTCCAAAACCGAAGGTAATCTAGCATAATAGATTTCCTTTTTCCACCAATCGAGTCGAACTACACACAGCCTGATTCCGAAGGTCTAAGGATATGTAGGCGGATTCAATGTCGAAAACTCGGCTGTATTCCAACATTCGCTCTCGAATTCTATTCTCGAGCATTTCGATACCTTTATAATTCGGTATCAAGATGACTTTGATTCTTCCAAATCGTGCGGTAAATCAAGCTTATCGAACTACAAGTGGCCTGAATTCTCATATAGCCTGAGATATGTAGAAAACCTGTTTCAAGAGTTCGGCCATAATTCCTAAACGCTTTGTCAAATCCTTCCTTTGGAAAATGATTGGGGTTGGTCAAAATTGGTTCGGTCAACTTCATTTTCCTCGAGTTGCTTGCATCAACCCGAGTAAAATGAGGGACAGCTGTTGACACCCAATTTTTGACCTGCATTTTAATTATTCAAGTCGATTAGTTTTATAATTTTGCGAAAACATAACGATATGATGTTTACATATGTGTGTATACAGCCGGTATATACTGTGTATATTCAACCCAACACCTTTAAATCTCCAACCCAACTTTTAATTTCAGCCCACACCATTCCCCTACCAGGCCCACTCCTCTACCAAACCCAATTTAAAATAACCCAAACACTCCCAGGCGGCCCATTTACCCTCAACCCAACCCAACACCCATCCGCCCCAAAACCACTTAACCCGCTCCACGACCCAAACCCGTTTCCCTTTCCTTCTTCCCCGCTCTTCATCCAAATTCCCAGAACAGATCCCTCACGCCCAGACCCCCCTCTCTCGTCCCTCTCTCGTCTCCTTCTGGCCCCTCTCTCGTCTCCCTCTCATCTCCCACGCTCTCTCCCTCTCTCTGAAACCGCACCTCTCTCACGCAACCACCACGCAGAACCCCACCAGAAAAACGCGACACCAGCAGAAAACAGAAGCCACGCGACCCCCTCTCTCCCGCGTCGCGTCTCTCTCTCCTTTGTCTCCCTCCACCCACACGACAAACCCAACAGAACCCCACCAGAAACCGCGTCTCCCCACGTTCTCTCTCCCACGCTCCCTAGTGCTCTCTCCCTACCCCACACGAAGATTCCCCGACAGCCCAAGTTCCCCTTTTCTCTTTCGGTCGAAAAGGGGTTTGACCCAATCATGAGGTCGATTTTCGAATTTTGAAATGGTCTAGCCCGCCCCTTCTTCGAAAACGCTGATGGTTTTTCTATTTAGACCTCCTCCCTCTTCAGATTGAGAAGAGGCGGAAAATTGGGGGGGATGGTTTTTTGGTTAGAAATTTCTTGAAGAAAACTGAATTTTCTTTGGCTTCATTGTTGGTCTCAGAAGAACGGAGTAATCGAAACTTTTTGAGAGAAACGTTCTGTTTTCATTAACAGTGTGTCGACAGCAGTGTTCCGTCGAAACGTCGTAGTCGTCTTAGTGTGTCTCTTTTGTTGTGGAAGTCGCCGTCGCTGTTGCTCGTCGTCGTCCAAGTTCGCTGCTCCTCAACAGGTAAAACTACTTTCGTTATGTAACTTTCTTTTCCTCTCAACCCCGATGTGGTGACTTGATGGCTGAGAATTGTGTTGTTGTTTAATGATTGCTTGACACTGTTGGGATCGACATCACTCGAGTGTCTGTTGGCCTGATTGCTGGGAATGTTAGCGACTATTTATGTTGGTTTGTTTTGCTGAAATTTGATCTGTTTCGTGATATCTCGCCTTTCGTTTTGAGTCCGTCGTCGTGTGGCAGCCACTGTGGTTGGTTGGCTGACCTCGCGCGATGTATGTCGACTCTAAAGTTTATCTGGCGAGCTTTTGGTTCTGATTTTTTCTCGTTCGGGTAGCATTGTTCCAGCATTGTTAAAATGCTTATAGGCTGCGTGTGTGTAATTAGTCGCAGAGAGACATATTAGGTTTATTTGTCGTCTTGTTCGTCAGATAGCTTTGTTCTTTGCTTGATTCGTCGCTGTTGTATTAAAGTTTGTTTGGTTTGAATGAAGTTAGCCAGTCAGTTAATGCTAAATGATCTACTCATGCGAGATACTCATCTCCGAACATCCATGAATGCATAGGATGGCACGTGAGCTCGCATTGTGTTTTCTTTTGGTTTTATTCTGTCTTGCTGTCGGGTCTGTTTGTATAGCAATGTCAAGTATGCCTCTGGGTATTTTGGAGTCGGTTATGTGGGAATGTGGTCTGAATGTATAGGTATGGGCTCGGTATATATTGGAAATTTTCTGTTTTTTTTTTAGCTTTAAAGTCATTTTTTATAATTGTTTCCAAGAACAGCGTGCTTGCAAATTTGTTGATGTTTCTTTTTCCTTCTCTTAATGGCTTGAGTATTACTTTCTGATCGCCTCAGCACGTGGCTATTGTGGGTGTTAATTTCTTTAAATATTTAGAAGGCATTTCCTAACTTACTGCTTCTTTGATTGTGGCATGTAAAAATCGCTGGAGTTCTCCGTGAATTCTTCCTCTTTGCATCTCGAGAGAGTCGTAAAGACTCACCGCCCCCTTTTCGAGTCAACCTATCAAGACAGAAATACAGATTCGAAGATCCATGGAGATTGAAGAAAGTCCAAAACGAACTAGAAGACTTGCCTTATTTTATCGTGTATTTGCTTTGTAATGGGCATAAGCCCTCGTTTATTATTTATTTCCTCGTAATTATATTTATATGTCTAGATTAGGACAGGTACAAAATGGGTAAAACTCAAAGACAAGTGGGTCCAAGTTTCGGTCAAGGCGAACAGAACCCGAAAACTTGGACTCAAATCTCTCTCTCCCTTTCTCCTCAATCTCTCTTTACTATTTGTTTACGTTTGGTTTACATGTCATTAGCTTAGGATTAGAAAACTCCAAACCTACATCGAACGCCTTTCGCTTTATCAAACTCGAAACTAATTTTTTTTTTGAAACTTTAAATATGTTCGAATTTGAAAGTCGCTTAGAAGTCAAGTTTAAAAGGTTTAACTTTATTGGAATTTCAAAACGATAAATATTTCAATCCGTAAGTTTGTTTAAAACTCTAATATGTTCAAAATTCAATTTCTATGTTCGTTGAGTTTAAAGTGCTTTGACCTTAAAAATAAAATTGATAAAATAATTATTTCAAAATTTGTAAATGTGTCCAAATGAATTCAATTTCAAAATTGCAAAGTAAAACAAAAATAGTCAAATAAGTTAGTCGTTGGAAAACCGTATTTAACGGAGTGTCTTAGGTGCCTTACACCTTCCTAAGATGCTAATAGGAATCCCGAACCCCCCTAAAATGTTTCAAAACAATTTTTTCTGTTTAAGTTGTTTAGAAACTAGTTTTCTTGATTTTTCTTAAAAATTAAGTGGCGACTCCTAAAAGTCAAAATAAAACAAACTCTTTTCGAAAATAAATAATTTTTTCGATAAAACAAACAACACATATTGTATATCATAAAATAATATCAAACTTCAGTTACGATCTTTAAAGAAGTCTTCAACCTCCAAATGAGTAATATCATTAAGGTTATTAGAATCGTCATTCTTCAAAGCCAAATTTGCTTTAATATTATCATTGTAATTTGCGAAGATTTTTCCTCAACGATATTTTCAAATGTCATGTGTGATTCCACCCGAGCACTAGAATAAGATGTGTCAGCTCTATTTGCCTTTCGTTTAAAGGATATTTTGATAAAGCCTGACAAAATTCTCTGGCGTCCGACATTCATTCTTCCAATGGTATTTCATGCCACAACGATGACAGTTGCATCTTAAAGTATTATTTTGAGAACCCATATTGTTCTCTCTTTTATAATGACCACTACCACGATGATTATTATATCGTTTTCTGTCATTGCCAAGTCCACGCACATTATTACGATCCGAATTTTTATTTTATCTTCTTTCAGACCGCCATGTGCTTCCACCACATTTACTTTCGGTTAAGGAGCAGTTCGGGCTTCATGATTTTTCAACAAAAGGGTATTATGTTGCTCAGCCACAAGAAGGCATGAGATTAAATCAGAATACTTTTTAAATCCCCTTTCACGGTATTGTTGTTGTAACACCAGATTTGAGGCATGAAAAGTAGTAAGCGTCTTTTCCAACATATCTTCATCTGTTATATTTTCCCCATGTAATTTTAATTGGGAAGTTATTTTATAAACAACGAAATTATATTCATATACAACTTTAAAAGTCATGTAATCGTAAGTTTATCCAATCATAACGAGCCATTGGCAATACCATTGCCTTAATTTGGTCATACCTTTCCTTTAAACCAGTCCACAATTTAAGTAGATCTTTCACTGTCAAATATCCAACCTTTAATCCTTCATCCAAATGATGACGAAGAAAAATCATAGCCTTCGCTTTGTCTTGACTCGATGCTGCATTTTCCTTAGTAATGGTTGTACCAAGACCTTTAGCGTCTAGGTGAATTTGAGTATCGAGTACCCATGATAAATAATTGTTGCCAGAAATATCAAGTGCCACGAACTCCAATTTTGACAAATTTGATATGATGAAAACCTATTATAAAAATAGTCAAATTAGATTAAAATTATTAACTTTTAACTATTGAAAGTTAAGAAATATCATATGTAGTATTCTTTTAATAAGAAATTTTATTTTCATCAATTAATAAAATTTACTACCATCTTATATTATTTAGATAACATATAAATTGAAAATATTCTAATGTATACCTGTGCTTAGAATATGAAAATAAAAATAGTTATATCACATAGCTTGTAAGAGACTTCGTGTTGATAACGTGTTATAAAATAAATTATTAGAAATTTAATAATAAAGAAATAGAGAGATAGAGTAGTAATATTTTCTTCCAATCTTTCTATTTTTCAATGCATTTGTATCTAATCCTTCAAAGTTATAAAATATATTTTTAAAGCCATAATTAAATCCCATAAAGTCATACTAAAAATATTTTAAAGTTATGAAGTGTAGATTTGATACATGATATCCACACAACATTTATTTACAACATAAACTTTTTTTTCCTGATTATTTCATTTTTCATGTTTTTATTATTTTGAAGTTATGACTTTAATTAATTTATTCTTATTAGCGATAATATAGATATCTTAAAAGAAAAATAGAGAAAAAGAAATTACAAAATAGCATATGAAATTATTTTTATTTATCAAACTATTTATTCTAAAATAATGAAATTAGTTATTCACATATAGGACCAGTTAACTAATGTTACAAAATTTCATCTCATTTTCATATAAGCACCACTTATAATTTAAGAATAACAACACCTCATAGTTTAAGCATTAAACTAATAAAAAATAGTAGATGGTTTAGTTTAGTTTATGTCCTTTTTTTAAAAACTTTTTTCTAATGTTTATTACGCATTATTTCATAATATATCGTGTTATATTATATTGTGTTATTTTTATATTATATTGTATTTTATTATTTTAATAAATACAATATTTGAATAGATTATATCGTTTCGTCGCTACATAATATCACACATTCATAATTTGAATAATAAACCTATAAGACAAGTAGGGTGCATGGTAGGTATATTATAAAAGGCTCGTATAAATAATGAAATATAATTATTAAATAATAAATAAATATAAAATGAGAAGAAAATATTAACGTAACGATGCAATCACACCAAATCAGTTATTTCATAAAATGAATCTTTTCATCATTACCTAAAGATGAATTTAAACCATACGATATAATAAAATTTAAGTAATAATAATATATTTAAATTAACAATATCATAGGGGTAATAGGTGAAAGTATTAAACCTTAAACTTATAAAAACACAGATAGTTTAGTTTTTTTTTTTTTCCAAAGTATTAAAATCTTTTCTAATTGAACATAAAATTACATGTGATGAAATGCACAAGAATCAAGAATGAGTATATATACCTTGGATGATTATTGATCTATGGCTAGTTTTCAGTTAAGGGTCGGACATCTTAGGACCCATTTGTGAATAATGAGCTGGATCTGACAAATTTGCAGCACATACAATATGCCAAATCAAGAACAAGTAGTGTTAATAAATAAAAAAACAATTTTTAATATATATATTTTTTTGTGATTTGAGTTGAGATTTGATGACCCAATAAGGAAAAATTGATGATTTTCAGATTTCCATGAAGAAAAGAAGAAGGAGGAGGAAAAAGGGAAGATAAGTTCTAATCATGGTTTTCTCTAAAGATAATATGACAGGTATTATTTTGGCTCTGCTTGCAAGTGTGTTCATAGGGTCAAGTTTTATTATTAAGAAGAAAGGACTTAGAAGAGCTGCTGTTGTCTCTGGTGTTAGAGCTGGTATGTGGGGTTCTTTAAAGTTTACATCTTTTCATGTTCTTGTTACTAATTCTGTTGTATGAATCTGATTTTGATTTTTTTTGGGGGGTTTGTTTTGTAGGTGTTGGTGGGTATTCATATCTTTTGGAGCCCCTCTGGTGGATTGGAATGATCACAAGTAAGTTTTTCCCTTTTTTTGGAGCCCCTGTGGCTATCGGAAACAACCTTTCTGCTTCTCAAGGTAGGGAGGGTAAGGTCTGCGTACCCAATTCCCTCCCTAGACCGCACTTGTGAGATTGCGCTGCACATGTTTTTTCTGTTCTCTGCAGTCCTATATCCTTAATTACAGCACTTGGTTATGCATTTCAATGTTTGATAAAGTGTTACTGCTTGAAAGGACTGGTAGAAGTGTATATATGAATATAATTTGTTGATAGTTTGGTATGGGAAGTCAAGTTTAATGATTGATTAGTGTGTTTCTTTTTTCAGTTTTGGAGTTTACTGTTAATCAATTCTCTACCCTTTTGGTGCTACTGATTTGTTTCATGATTTTCTCAAGTAAGGTGTGGCCTAGGTTTAGTGTTTTCTTTCTTGATCATTGGCTGACTGTCCATAGAATTTTCTCGTCTTTTTTTCTTTTGCTTTTCATAGTGATAGTCGGAGAGATTGCAAATTTTGTGGCATATGCTTTTGCTCCGGCGGTTCTAGTCACCCCTCTGGGTGCATTGAGTATAATTGTCAGGTGTGTAATCTTGGTATTAGTATATATCATTGTTTATGATAAGAGTTGAGATATGGGTCTGGTTGCATAACCAGTTTTATGGCCAAAAAATCTTGTAGTGCTGTATTGGCTCAGATTATTTTGAAGGAAAAGTTGCACCCGCTTGGAATTTTGGGTTGTGTGCTGTGCATTATTGGTTCTGTTGTTATAGTTGTCCATGCACCACAGGAGCATCCTATCTCTTCTGTCAAAGAAATTTGGTATATGGCAACTCAGAAAGGTGAGCTGTTTCCATCATGACCAAATCCTCTAGTTCCTTTGGGACCATCTACACTTTCTAACTTCATTTCCTTTTATATTCCAGCATTTTTGCTCTACATGGGATCGGTGATTGTCTTGGTTTTCATTCTTGTCTTCTACTTTGCTCCTCAATGTGGACACTCAAATGTTCTTGTTTTCACTGGAATCTGCTCATTGATGGGTTCTCTCTCGGTAAAACTTTGAGTCGAATTTTCTTGCCTTGTGGTCTATCATTTAAATGCTTAACTTCCAAAAATCTTATGTTCGGTAGTCAATAGCCATTTGTAATTGTTTGCATAGATGCATCCGAATTTATGCCCCTCATGTTTATTGTGCAGGTTATGAGTGTTAAAGCCCTCGGTACTTCACTGAAGTTAACTGTTGAGGGAAAGAACCAGCTGATCTATCCGGAAACCTGGGCTTTTATGTTTATTGTGGCAGTTTGTGTTGTTACACAAATGAACTATCTCAATAAGGCGAGTAGCTGCTATTCTAACTGTTTTTGTAATGGAACACATTTTGTCTACAAACTTACTCTTTAAATTGAACTGTTAATTCATCGTTCAAGATTCTAAAAGTGCCCTAAAATTTTCTGATAATTGGTGGTTGAATGGAGTAGTCCAGCGAAAGTGGAAGCCAAGAAGGTTGCTTATATGGAGTTAGTGTAGAGCAAAGACGAGGAAAGAGGAAATGAGAGATATAAGGTGATGAAGAAGCAAGCAAAGTTAGCGATTGCAACAGCTAAAATGACTGATTTTGAATGCTTGTATGAAGAACTATTGGCTAATGGCTGGGATAAGAAATTGTATGGGCTTGTCAAGGCAAGAAAGAGAAGGTCTTGAGATCTGGACCAAGTGAAGTGCATTAAAGATGAGGAAGACAAAATATTGGTGGAAGATGCACACAATAGACAGAAATGACAGGCATACTTCCATAAACTTTTGAATGAAGAGGTGGACATGAATATTATGTTGGGTGACTCTGAGAGGTCATTGATAATTTGAGTATTGTAGGGGTATGGAGTTTTAGGAGGTTATTCGTAAGATGAGTAGACAGATGTGACCAGACCAGGCGAGATTCTGGAGAAATTTTGGAATAGCAATGTCAAAACAGGAATGGACTAACTGGGTTGTTTAACGTTATTTTTAGGACGTAAGAAATTCTTGGAGAATGCAGGTCGAGTACAATGGTCCCATTGTACAAGAATAAGGGTGATATTTAGAATGCAACAATTTTAGAGGTATCAAGCTATTAGCTATACATGAAAGTTTGGGAGAGGTTGGATATGACGGTGAGGAAGGGTGCCCATTACCGAAAGCCAATTTGGATTCATGTCGGAGAATTTAACCACATAAGTCATTCATCTCGTTAGGAGATCGGTGGATCAGAGAGGAAGAGGGACTTACATATGGTGTCTATTGACCTAGAAAGAGCATATGACAAAGTCCTTAGAGAGGGTTCTATGGCGATGTTTGGAGGTTAGAGGTGTTCCCCTAGCTTATATTAGGGCTATTAAGGACATGTCCGGTGGAGCTAACACTCGGGTGAGGACATAGGGAGGAGACTGGGAGCACTTGCAAGTCGTGATAGGGTTGCACCAGGAATCATCTCTTAGCCCATTTTTATTTCCTTGGTGATGGATGAAAAAACTGATGTAACATATCCAAACAGAGATGCCATAGTGTATGTTATTTGTAAAGGACATAATATTGACTGAACATAAGTAGAGTTAATGATAGGCTGGAGGTTTGGACACAAACTTGAGAGTCTAAAGAATTCATGGTGAGTAGAACTACAACATAGTACTTGGACTCTTGGAGTGCAAGTTCAATAACGTAACTCACGAGGCAGATGTGAAAGTGAAGACTGATACACAAGTCATCTCCAAGAGAAGAAGTTTCAAGTATCTTAGGTCTATATTCGAGTATGGGGAGATTGTAGATGATGTTACGTATCACATTGGAACAGGGTGGGTGAAATAGCTTGCATCTAGTGTCTTGTGTGATAAGAATGTGTCACCAAGACTTAAAGGTACTTTTATAAATTGGTTTGTAACGATCACGAATCACACGTTCTTGTAGATGGAAATAACGAAAATGAGGATTTTGAGAGGAATGTGTAGCCATAATTAGGAGAGATAGGATTAGGAATGAAGATGTACGGGACAAGGTGGAGTGGCCTCTGTGGTGGACAAGATAAGGGAAGCAAGACTGAGATGGTTCAAATTGTGAAGAGGAGATGCACAAATGTCCCAGTGAGGTGGTGCAAGAAGTTGGCTAGAGCGGAGGAAACACTCTATACAAGAAGTATATCAAAAAGTAGTTTACCTACAGGAAAATGTGATTATCTACAAAAAAAAAAAACGTTCAGCTATACTAACAGGAACCTCATGGGTACTCCACAAGTAAATAAAAAACAGAAGGCGCGCTGCTCTAATCTGTACAAAGTTGTATTCTGAGCTGTCAAAAGCTCTCGTTTATTGTGTTGTTATTTATCGGTAGACTATTTACTGGATCAGAGAAGTACAAGGAAGTGAGGAACTTTAATTTCCAATGTGCAAGTTATGAGCGATAGGCTTTCTCAAGAAGTTTGTGCTTTCCAATTATTGCTAATGATGAATAGAAACAAATATTACTACTCCCTCTGTTTCAAAAGAATGACCTCCTTTCCTTTTTAGTCTGTTCAAAAAGAATGATCTCTTTCTTTTTTTGGTAATAACTTTCCATGTGGCATGTTTAAGGCCACAAGATTAAATGGAAATTTTGTACGTTTGGCATGACTTTAATTTAGGACCACATGATCAAAAGTCTTCTTTATTTTGTTGAACTCTGTGCCAAGTCAAACTAGACCATTGTCTGTGAAACGGAGGGAGTACTATTTTGACCAGAAAAGATCATGTGTGTGAGCTTTTTCTTCTTCCTTACTTCCAGATACCATCATTGAACATAGAACTTCCCTCAAACAATGCCAAAACCATCTCATGCAACTGAATTTTTTTAATGTAAGGTGCAACTGATGAGTTGATTTTTATCAAAATGAAACCATTTATCATGATAGAATTTATACGTCTCTGTTGATAATCCGAATTCTGTCCTTGTAGCTGTAGTATACTGAATGATATCGACAAAGTACATTAATAATGAAGAAGTGGCAGAAGAGTTGCACGATGAAGACTCTAAAAATGCCTAGTTTTGTTCTGCGTATATTGCAGCAGTTTAAAACTTTAAGATGAGTTACTTAATTGCTTGGGGGGTAGTCCATGTTTGTGGAAGTATCAAGAGTCTTTAGTTTCTTAATAGCTTTAGCTTCAAAGGGTGTCCTTGATTTCTTAATAGATTTAACTTTGAAGTGTATCTAAAATGTTAATTTCAAAATTAAATTGCTGACTGGAATATTTTAAATTTCCCTATATGTCTAAGATTGTGGAGAATATTGGTAATCCAATAACTTTTGCAAGTTTAGCAGGTCAGATAAGATATTTTTCTTTTTCCTTCTTTCGACTGACTGATAGAAGAGTTTCAAATTTGCTTTTAGATGCTATTGATTTTATGTAACTTTTTTCTTATTACAGAAGTCATATTATATGTTTTCTTTCTTTGTCAATCTTGAGAAGCTGCTTCACCTTTCAGATATAATCTTATTCTTGATCATGGATTTCTTCAGTGTCCTATATTGTAGTGTATATTGCAGCTCGATCTTGTTGAGTTCCAAGAAGTCTTTGTGCTTGTTTGGGTAGTTTATGCAGCCTTGTCTTGAAAATGTAGTAGTCATTCTTGAATTTCTTTCCGTTGGGGTATCAATCTTAATTGATGTGATAGCATCGTCCTTTATTAATCCTGATTCCCGTTTTATAGTAATGTGATGTATAGAGCAGACTATTTTTCCTTTACCTTCGTCGAGCAATATTTAGCTGATATCATGAAAAAGCTGATTAATCATTTCTCTGCTTTAACACCTTTTTTTTTTCTTTCCATGTTTCAGGCCCTTGATACCTTCAACACTGCCGTTGTCTCTCCTATATACTATGTTATGTTCACAACACTAACAATCGTTGCCAGTGTCATCATGTTTAAGGTGTAGTATCTACCTTTTTCCTTCTTGTTGCTTCATTTTTCGAGCTCGTTTATAGAGAATGATGAATACATTAGAGTTCATCCGCTTCTCGGAAATATATCCTAAACTTTACTCCTTAGAATGCCATGTACAAATACACAATTGCATGACTTGGAAATACTACATTATGTGGAACAGGAAAAACGTGATTATTTGTCCAAAACTTTGAAGCCATGCTTATCGATCTATTTATTCTACATCATGTAGGACTGGGATGGACAAAACATTGGGAGCATTACATCAGAAATATGCGGATTCATCGTTGTGCTCTCTGGAACCATCTTGTTGCATGTAACTAAAGATGTGGAAAGAAGTTCATCCTTCAGAGGTGCACTTTTCATCATCCTAATGTTTATAAAAAACTGATCTTCTTTTCTCTCTATCCTTAGCATTACTACCAAAAAATGCAGGTAATTACACACCTACATCCCCTTCGTTATCAACACGACTATGTAATTCAAACGGGGAATCACATAAGCATGAAGAAGAACATGAATCGTACTCTGAGGAAGCCGATTCTAGAAGACAGGATCTCCAGGTTTAACATGATTGCTTTTAGAGAAGACCAAAACTCTTTTCTTATTATGTTCCACAAGGAACCATGATTCGCGGTTAGAAATGTGAAGCAGACAACCAATAATCCATCTGAAACCTTCAAAGCTGGTGCAAGCCTGCGACGCCTCAGTTTCGTTTTCTATTGCATCTGATTTTTAGCAGCAAGGTAAGGATTCCACAGGATGTTAAAGAAAGAGTTGATGGGAGTTGGAGATAATCAAAAGTTGTCGCGGACTGAAGCTTAACTGTTTGTTTATATAGTTATAGGAGTTTCAAATATTGGTTTGTTGTACATCATTAAGATTATAGAAGCAAAGTTGAATGATGAGAGCTTAAATAAGAGTTCTCTGTGCAAAACAAGTGATTTCTAGTAGTTTTGCAGTGATTAGAAGTGATATAATTCATTGTATATGTAATGATATTTGATGCATTGGGTAGTCTTTGTTTATGTTTCATTCTTTTTAGTGTACTACTAAATCAGAAGATGTTTGATTCACTACAATAACACTATATATTTTTTTGTTTTATGTCAAGTGATTTTTCACTTACTTGCCATGTAAAAAGAAAATAAAATTGCACGGTCAGTATATGTAAGTTAAATTCATCATCATATTTAAAATAACCACATTGTCCTGATCATTTAACTAATGTATCAAACTTTTTCTCTTACAGCATTTATATCTTTTGTCTTTTAAACTTCAGTCAGTTATATAATCAGTCATCCTATCTAAAAAGGATGACTTTTTTTAGTAAATTACATAGATTCAAAATATGTAATTTGTAATACAAAATTTATATGAAGTATTTTGGAATAAACGCATGTTTCCAAATCTAGCATATAAAAATGATGTTTAGAAAGATAAAGATCAAGTTGAATAGCTGAAGGTCACCTTGTCATTTTCAGTCAATTATATATTTACATTCAATGTGTCACACAATATGTAAAGACTATCTCAAGCCATTACGCCTTAATTCAAAACAAAAAAACGAAGAAGAAAATTTCTACTTTGCTTTCTCTCCACCTCGAGATACACATGTTTAAGTATTTGACCTTGTCTTTGTTACTAAAATCAACTTTTAACTAAAGAATGAGAGTTATGATACACATGTGACCTTGTCGTTGTTACTAAAATCAACTTTTAACTAAAGAATGAGAGTTATGATACACATGTGACCTTGTCGTTGTTACTAAATCAACTTTTGACTAAAGAATGAGAGTTATGATACACATGTGACCTTGTCGTTGTTACTAAAATCAACTTTTAACTAAAGAATGAGAGTTATGATACACATGTGACCTTGTCGTTGTTACTAAAATCAACTTTTAACTAAAGAATGAGAGTTATGATACACATGTGACCTTGTCGTTGTTACTAAAATCAACTTTTAACTAAAGAATGAGAGTTATGATACACATGTGACCTTGTCGTTGTTACTAAAATCAACTTTTAACTAAAGAATGAGAGTTATGATACACATGTGACCTTGTCGTTGTTACTAAAATCAACTTTTAACTAAAGAATGAGAGTTATGATACACATGTGACCTTGTCGTTGTTACTAAAATCAACTTTTAACTAAAGAATGAGAGTTATGATACACATGTTTAAGTATTTGACCTTGTCTTTATTACTAAAATCAACTTTTAACTAAAGAATGAAAGTTATGATATGCACCTGTTGTCCATCTTTCAACATGATCTTAGGTCCATTTCAAAGAAAATTAAAAAAATGAAGGTCGATCAGTTTTTAAATTTTTCAGAGTAAATTCACATATCGATTTCTTTTAATTTACTTATCTTGATATAAAAGATAAGTAACATTACTACTTGTATTATATGTATGTTTACAAGTGATGAAAGGGAAGATAAAGATTCAAATGAAAGCCACAACACATTCATTTTGTTTAGCTCTCTTAACACACACCACACAAACTTGACAGAAACAAGAATTGACCTGCTGATGGAAGACAGTGCAGGAGTCAAGACATGGCATGTTCTTCATAGGCTAACAAACAAACTCAGTGCAATCGATTCCCAGTGGTGGGGCCGGTCCGTCTTGGGAGGATAGTGTGTATGCAGATCTTACCACTACATTGAAGGTAGAGATGTTATTTTCGATAGATCCTTGGCTCAAAGAACGATATAAAAGAAGGCAGTAGCAACAAGTAGAAGAAACAAAAAGATAATACAGTAATTGATAATAATAATAAGGTACTTTTAGTCATTAAACATCTTATATAAATTGGTGTATATAAGGAGGTTGAATAGATTAAATGGTAAACATGTGATTGAATCGTAGAATAGAAAAAGCAAATTGACAGAGAAAGGTATATATCATGAAAACTACAAGTTTTACATAACCTATTTCTGCACTAAAATGATCAAAAGTACTAATTAAGTTGGCAGAGAAGAAATCAAGAAATGTTTGTTGTGTGTCTATTCAATAAAGTAAGCAAATACATGTAGTATGCAGATTTAGTTGTTGCTTTGGAGTAATCAATTCCAGGAACGTGACACAGTCATGTACAGTCAATGTGTCACACAATGTGTAAAGACGATCTCAAGCCGTTTTAAAGTTGGAACTTATCAATAGTTCACATTCTCAAGTCAACTCACAAAATGCGACTTTGTTTTGTCTTTCTTAACAACCCTGCACACACACAATGTCCTGAGCTTATTTGTGTTCCCACATCTCAGGGAATTAATTAATTCGTATCCAGGGAATATTGTAAGTGAACAAAATAAAATATGTCAAATTCTTCAAGCTGGAATATTAATAGTTCAGGGAATCTGTTCAATATTTGTTAATTAGTTTTCCTGATTCACCTTTCTTCAGTTTTGGAACTGGAAAGTGATAAATTAAGTAGAAAGTTGTAACGAGAAAGAAGAAATGCATAAAGTGAAGTGATACTCTTATTTAAAATGAGCATTCTCAATGCTATTATGCCCTCAAGCGTACTCAAATCGTCATGCTCTTTAGCATGAACTTTTATGAACCCTCAGGAGTGGTTATGAATTGGAAAGTGTTTAGAGGCAGTGTTGGATACTAGATTTTGCTACTGAATTGGGAAATGAAGTATCACAACTACGGCTTGAGTCGCAACCCAATCATTCAGTGCGTTATGTTCATTGCTGCCTTGAGAAAAGCAATGTTAGATGCTGGAACACACAAGATTCCAGTCCTCATTTTAATTTAGTGGAGCTGATAACTGCAGCAGCTTGATGACGAAATCTCGACTCAGCTAATCATAGCTCGACAGATCAAGGAGGATACATTTTGGTGAAAATGCACAGCAAATCTGCTTCCAAAGTCTGTTTCGAGAGGTGTTTCTGTTTGTTTTCCTTTGGGGATGCATCCAACAAGATGATTGTGAGAGAGATTTAAGACTTCAAGAAATGTGAGGGATGCAAGCTGCTGCGGAATTTCTCCGCTGATTTTATTAGATGAGAGATCCAATGATTCGAGTACTGATAAATTTTGCAATGATGCCGGTATATGACCTTCCAAGACATTATGAGATAAATTCAACGTACGAAGTCCAACAAGATCTCCAATAATGCTTGGAATATGACCTTCAAATCTGTTCTTTGAGAGATTGATAATCATGTTAGAATCCAAAATTCTAACAGAATCATAATCTTGTCCTTTGTTGTAATTGTCGTCAAATAATCGTAATAAATATCATATTGATCATAACTCTGGGAATCTTGTATTCTCATCAATTTTCTTCATGGTTTGCAAATTCCCCAAAAGACCTTCTGGTAAATTCCCACTAAATCCATTAGATGATAGATCAAGAATTTGAAGACGCGTAAACAAGTTTGTATTCCCTGAAGATTTGATGGGACCATGCAACTTATTTGATCTCAAGCTTAAAATCTTCAATTGATATAGGTATCCCAACCAGTTTGGAAATGTGTCATTCAACTGATTGTTACCTAGATCAAGTAGTGTCAAATACTTGCAATTGATCAAAGATCGTGGGACTTTCCCCGTTAGCTTATTCCCGCGGAAACTAATGTCCTTTAAAGAGTTTCCCACACTAAAAGTTGTATTGATTGTCCCACTAAGTCTGTTGTTGCTCAAATCCAAATCAAAAAGGTATTCATTCATCTCAACCACGCATTGTGGGATTGTTCCCTCCAAATTGTTACTTCCCAAGTCTAACGATATCAATGTTTTCAGATTGCAGATAGATGAAGAAATGTATCCACTGATATTATTGTGTGAAAGGAGAAGGAATTGTAGGCTCTCCTGGTTTAGGAGTGAACTCGGAATAGGACCTTTCAGCTTATTTTGTTTTAGAGTAACGGTAATTAATGTTTTGGACTTGAACTCTTGAATTTTTCCACTGAAAGTGTAATTGCTCAAGTCTAACATTGTCAGTGAAGGAAGGGAGAATATCCAGGAAGGTATACTCCCATTCAAGTGGTTTGATGACAAGTAGAGCCATTCTAGGCTTTGAAGTCCGCTTACATTGGATGGAATTGGACCAGTTAGGGAATTGGATGATAAATCTAGCCATTCAAGTTGGGTGTTAAAGGATAAGAACTCAAGTCCGCCATCAAACTTGTTATTTACAAGTGATAACCTCTTGAGCTTTTCAAATATCGTGAAATGGGAAATTGGTCCTTCAAGATGGTTATTACCAAGGTCCAAAAACACTATGTTGGTGAGATTCCATAGAGGTTTAGGAATAGGCCCTGACAGATTACAATGACCCATGTACAACTCATGAGGTGAAGTTAGATGGCTGAAGATTCAGGTATCCTATCAGCAATATTCACACTATGGACGTATAACTTCATGAGTGATGCACTGCTATTCCATTTGGTTGTGGGAAACCTAACCGTGAGCTGGGGATTGACTGATAAATGAAGGGATTGTAAGTTGGAAAGGTGAAAAACTCTTTCGGGCAATATCACATGTAACTTTGTGCCTGAAAGTTGTAGAGTTGTTAAATGAGAAGAGAAATTTGAAGGAATAGTGGAAGAGATGTTTACAGATTCAAGGTTGAGCTCTCTTAATTGGGTCAAGTTCTAAAGGAGCAGTTCAAAATTGTCAGGTACAAGACTAAGCCCATATTGATCACATATACGAAGAACGTGTAGTTTAGAAAGGTGACAAATTTCAGAAGGAATTAGACCTGTAAAACTAGAATGCGTCAAATTTGAAAACTCACCAAATTTAGGTGAAATGAGTGATCCAGTGAAATTATTAAAAGACAAATCAAGCATTTTTAGATTGGAGAGTTGAAAGTGGCTACTATTGGAATGAAACTTGCCTTGAAGTTGGTTGCAACGGAGGTCAAGCGCAATCACTTGTCCTGTCGTCTCGTCACAATGAACGCCATCCCATGAGCAGCAACTTGTGCTTTTGTTCCAAGAAAGAGTTCTTGGATATGACTGAATCTCTACGCCTGTACTTGTGTCGTAACAATAATCAGAATTATTAGGATTAATGGTAAACATGTTCTTGAATTGTATAAGAGCAAGAGCTTGATCTTCGGGGCACAAATGAGGCAAGGATGAGGATAAAGCAAGTTGACAGAGAAAGGCATATAGCATAAGGAATACAAGTTTTACACAATCCATTTCTGCACTAAAATGATCAAAACTTGTTACGTTGATAGAGAAGATATCAAGAGATGTTTGCTTTGTGTGTCTATTCAATAATTTAGATGAGGTATATATAGCACAAATTAAGCAAAGAAAAATTTACTACTAGTTACCTCACATAGTGCGCCACCTCGAGCTAATTTTCCACAAGAATCGACTTGCTGATGGAAGACGGAGCAGGAGTCCAGTTTGGTCTAACAATGTCCGCGTTATCAATAGCTTGGTCCAATAATGTAACCATCCAAATATGTCACCATCCAAAGACTATATAATTTAAATTTTTCTTGGTTTGTGTATAGAACGGGGAAAAAACCTTTAAAGTTGAAAATTCAATAAGTTTGATTAATCAGAAAAGACAGTTATCATAGTAAGCATAATATATGGTTCATAAACCTTTAAAGTTGAAAATTTCAATAAGTTTGTACGAAGCATCCTGCATTAATTCACATATGACAGTGATGCTCAGGTCGACTTGTCTTCTAGTATAATTCAATTGGTACCGTCTACCTTCCACCAATAGAGAGATCGGATAACTCTTTCATCCGAGACACATATGGGAAGAGTTCTTCCAATATCATCTATGCTAGGATTCTAAATATCGACAGTCAAAAAACCATTTGTTGTTAATGGGAATATTGCCATAGGGTCATTTTCAGTCAATCACAAGTGAATGCGGAAAACTACGAATAGTTCACATTCTCAATTCAAATGAAAGCAACAACACAAAGTTCCACGACTTGTACATAACACATGCATCTCACAAAAAATATCGTTGTTTTACACTCTCAATGACCCTCTACACGACTTCCATAAGTGGGAAGAACTCAAGTCAAAAGTTGAATTACGGTTTTACCCTCCTATAAATTAAAAAGTTATAATTAGTTTAATTAAACAATAATGACTTTTGAATTTTCTTAGATTAATTCCTACTACTATTATTATTATTATTATTTACGATTTTACCCTCCTATAAATTAAAAAGTTATAATTAGTTTAAACAGTAATGACTTTTGAATTTTCTTAGATTAATTTCCTACTATAATTATTATTATTTACGGTTTTACCCTCCTATAAATTAAAAAGTTATAATTAGTTTAATTAAACAGTAATGACTTTTGAATTTTCTTAGATTAATTCCTATTATTATTATTATTATTATTATTATTATTAATAATAATAATAATAATAATAATAATAATAATAATAATAATAATCATAAAAGTGAAAAGCTTTTTACTTCAAAATTGGATTACCATTTTACCCCTACTATAAATTAAAATGTTATAAAATATTTAATTAGTCAAATATTAGAATTCTCAATAAGTTTTCTCTAATATATATTTGTATTCATAATCGAATTTTTATTCAACTTATAATTACAATATTTAATATGTATTAACCTCTCACAATTGAATTATTATTATTATTATTATTATTATTAAAATATTATTTTGCACACCTTAAGTATAAGTTAAATAAAATTCAATTAATTAATTTTTCAATTACATAAATTGAACAGGATTTGGAAGTGGAAAAATGGTTCTTTAATGCCCAGAGTCATACATGATTAATTGCTTTAATTAACACATTCATGTATTACTTTACCAAACTCTTACAATTCCTATAATTTTTCTTCTCATTTTCTTAACTTGACTTATACACTTTTAAATAGAAATCAATCTTTGTTAATATAACATCAGTAGAATTTGAATAGTTCATTAAGTATTTAAGTGTAGATTAATTAGTATTATGTCAAAAGGAATTTCAAAGAACATAAAAAAACACTATATAAAGGTAACAAATGATTTCCATTCCCTTCAAGTTTTGTTTCTTTAGTTGAGCATCTGACCTTCCTTCTAAGTTTCTTTCTTTTCCCTTAATTTTTTCCTTTTGCATGAACTAGAAAATGGAAAATGAAGAAACATGTATAGTTGATACATGTTGGAATTGAATAATTGTCATATCGATTTACATGCAACATGCAACATTCATTGAATGATATATGAAGATTACTATCTCCGTAAGGAGTGCTAGCAGAAATTAATGAGCTATGAAAATGAAAAAGTTGATTTCTTTGAAATACTGATTTTAGAATTTTCATTAATTGGATTATTCTTATAATGTACTGTAATTATAATTGCTTGCGACTATAGATAAATGCGATGCTATTTGTATATTTGGAGGGAGTAATAAAATTATCTTGTAGTATGCCTTCATGGCATCATGTGTTTGGTATTGAAAAAATTATTTTATAATTTTTTGTATTTTTGTAATGTTTCTTTATATGTATCTTCATATTTGAACTTACTAATTTATTTTATAGAAATAATTAGAAATATATGCATCATATATAAATATAGTATCAATATTTAAAAGAATTTTTTCTTTCATTTTGATATGATATCATTGAATAAAAACTATTTTAGCTATCACAAAATATATGAATCTTCATATATATATATCATTTTTTTTAATAGTTTAATCAATTGATGAACAACTATTTATTTCAATTCTTCAAAAATAATCTTAGTTGCTTTTTTTTGCTACTTTTATTTTCAAAACTAAATATACATGTAATTTTTAAAATATTATTAATGAAAACACGCGCAACGCGCGTGCACAGAAACTAATTATACTAAAAGTAGGAAGCTCCATAGTTGAAAGTTGAATTATAAAAATATCCCTAATCATATTTAAAATAATCACATTGTCCTGATCATTTAACTAATGTATCAAACTTTTTCTATTACAACATTTATATCTTTTATCTTTTAAACTTCAATCAGTTATATAATCTTATACTCTTTTCATATTCTTTGCACTTTATAAAGTTACCACCCTGTCAATTTATTTATCATTTTATTCTTACTCATATTCTATTAGACTACACAAAAAGCGATTATTATTGCCCTCTTATTTGTTGAGGTTACCCTAGCATAAGGTAATACTATTTTTTTCCTTTGAACAAGTTCAATTTCTGTTTACTGCTTAAATTTGGTTTGTGTTTATGAAATAATGTGTATAGATAATATTTTTTATTTTATTTATTTCACACACTCTGTATTTTTAGCTTGCTCCAAAAAGTATCACTTTGGGAGTAGTTGTTGAACCAAATTCGTTAGTATGGAGTATATATTTCATGAGTCTGTTTGTAAATCCAACTTTATTGGTTTCATTTAGTGTCATTTTTGTATGCTTTTGTGGCCTCTCGATTCTTATTTAGTATGTATATTTATTTTTAAAACATTATTAGTGTCATACCTAAAGTTGCTATCTTCGTGAAGAAATAGAATAACTCCCAAGCATGTATCTCATTTTGTTACATGACAGATGAATAATATTACATTACAAATATATGTTGCATTTGAATCTACTTTTTTCAACTAATGACTGTTCAATTGCTGAATAGAGTATTATATACTTCATTTTAGGAAGTCTATATTAATATATTAGGATGAGACACGTGTCCAGAAATTAATTATATTAAAATTGAGAAGAAACTAAGTCAAAAGTTAAATTACAAAATTATCTCTTGACTATTAATTTATTATCTTGAAATTATTTAAAATAATTTTTTTATTAATATTTATTAGTAATTACAATGAAATTATTTATTAATATTTATCTTGTAATAACATGGAATATAGTCTAGATTGAATGAATAATTAAAAAGATGAAAACCACAAATCATTGTAATTACTAATAAATTGAGGCAATTACAAGTCATCTCAATAATTTATTACTAATTCATTCATATATAATAACACACTTTTAATATCTTAGTAATAATAAATCAAATAAAATCAGTGGCATTAATCGAATAAATGGGGGGTCACTCTTTTCATATGCCAGTAATTATTCTAGGATATACATGTACAATTAAAATATATCTTTTCACATTTCAAACATTTAATTATTTCCTTATATTTTAATTAAGAATTAATTTAAGGAAATGCAAAAGTCATCTACATTCTTATTAAAATATACAATTTAACATTTAAACTAAATAATTAAATGTTTTATAACATTTTAATTTATAGTAAGGGTAAAATTGTAATTTAACTTTTAACTTTTTTTTGTTCCTTCTTATAATAATATATGATTATTAGTGGTAATGTTAATTCTCTTATTAAGTGTAACTATGATTTGTATTTTTCATCTTTTCATCTTTTCATCTTTCTATATATTAAAGACTATTTTAAAACTGAAAAATATAGAATTTAAACAGACACTTTTACTACTATTTAAGAACTAAGTGATAACCATTGAAAAATGAAAGATATTGTCATTCAACTGATAATTAAAAAACTATTACATCTATGATAGGCAAAAAAGACATGAAAAAATAGAATACATGAGGTAGGGAGAAGAACTTGAAGACTTCTTTTTAGACATGTCTAAGTCTCATATCTTTTTCGATATATATTCTCCTTCACAAAGATTATTGTTGTTTCTAATTTTTTTTGCATTTCTAATAAACTCATTGTGGTGTTGTAATCTTTTAGCTATTATTATGAGCTTTTGAAATAGATGTATGTATGAAGTTCAGTGTTTAAATTATATATCTGTCAGTTTTATATTTTAGATGTAATTGCTTTTAATCTTGTATAATTTGATAGTACTATCTTTTAATTTTAGAACCTTAAATGATATAAATATTTCACTCTATCGTTTCTCATTAATAAGTGTGTATGTATTTTTAATATCCATTTATGGCTATAAAAGGTTATCACTGATATTTAGATCATAAAAAAAACTTATATAAAGTTAAAGAAGACTATATTATATTAATTAATTTCACATACTTTTTGCTTGATGCCAAATGCGCAATCCCTTTTAATTTATTTTTGTTGATACATGAAATATAATTGGTAAAATTAATATTGTTTATCTAAGCATTTTCTATTTGATAGCACAATTTTATATTATGTAACAATAGTAAAAAATAAACGTGCAACGCACGTTGTCAGAAACTAGTATTATTATAAGTGGAAAGGTTTTTCTTTAAAGTTGAATTACAGTTTTGCCCTTATTGTCAATTAAAATATTTTTAAAACCTAATTAATTAAATATTAAGTAATAATATTTCAATTATTTTTTAGATTATGAGTTATTTATTAGCATGAAAATTAAATAATTATTAATTATATTGTATAATGAATTAGCCAAAAGAAATAATTACAAATTAAATGTAAGAGCATGCATGATGAAGAACTCCATCACAAATTAATTGCAAGTGCATGTATGGTGTGATAAGGATAAGGATATAGAGTCTTAGTACGTTAGTATGTTTTGTTATATACGTAGTTATTTCTCTTCTCTGGGTCTCTTACGTTCAATAGACTCATTTATCTTCTATACTTGTTCATATATAAATTTCACACATTGTATCAATAATATTTGACGATTTCATAATCATATACAACTCTTATCTGGTATCAAGAGCCTCCTAAACACTTTGACGAGTATATCCGATCATCTTTCTTTTCTTTTTTTTCCAGCTTCCAACTCCTTTTTTTCCAGAATGCCTGCTACTCCCTCCTCCTTTCCCAACTCTCCAGTTGTCACTCTCAATCAAGGGGGTGTCATTCAGCCCTCTCAATTGATCTCTTTCAACCCTGCATCTCAGCTATCCTTCAAGCTAACAGAAAGTGTGAATTATCCAACTTGGGAATCCCAAGCTACCACTCTATTGTTTGGCTACAAACTTCTTACTTTTGTTGATGGTTCACTTCTCATCCCAACTACGCATATTATGGACAAAGACAATACCCGAATTCCTAACCCCAACTTGAGATTGTGGCAGCGACAAGACAGTCTTATTCGCAATGCCATTATGGCATTCGTTGATGCTACAATCGCCCCCCTTATTGCCCATGCTTCCACTGTCAAAGAAGCTTGGGATATTATCCAAACAACTTATGCGAGCAAATCTCACTCAAGAATTTTCAGTTTCTGCGATACTCTGGCCTATGTCAAACGAGACGCACGCTCAATCAGTGATTATAAGAGAGAAATTAAGTCCATTGCAGATGATTTAGCCTGCAGTGGTTCACCCATTAACAATGAGGAACTTGTCATTAAGGTCTTGAGTGGTCTAGGTCCTGAATACAAGGAGTTATCTTCAGCAATAAAAGCTCGTGATAATCCTTTCACATTCGAAGAACTCTTTGATAAACTCCTTGCACAAGAGATGTTCATCAAACACTCAGAATCAAAGGTCGACAAACCCATGATCACTGCTCAATTTCATCAGCATTCCACCAATAATGGATCCAAAAATCGACAGCCTAACTCTTCTAATTGTAGGAACACTTCTCCATCAGGTTCCTACAACTCTTATAATCAATTATCTGCCCCGTATAACAATTCATTCACCCAGCAGAATACCACCAAAAGCAATACTTAACGAGTCCAATGTCAACTTTGTGATAAGTTTGGTCACATTGCAAAGGTATGTAGGTCCAAGTCACATAGTGCTACTGAAGCATATGCTAATTTTGTCAACCGTCAGTCTTCTGCTTCTAATTCTCCAAGCCCTTGGGTTGTGAATTCTGGACCATCGCATCATATTACAAACAACTCTCACTCTCTTCAGACTCCAACTGAGGAACGGATGCGATAATTGTTGGTGATGGTAAAACAATTTCTATCACTCATATTGGTCACACTACTTTTTATCTTCTCCTAATCTTGCTGCCAACTTTCTTTTAAAAAATGTTCGAAGTTGATTTCGGTTGCTCAATTTTGTAGGCAAAATCTAACTTCCATTGAATTTTTTCCTTATTCTTTTGTTCTGAAGAATTTGAGCACGGGGGCATGTCTCCTTCAAGGCAAGAGTAATGGTGATCTCTATGAGTGGCCTACGGACATGACCAAATCAGTCTCTATGATGATCTTTATGTAGCAAGTGTTGATGCTGAGCTAAATTGGCTAACCAACCTACTGCAAGAACTTCGGTTCAAGCTGCCTTGTCCCCCTCAGGATTTTTGCAATAACATTGGTGTCACTTACCTGTGCCATAATCCAGTCTTTCATAGTAGAATGAAACATGTCGCAATTGACTTTCTGACCAAGTCGAAAGTGGAAAAATATCTAATTTTATTTTTCTTCTATAAATCTTGGAAACTCACAAGAAAATTAATTAATAAAATAAAAAAACAATAACGACTCTGCTGGGGATCGAACCCAGAATCTCTGGTTTCGTAGACCAGCGCCTTATCCATTGGGCCACAGAGTCTTATGTGCTACTTTTCATCATTAAAAACTAATAAAGATTTGTTATAGAGATATAGAATTGATCTCTAACTTGGAGGAAGTTTATCAATGTCAAAAAGCCAATGTAACACTACACATTGTTTGATTAATAATTTAAGAAAAGTTATAATCTTTGTATATATTTCATAGTAGATTTTATTAGACACGCGACGAAGAGAGGACAAGGTAAATAATTGTATCAATAGGTTTATTATTTCAACTTAAAATTCTAAGATACAAGATATTTGAAATCTGGGTTTGCAGACTGATAAAACAATCGACTCCAAAAAGACGAATTAAGAGAACCAAAATAGAAAGAAATTGAGTATATAACCTATATGTTGGGGTGACAATTGAACAAGTTGAATTAAATTTGGACGTATCAAAATGGGTGAAGACCCAACCCAAATTTGTTTAGGCCAAAACGGGTCATGACCCAACCTTAACGTAAATGAATTAAGCCGAATTGATTTTGATTTTGCCAACCTTACCTATATTCCCTTTTTATTTTCTATGTAAAATAGGCAATGAAAAAAGTTCTCCACTTTTTCATGATCTTGCTATATTTTACTACGTTTCATTAATAAATTTTAAGAAAAAACCAGTTGAAGCATAATCTTCATATATTTCAATACATTCTTCTGACTATTCATCTTGTAAAAGAGTTAAAAGACTTCAAAACACAAAGAAACCAGTATATCAAAGGTATAAATAAAGGATCTTCCTTTCTGCTACGATTAACAACAACATCGACAAGTCACTGTTGTTTTTTCACATATAAACTAGACAATCAAGTCAAGCAAAGCCAACATACATACTTTTGCTTCAGTTGCAGTATGTCAGTGTTTCAACAAAGAAAGACAAGTATCGAAACTAAGTGCTGGCGAATAGGAGTTGATAGCCTCAGATGTATACACGAACCAGAGTGGCGAAGTATCATATGCATGTTAGTGATTTTACTGATGGTCATTTCTTGCGAGACAAAGCCGCTACAAGTCCACCAGCCAGGAGTCCAACAGCAGTTACAGCAGTAGCAGCAATGCCAATGCCAATTACTCCATCTGCTTGGACAATGAATATACATAATTCATAACTTCATTCTTTGACTGGAAATAGATAAAGATTCGGCTTAATACCTTTTTTAATTTTATCTTCAACTGTTTTCCGGAGGGTCAAGGCCTGTCTCCACTCCGGTTCAATCTATAGATTCAAACAACTACTAGTTAAGGCAGAAAGATTAAGAAAGAACTTGAAAGGTACTCAGCCAAGTCAATGAAATAGTAAAACTTCAGAGTTGCATGACACAATGAAGTTCGAGTAAGAATTTTTGAATTTCATAAATCAAGCTGCAGAAAGATAAATTGTTCAAGATAAAAGTAGGGGAACAAACTTCATAGCACAGAGATAAATATCTCAGATTTTAATGTCAAAGTGCAAAGAGGTGAATAAAATATACTAGCAAAGATTGAATAACAAAGATCAAACCTCCAAACAACGATCAACAAGCTGCCTGCTTCTTGCATAGTCCCCGCTTCTGTAGTAGCCAACGGCCAGAAGATAAATCTTTTCCCTCATTTGCAGGGGACTATTACTGCCACCCAGAGAAGCTGCAAATGACAAAATAAGTTGGAGCTTTTGCTAAGGAAGGAAACTAGCATAAGAAGGGTGAAAACAGTAAATTGCAAAGCACAAGGCAAGGGTAGAGGAGTCAAAAGGTGAAATGCATAAGAGCTAGGGAAAGGACAAACATATAAGTCGAAGTGTTTATCAAAGTTCACGTGAAACTCCACTCCCCAAGCACAAGGTATGGAAAAGGATGAATGGATTCCAAAAAAAAAGGGATTCCAATGATCTCACTTTCAAGCATTGCTATTCCACGTTGTACATCTTCTGGACGTCTCGAGTGAACAAGAGCCCATGACAGACGCATGATGCATTCATTTTTCAGTTCATCAGAAGAACCTTTTCCTGCCTCAGCAACTTCACGTTCACAACCCTGTACATAGATTGCCCTTGTGAGAGACTCAGATACCGTTAATATAACCTTCAGGTACAGCTAGTAAATGCACATGGAACCGCAAATCTCTTACAAATTACACATTATTCTCTTGAACAAAGGCAGCCTCTTTCAGCAAGATATTCAGAGAGAGCTTTTCAAAAACTAAATAATAGTTGACACCAATTCTGCTATCCTTCAACCAGCACTCTCCCTTTTGTTTGTGTCGTAACTTTCAACACCATGCCCCCCTATAGATTGATGGCACGGCCAGAACGACTTTTGCTTTGAACAAAGAAAGATGATTCAAGAAATCACCCACTGATGCAACAAGGAGCCAAGTGAACAGACACCTCTACAACATGCCAAGTATAATCTCATAAGTGGGGTCTAGGGAGGGTAGAATGTACACATCTAAGCTTTTTATTTCCATTGTCGTAAGTGGAATGGTTTGTGGCCAAAATGGACTTCAGATGTTTTTTAAATGCCTCTTGTTCGTGTTCAAAAATCGTGCGAGAGTTACATCTGACCTCTAAATAGTCGTTAAAATTAGAACAGTCCTCCAACAAAGTAACGCAACACCAGTCTGATAAACCTTCTACAAATAGTTTACAGTAAAGTTGGGGCCACTACTCACTTTACCCTAATTCCTAGAAGATTTCCGTCTCTCGGGTAGTTGTGCTTCTCTAACATATATCTCTTTCTCGACTAATGCTACTGATTTCTGCTACTTATAGGATTGAGATCACAAGCAATGTAACTCAAAAGCCAAACACATATATACCTTTCTTGATTAATCTTTGTTTTCCATCCAATATGCAATACCTCAAAAACCAACTACTGAAAGTAAAAACACGAAAAAAACAAGCAAGAAAGCCGAAAAAAGAAGACGGGAGAAATCACTTGCTATAGCCAACTTACAAAAACTCTGTAGACTTATCATGTATATAAATCAAATCCATTGCAAATATATTCATATAAATCAAAATCTCCTCCTTATCCAAATTTCTACATCCAACTTAGCCCTAACCATTTTTACCCCAAACCAAGCCATCCAGCTATGGTAATCCTTCAACATGCACTGAAACGAGTTTTTTTCCATAATCTGCCACAAAACCCTTCTGGGTTACCTCTTTTCACTCTGAACTTCAAAGCAAATAACCAAATACACAAAATTACAGACAAACAAACAGAGATATAGAATGAAATAGCAAATTCACTGAAAACCCCAGACAAACAGTTCTTCGTCTATATCCAATCAGCTACAGTTGCCGAAATCAAATTGCAAAAACAAAAAATGGTAACTAGTGTACTTACAGTGACGATATCGGAATCGCACCAAGGAATCTGATCTCCTCCGATGAAAAAATTTCCGACCGACTCGAAGAAATTTCCGATCTTAGCATCCATTTGTGTACGTTGTGCTGCTGGTATTGTACGCAACAAGAGGTGCTATGGTGGGGGGTTTAAGAACGAAATGTAATATATTAAGCAAAACACTAACGTAAGGTATTGTTTGGTATATTAAAAAACACATATAAAATTATTTTTTTAGAGTTTTATATCTAAATTATCTCTTATTAGTTTAAAAAACGTGTTTCTCTCTTTTATATAAAAAACAATAATTATCACCTATATGAACAAAACATTATATCTTTATTAGAGCCGTCAAAATAAGCTTAGCCCGTGAGGATGGCCCAACCCTATCCATTATTGAGGTTGGATTGGATATGATTTTTCAAGCTCATGTAAAACTAAGACTTATAAGCACAATCCATATAAGCCCTTAAGGCTTGATTGAGGTCGGGACGGAGTCAGTCCATTGGCCAAAACTCTTTATTTAAAGGTAATTTACAACAATCTCACTAGTATATGTGTTAATTACTTAAATACATTGTATGTTGTAATATTATGAATCTTATCATATTTTGATACGTCTAGATTCGTGTATCTCAGAACACATAGACTCAAAATTAATTTAATTTGTTATAGATACATATCCAGGTGGAATCACATGTATCTAGAATACATAGACAAATTTTGTGCCATTGTCTCCCTCTCATCTCGCTTATCACTATCTTATCTCACTCACATATTTGGGATATACCACACCAGATACATGTATCTCGCATATTTAGTATTCTAGATGCATGTTAATTACACTAGATTTAAGATAGTGTTCACTATTTGTCATATTTGATTTAAATCTACTCATTTTCTTGATGTTCAAGAATTTTAAGTTTGAAAAAAAAAAAAAAGGTTAGCCCGCTCAAGCACTTGATCCTTCTAGGATTGATTTGGTTGAACAGCTTCAAGCCCTTCCAGATTAAGGGTCAGACACTTACTAACCCTTTAAATTCTTTGACCCGCGAAAGTTAAATCGAATATATTGGTCTGTCCTTTTTAATAACTCTAATCTTAATAAAAGGATAAATATATTACATGTATTAATTATAAATATAAATTAAAGTAGTATAATCCCAAAAATCTTACTTCATCTCCTCCTTCCCTAACTTTTTTTAAAAAAAAAATAAATCTACCTTTACTATTGAACCCTTAGCTATCAACTGTTTTTCTCTTTTGTTGATGTATGCATATGTTTTTAGGAAAGTGTTTCTTATTTGCCGCAAAAAATAAATAAATATTTCTGTCATATTTGATATGCAAGTAGAAAACAATATTTTTCTAAAAATATATGTATATATCATATATAGTAAAATGAGAAAAATATATAATTAAAAAAATTAGGAGAGGAGGATTAAATGAGACGGAGTAGAATATTTTATTGTAATTTTTTAAAAATAATATTTGTTTCTAGAAAGTAGCGGGTGGTTGGATGATGGTGAAGTATGATTTTTTTGAAAAAAAAAAGAAAAGGACGAGGGATTGTCGGGGGAAGGGGTATGGGGATGAAGGTGGTGGAGTGGGGCAGAAAAAATATTTTAAATTTTATCTTTTTTAAGAGAAATAATATTTTTTGAAAGATAGTAATACTTTAATCTTTAACTTCTAACTAATATTAATTGTTTATTTATTTTTTATCGTGTGCAATATTTTTTTTCATGTAGATTATCATGTAATAAGCATTATTTCAAATAAAAGATAGAATGTATTACACACACCACTGAGGTGTGTCTCAAAATAATAAATGATTGTTTAGATATGAAACGCACACTTTCAATAGATTAGGTAAGAAACTCAGAAAAAATCTTAATTTAGTTGCGATTTTGAACTTATCTCAACTAATATTTAAAGAAGGTAGATTGAATTTGAGCTAAATATGAAAAGTTAAATTGTTAAAGTAATAAATGAATTATCATTTAACCCTATTTAAAATTGAGAAAAATTAAGATGGTCTAAAAAATAAAAAAATTAATCAATCATCTCGATTTTTTGTTTCCCTTCGCTTGATTTTACTTGTCCTCCCTATTTTTGTTCATTCAATTATAATATATTTATAGTTGGGGTTTGAAAATTTTTTGTTAAATATGTTTCTCGATTTATATCAAATTTATTAATGGCTAAAAATGATTCTAGAAATAAGAGAATTACTCAAAACACATACAATTACATTATATATTTGTATACTGTGTATTTATATAACTTTTTCTTCTTCGTTAAGTATGTATCGCGAACAGATACATTGGATATTGACTTATTTGATAAATATATTAGTGCATATCCGACACAACATATATGTATTGAATATTTTATATGGTATCTATAATGAATACACTAAATTAAATTGATATCAGAGGTAAACAAATACATGAAATTGTGAAACAAAAATACATTGTAAATTATCTTCATATTATATATTAAGTTTGATTTCAAAGAAAAATATAAATAATTAAATAAAAATATTAATCTAATTATTTTTCAATAGTCATAACAAAACACACACAAAAAAAAAATATGACAATATTCTATAGGATATGATTGCGTTAGTGATCCGCTAGAAATTTTCGGAAATTTTTATTTTTTTGTAGTATATATTTTATAAACATAATTTATATTTAAATTTTTGTATTTAAACTTTAAATAGATTTTGGATTTGGTCTCTTGTTATTTTTTATACTCTATTTTATTTTAATTTTTTAATTAATTTTTATTTGGCTCATAGACTAGGCGCTATCCATATTTCTCAAGCCCTAAAAATCAGAAGACTTATTTAGGTCGGACTAAAGGACTTTTTTTCTTAAATGAACTCTAAAAATCTTAGCTCAGCCCTATTAAATTGCAGAAATAGGCCAGACTAGCCCAACGAGTCTAGTCCATATTGACGGCTTTAACTAACATCATGCAATATTGTTTTGTCGATATTTATAATAATATTTTTAAATTATAATTTGATTTAAATAATTATAAACAATATACTTTTAAAAGAAGTGGGTTGGCCGACAAGTTCGTAGCCACATACTTGTGGATTGGGCTAACCATTTTCTGGCCGATAAAAAAAATAGATAAACCTGATCTAACCCTTTAAATTTCAAAGCCTGTATTTAACTCAGATTGGATAACCTAACCCATATTGACAGTAATAAGCACAAAACAAATTCCTCCTAGAAAGTAAGCCAAATCTAATTTAGTTAAAATATTGAATAAATTGAACATTGGTAAATATAAATTGTCGAACAAATTTGGACAAGTAGAAAAAAAAATACATTAATTAGATATTTAAAAAATAAATTTCACGACTTATAAGTGTCTTTATTTTTCATACATTAGTGGAGTCGTATTAAACCAAAGTAGAATGAAAAAATTGACTTCGTGCGATCTAAAGATCATGAGTTAAAATTATGAAATTAATTATTTATATGAATTGTTAAAATTATCTTCGACGATTTATAGTCACATATTTGAACTGTCAAGTTTTTCATTGACGCATGCATTGGTGTAGGCTGCTAAATTTAACTTGATATAATTAATAGGTCATAAATTCAAACCATTGAATCAGTCATTAATGCTTATATCAGGATATATAAATTTCGATCCAAGTAATTTATTGGTTACCAGATTCAAATTAAATAGTGAAATTAACGGCTAATGCTTGTGTTGGCTAAATTATCCTTTTATAATGTTTTTTTTTTTGAATTAGTATAAATGTAGTAGTATATTTATAAATTGTCTATCTTTTTAATTTGTTAATAGTATTTTAAATTTGATTTTTTTATTTGAACAGAAAAAACCAGTATGACTATTCTTATCATTGTTATTATTATTGTTGTAGAGATAAATCAAGTTCCTAAAAGGTATCACGAAAAATATGTTTATATATTTGACAGAGTGAAGCTATAACTATCAATATGGATTGCGGTGCATGGTGGAATCACTTCACCCTTAATAAGAGGTCACTGGTTCGAGTTCTGATATGGAGAAAATCTTGTTAAAAGTGTCACCCCTGAACAGATCCTGCATTGCGTGATCCGAATTTAGTCGAAAATTCATCATGAACTCGAACACCGGATAGAAAACACAAAATTGAAGCTATAACCATGATGAAATTAGAAGAAAATAGGATTGGGCAAATTCTATACAAATGCACATTGTAAATATAGAGTTATGGTAGATTGTGAGAATCAATATTGTGAATGTAATATTTGCTTAGATGAGCTGAAGGAAATATTTATTTAATTTTTTGTATGACATTTGTTTGATTGTGAATTGTGATATTTGCTACTTTGTAAAAGTAAAAATAAAACATTGTTGAATTTATTCCTTCAATATTTAGTAACTTCATTTTGTAAGTTTTGTTTAAAATAAAATTATAAATGTTCCTATTCTTGAAAATATTCTTTTTCCTTCCTTTTTAGAAACAGAATCACTATTAATACATTAGTGATATATTTACAAATCAAAAATAGACTAAAAAATAATTAATAATTAATAAAACGAGAAAATATATTTGTAAAATAACAAAGCACAAAAATTAAACCTAATCTAAGAATCCACTTTGTCTACTTGCCCGTTTGGCCATAGATTTCCTAAATACTAAAAAAAAAATGATAAGTAGTTTGTCTATACAGCTTGTCATTATTTGATAAATATATCTAATTTTAAATATTAATTTTTTCTAATATTTAGGTCAAATCTCATTATTTGGGATCTTTTGAAAATTAATATTTTATCCCAAATTTTTATCTTTTATAAAAAAAAAACACCCTTTATAAACGTAGTTGTTTGCGTTGGTATTACATAATTTTCTACGTAAACACCAAAGTAGTGATGAATTATTCAGTGAATATTAAATGATGATATGGTTGACTAAGGGTAACAAACTCATGTGCTTTGTCTATTTCACGATGTATGGAATGATGCTTGTTGCATTCATTCCAAACTACCACATTGCTCTAGTGTCATGGACATTATTTGTTATTGTTGCAACGAAGATTCAATTGACTTGCAATACAAACTTATGGTTAGTTTTGATAATTTTTAAAACTTATGGGTATAAATCATATTTTTTTTTAAAAAAAAGTGAAATATATTTTCCAAATATTATGTCCAAACACATGGTGAAATTTCACCCAAATAACATTTGGCAAAAATATTTAGAAATCTATGGACAAACGCTAGCTAAAAAATCATGACTTATAAAAATTTTCGCTATCAATCCAATGTCTATGAAGAAAATTTCAGAAAGTTCTTATAAGACAAAGATTCTTGAAAAAGTTTAATCTTTAACTAGAAATATTAAACTATATTTAGTTATTTCAATTAAAGACAATAATTTTTAAAAAATCTCAGAGGAATATCGAATAACACTTCGTAAAATTCTACACTAAAAAATTGAATCATTCATCGTCCACTTATCAGCTTGGACTGAGTGATGTCTTACTTGCTTAAGTGTGTTAAGAATCATTTTCAAGTGTAAGAATTATATCGGTTTTGGTTTAGGGTCATATGAGACCACTAGCACTAAGTCGAGTTCATAACCTTCCTAGCTAAGTTTGTGTTGAATTAATACAAGTGTCAACTTAAAGAATTGAGTGGTCCATCACCTATCAAATTAAAGGTTTATGAGTCTTCTTTTTTCAATGTCATCGAGATTGTATCAATCTGAATTTCTAGTAAAACGTTATATATGTTTTACTTGAGACAATCCCACCAGAATTTTCAGGACCTGAGTTTTACGGGCTATGACTCGTGAATCAATCAACGAATGAAATTTTTAAACTTGATTTTTCAATGTGTTTTTCACGAATCATAAATATGCTCGTACAATGAAATTCTAAGACCTAATTTAGTCCAAATTCCATGAATAGAATCTAGGGATTGTAAATCAAACCACAATTCATAGATGGTCCCATCAAATATATCGATAGATTTTCAGTTAAGATTACTTTGATATATTTCAATTCTTTTTATTCCTAAATCATGTCGTTGTGGCTTATTCTAAGTGGAATTAAGATAAATTAGTCAACAACCCCCCCCCCCCCAATTCACTTTAACACCAAGACAATCAAATCCAGTGCATTCTAAGTTCTCTCAAGTAAGAAATTAGGGTTCTTGATCTTAAAATTTAGTTCAAGTATTCAAGCTAGGGTTTTCATTTTAAGTATGTGATATTTCATAAATGAGATTCTTTTTTACCATTGAGTCCCAATGAAAACATTATTTCCTCGGTTAATGATTCTACAGAATTTAGCGTCCCTATGAAAAATATGATTTTCTCACATTTTAGTTCTTTTCATGGATAGTTTTTTTTTTATTTCATGATCTTACTTATAAATGTATAGTTATTTCTATGAGCCCTTAATTTAAGAGAAATTTATATATGTGAACTCGTGATAATCATATTCCATGTTTTATTTGAAATACAGAAAATCATAATGATTAGTTTAATACACACTTTTCAGTCTCATGTATATCAAATGTTTTCAAATAAAGTGTGTGTCAGTTTAATATTAATTAACAATATTTATGAGTTATTCAGTTTATCAATATGATTCGATTTATTAGTTAAATTCAGTTATAAAAATTATTTAATACCGAGCAGATATATGGATGAAAGCTCACACGTCAATTTAGGATTACGACCTTTAATAACAATCTCTAAAGTCTAGAACTACGTCTCGTTATAGGTCAACGGTCACCGCCAAATCAGAGCTGACTCTTTAGTCCTTTTGGACATCAGTTTGGTAGAATTACGTTATTCATGTTCTTACTCTTTGTAGGATACAAAACTCCCTCCTAGTTTAGTTGTTGGACTTCATTTAGCTCAATTTAGTATGTCTTTTGTTGGTATCTCTCACAATCCAGCTTTTAGATTGTTGCATTAACCAAACATTAAGTTATTTTAGTTTAAGCATGTACGAGTCACATGTTATACCATTTGGTATTGCATCAATTCTTGTATTTCAATTTTATGTTCAGTTCAACATATGAGATTTATCGTGTTTAATCATTAAAATTGTGATTCATGTCTCACACACTCAGTACATTCAAAATACTAATCACATATACTTTTACACTATATTGTTGAGAAAAGACATAAAGACACCATCAAAGTTGTCCTGTTAACTTTTGAAGTGTCCTATCACCCCACAGAACTATTTAATTTCTTTGTAAATGGACCATTTTGACCCATTTCCTAGTCTGAGTTGTTACCACGCACATGAGGTGCGTCATGCATTATTTTTACTGCCATGGACCAGTTTAAAGGTGTCATGCGTCATTATATTTCTTTATTATTAATTATTTAATCAATTTATTGTCATCTTCCCCAAATTTAAACCCAAAATAATCATTGTTAGCCCTAATTTTTCAATTTCATAGTTTTTTCCATAGCAAAATCAATGTTGATACTCTTTGTTTGACCACTTCATCATCTTCTCTCAGAAAATAAGACACCACTATTAGCGAGGAACTTCTGGATCAATGAAGAATGTGATTTTCTTGTTCAATAAATTCAAAGTAAACACTTCCAAGCTATGGATGCTCCTGTCTAAGCATCACAACTGGCCATAATGGCCGAGAAAAAGATTGTCTGCCACAAGTTGGCCAATGGAACATGATGAACAAGAAAATGGTTAATGGAGGAACTGTTATCAATTGGATCTACATTAACTTTTCTTGCAATGTGCAAGAAAGTGTTACGCATGGGTTTTGTTCTAAGTTAGCACAAATGTGTGGAATATCCGGAATGAACATCAACCCCAATCCTGTTCTGCATAAGTGCACACCCTGATCAGGTTGAGAGTGTCTTGAAAACTCGATTCATGATGTCATCACAAAGCTGAAACCGCTATTGAAGGAGCTTGATCTCCTGGTCGTTATCTTGCCAACAATAATGACTCTCTTTATGGTGATTTGAAAAGAATTTGTGTGATTGAAATTGGAGTTGTTTCACAGTGGACATGAGCTTGGAGTTATTTAGGTCTGAGTTTTGCTACCAAAAGGGTTGCAACTAATAGTAATCCCACATTCAAAATTTTGTTGTCACCTAACTCCATAGCTGAATAAAAAAAATCTGAATGAAGAAAAATTAATGAAAATTTCTTGAAGGTGCAAGCCAAACAGAAAAGAAAATAAATGGAGAAGATGACTTCTCTTTAAAGGATAGGGTCGAGTCGGGTTGAATTAGATCATAGGGAGTTGAGCAACACGTGCCACTACATAGACGAGAAAATGGGTTAAAATGACCCATTTACAAAGAAATTAAATAGTTTTGTGTGGTGATAGGACACTTTAAAAGTAAAGGTATCTTTATGCAAATACAGAACAATTTTGATGGTGTCTGTATGTCTTTTCTTCTATATTGTTTAATAATATATGTATACATGCTCAGTATCCAACTCACAGTTAGTACTATTTCGTATCATTTTAGCAATAGAGTTTGGTGAATCTCTGTCTTTTAAGGATATTCTTTATATTTATCCAGCTATTTAGTATTTCAATTTTCAGACAATTGGGGTATATATATATATATATATATATATATATATATCAACGTTAAGGGTGATAAATGGTTGGATTGCATTGGATTTGGATTGGTTAAATATGAATTGAAGAAAAATGATTTGGATTACAATCCATCCAAATATAATATAGGCAAATATGGATTTGGTCAAATATAGTTTGGTCAAAATGATTTTCACCCATTTAAATAAATTTATTTTTTTTAAAAAAATTACCCCTCCCCCTAGGCACCCCACCTGGGCCACTCCCCAGCTTCCACCAACCTACTGCTAAAATTTTTTTATTTTCCAAAAACAAAAGAATTATCCCCCGGGCACCCCCTGCCCCCTCCTCCCCCACCCCCCACCTTCCACCAGCCTAACCCTAAAATTTTTTATTTTCCACGAACAAGAAAATTTTAATTTTTTCGAAAAAAAAATTATCCCCCCCCCCCTTCCATCAATCTACCGCTAAATTATTTTTATTTTCCATAAATTAAAAAAATAATCTATTTTTCAAAAAAAGAAAAGTTACCCCCTTCCACCAACATACTCCTAGATTTTTAATTTTCCAAAAACAAAAAAATAAAATAATATATATATATATATATATAGATATATATATATATATATATATATATATATATATATATATATATATATATATATATATATATATATATATATATATATATATATATATATATATATATATATATATATATATTATATATGTTTCATTTCACTTATATGGGTTCGATATGAATTCTCATGTTAACACATTTTGTCCATATTTGTATGAGCTTAAATAGGTCGAATACCATATTTTTAACGCATTTAAAAAACGAAAGAAAATATGAGTGATTCATTTAATTTAATATGGGCAATATTATTTCATTTCACTTATATGGGCTGAAATTGCCACCTCTAATCAATGTCATACCAAACCATATGATAACTTGAGATCAATTGTTACTTTAAGTTACGATTAGGAGATAGTCTCGGATTGTTACATTTCAGAACGAACATTTAATAATGTTGATTCTGCACATCAAAAAGCTTTCCAATTTGATTCTCCTAAATTAAATCTCTAGAAAAATATAAGTTGGTTATTAACTTGATTCATAACTTTAGTTAAGTGACTAACAAACATTTTTGAAGTTTCAGTTATTCTTCATAATTCATATAATTTTTCTGTTATTTGAATCCGTCACCTGATTCTTAAATAATTTGAGCTTTCTCCATAATAAGAATCTTCCTTTGTGCAAATGGTAACTCCTGAAATGAAGAAACGTGCAATGTATCTGCAAATTCAAAATTTAGATTAGTTATAAATCTATCATCACATTACTTTCTTTGTATACATGCTCTATTGTATTATTGCATTCTCTTCTAAATCCGATCTTCATGTTCCACTGTATCATTATCTCTTCTTCTCAATTTGTTTACGTTATTAACAGGCGATACAATCTCTCAAGATATTTTTCAAAAATCTCATTCAATATCTTCTCCAGGCCAAGGAATTGGGTTGTCGGATCATTTGCAATAAAAAATGATTCATATAATAGCCGCTTCTTCTCTAATAACCATCGTCTCTGACTCTCTGCCACTAAATCTTAACTGAATTAAAAAATAACAAATCACAAAAATATAAATATAATAGTGAAAATAACTTAAAGATCAAGAGAAACACAAATCTTATCGCCTAGTTTTGATTGTGAATCATTTCCCGCGCTTGCTTTGTACTGAGGTAGATCCAAGAAATTTATCAAATGTTTTTGGCTTAACCATACTACGTAACACTTACTGCAATCATACAACGAAAAAAATGATAAGCACAGTGACTAACTGCACAAAATCTTACGATAATTTAAAAAGAAAGATAATTTACCTTCTCGGTGATCTTTTAATCAACCATCGAGAATCAAATAATATAAACTTCACCATTTATAAAATAAAATAAAAAGTTTAATATTATGAAGCAAATAAGAAAGTATTTCTTGATGATTTTTTTTTCTAAACTATAATGTATTGTTTTTTTGTCCTCATTATCAAAGTGATATGAAATTCACAAAATTAATTGAAATATATATATAGAGAGAGAAGAGGAACTTGTAATAAAGAAGAGAAGAACAGAAGCGAACAAGCAAAGCAAAACCATAACTTCTTCCAATTCCATTTTCTCCTTTTTTTTGCTCAAGAATTCTCTTACCCTTTTTGTTAATTTTGCCTCTCCAATCTAGGTGTGTGTCAAATTTAATTTTGTTGAACTTTTTTTCTGGTTTTTGGGTGTATATAAATCTTATTTTCCATCTTTTTGTGCACAAAAGGATGCTTCAATTCTTGCATTCTCCGCCTGGTATGGCACCAAGATTGGATTTTTAAGGTGTTAGAGCAAGGATAGAGGAAATAGAGAAAACCCCAGAAAAGTTCTGGTGAGAAAAAATGATGGAAGGTACAAAATTATACTTTTACCTTATTTCTGTTACAGATCAAATATCAGATGTAATTTCTGTGTGTTTTTCACCACTCTGTTGGAGATGGGTTTTAGGAATTTTTGGTTTTATGTGCTGTTTTAAGTCAGTTTCTGCATTGTTGTGAGTTTAACGATTCTGCTGCTTCTGTAGGTTTCATTTTTGTGATAATGGGGTTTAGATGTTATCTTTGTGTGGTCAGGTGTTGTTGTGGGGTGTGTGTGGGGGGGGGGGGGTTGCGCATTTTTTGTGAGTAATTAAGCTTTGATGTTCTTTTTGGTTGTGTGTGGTAGATAATGTTGGTAGCTATTAGTTGATGGTGTATAAATATTGTAAATCATGGTTCATGACTGAAGAAAATAAAAAAATTAGTTATGATGTCACTGATCTGATGAGCATAGGGTTCTCACTTAACCAAACTCAACTGATTTGGGGTTGTTGATTGATGGTTGATTACTAATTGTTCCAGAGGATCAAGTGGATTGTGTAATGTGCTAGATTGAATACTTTGAGATTTATGTGCAATGTAGTTGTTTTGTGTTTTTATCTTTGTGTGTGTTTTGCGGGACTGGGGGTGTGTACGGAGTTGGAGACTTTCCCTTATATATGGATTAACTTATTTGTAATGTGATATTAGCAATGTCCTGACTATGGAAGTGTTAATTGATTATGATGATGTGGAATGATTGAATTTGGACTTTGGAGATAACTAAGAATTATATATATAAAAATGATTGATGGATGTGATGTTCCACTACAACGGTACATGCATAGCAGGATGACATTCGGAGAACTTTAAGTGGTTGAAACTTGTGATGGTGATAGCCAAGATTACATTTTTGTTTCTTTGTATGTTAGGTGCATGAAGATCATTGGGTATCGATATGCAGCATATTTGCATTGGCAAATACCTTCTTTCCGGTCATTATCCATCACTGGAATGAAAATTGTTTTTCCTACTTTAGTCTCTAAATATGCAATAAAAGAAAGGAAGATCTTGAGGAGGGTATATAGTCAGTGCAACTATGAAATCTATGTTATTCCTTTTCCACCAGTTCTTTTATCCCGCGTTCTTTTGTTGCCCTTTTTGTTGCCTCTAATGAAATGAATTCTCTAGGTTAGGCAGCGGTGGCCAAGTAGAGTTTATTTATTGTACATGGAGAATCCGATACAACAGGTCTCATTTGTTCTTCTTAGGATGTAGAACTGTTTGCAACAGCTGGCAGTTGTGGCAATCATTTAATGATATTCTGTGATGGAAATATGGTGTACCTTCATGTTATGATGGTCCTTTGAAGAAAAAGGGTCATTTTGAATTACTTGTCCTGAGGAGTACTCTTGTTCTGTCTATTATATGGCTTTCTTAACAACAGAAAGTTCAGTTTGAAGTAGAAGCCGTTATTTTTGGAACTGTTGATAGTCTTTATTTCCAGCTTGGATAATAGTTAAGTTGTTGACGCTGTTAATCTTTTGCAGATTTAAGCGAAGTGCATTCTAAGGATGATAAAGGTCAGACCGAGAAAAATCCCAAAAGAATAATCAAGACGCGTGCTCAGATTGAAGCTCTAGAGAAACTTTATGAAGGTAATTGACCGTACATACTATTTTTTTTTTGTTTTGCAATGACCTAGAACATCATATCAATTGTTATTCTTAGAAATAAGAGAAAACATGTAAATTTTCAGAACACAAGTACCCTACCGACGAGCTGAAAGCTGATCTGGCAGAGTCATCAGGGTTAACAGAAAAACAAATTTCTGGATGGTTTTGTCACAGGCGGTTGAAAGACAAGAGGCTGTCGAATGGGGAAATATATATAAATGGAAGACAAGATCGTTCAAGTGGTGTCATTCAAGATCATGGTAGCGGATTTAGGCAGGATTCTTGTGGTAGCACCAAGCAAGCAGACGATAAGAAATTTGATCATCGGGAAGTTGAGAGTAGAAGATTAACTGGCGCAGAATTCTCAACTGCAGATGTGGCATATGAGGGTGGAACTCATTTTAGAGGAAAATCTAATTGCATGGATGATGACTCTTCAAGAAGCAGTTCTTCATTACGGAATGAATGTTTTTCGCAAAATGCAGAACCATATGATAAAGCAACTTCAAGATACATATCACAGACTTTACCTACTGATTTTAAGGGAGTAAGACCAAAGAATGGTCCATCTGGGTACTTGAAAGTAAAGGGTCAGGTAGAGAATGCTGCAATTACTGCTGTGAAGAGGCAATTGGGGAGGCACTACCGACTGGATGGTCCACCACTTGGTATTGAATTCGATCCTCTTCCTCCTGGTGCCTTTGAATCATCAGCGCCAAATCTTGTCAATGGTGAGGTCAATTTTTTTTTTTAAATTGTCCTATTATTTATATGCAAGTTATGCCTGTCTGGAACTGCTCTTGTTAAGATGTTTTTTCTTCTTCTTTGTTATGCTCACTTCGTATTCATCCTAACTGCTTACTTGTTGACTTGCATCATTCTTAACATGACTACAGAACCTTCTTCTCATCTTTTTTTGATAAAGTAAGGTATTTCATTCACAAAAGGGCATCAAGAAGATGCATAGTTACATCTAACAAAGAAAGAAAAATTGACAAAAAAAAAAAACTGAGATAAAGAAAAAGGTACCTCTCTACAGTTGTTTGTCTTTCCAAAGCTTTATCTCAGAAAAATATGACATGGTTCCTGGATACTTTTTCATTTCTCGGTAAGATGATGTTTTATCAAAGCAAGGGGTACTGCAAAAGTACAACAAAAGGATTACATTCTCAATACAAAGTTACAGTTCATAGTTTTATGAGATCAACAAGCTCAGAAACCTAAATTTTGTAAGCACCTATATTTTACAAAAGATATATGCTGTTTTTCTCCATTGAAGCATCTTATTTATTTCAAGCCAAATATTCCAGAAAGGGACAGTGCTCCAGGTCTTTGTACATATGCTATTCATATTTTCACCCTGCCAACTGAGTAGTAAACTCTTCATCTCATATGGCATATCCACTGTAGCCCTAAAATCTTCAAAAACATTGTCTAGATCTTCCAGGTAAACTCACAGTGAAGAAGCATATGGTAAAAGACTCTCCTGCTCTATTACACAAAAAAAACATACGCAGCACAGATGAAATACCGCCTTCTGCAATAATTCTTGTGTTAGACATGCAATTTTTACAGCCATCCATCCAAAACAAGCAACCTTCTGTAGGTGCCTTGATCTTCCAAAGCATCTTCCGTGCCATTCCACTTCCTAATGGTCACTCTTTTCCAGCAGCATGCCGTAACTTTTCTGTATTCCATCTTGGGGAAGCTTACTTGATGTCATCCAAAGTATATGATTCCAATGAATTTTGCAACTGGCTGACTTCATTACTTTCCCAAGTCATCAAAATGTCTTTAAAATTCAGCTTCCATCAATTTCTTGCAAAACAATCATTACACAAACAGTTTTTGTCTATTGTTAAATTGTACAAAGTAAGGAACTTTGAAGTTCTGAAGAAGAAAAAAAGAAATACAGATTGGTTGGACTTTGGAGTCGCCAGAGAAGTCTAGCGGTTCGCCGGAAAAGTCTAGCTGAGTCAACTTGTTGGAGTCTAAGAGTGCAACTGTGCAAATTTGGAAAGAAACCCTAAAATTACCTTTTTATTTATAAAATCCTAAACTGGTCACCTTTTTTTAAAGAAAAAACAAAAGGCTTCACCTTTATCGCCATGGCTTCACCTTTGAAGATCACCTCGCCACAAAGCTAATAGGTAATGAAGGGTCTCCTTGCCTCTCGCCATTGTTGACGAGGTGATTGCCTGTTTCACAACAGTGTGACTCAACCAGTGTTGTGAATTGCCTCGTCGCCAGGCAACCCTTCATTGCCTTTTAGCTTTGTGGTGGGGCTATTTTCAAAAGGCGACGCCGCAGTGATAATGGTGAGAAAGGCGTTGTCTTTTGTATTTTTTTTAAAAGGTAATTTTAGGGTTTCCTTTTCAAATTTAGACAGTTGCACTCTTAGATAGCGACTATAACTCCTACCAGTTGACTCGACTAGACTTCTCCAACCAATACGTGTTTCTTTTTCCTTCTTCAGAGTTACTTCTACATCTGTTTTTTCCTCATGGTTTTGACTTTTGTTCTGTTTTTTCCTCATTCAAGTTTCTAGACTTTTAGTATGTACTATCTATTTTCAGTTTTTGAATTGAGATTTTGATTATTTATGTATGCAATTTAAGTATTTTAATTTTTTGGTATTAATTGGCGCTGCACTTCAAAAAGGCGAGCGCCTTGCCTCGTGGCGAGGCAGACCTTTGTTCCCTTTCGCTGTCCAAAATACTTACCTGTTTCTTTTCCATCAAGTAATAACATTTCATTACCAATGGGCAACAATTACCATTAAAACTTACAAGTGGTATACAAAACAGACAACCTCACAAATAAAATATTGCAGTGGTGTATGACATCGACGAAGTAGTCAACCTTGAATCTGTATTTATAATAAGAGTTATGAGGGATTTTCATGCTGAATGTCAAGCTCTTATTAGTATGTCCAGTATCACCTCAATTCTGGGTTATATATCTGCAAGTTTATGTTCTTTGGTGTTACGTTACTTTTTTGTACGCCTGAAAAATGGATTCTCAAAATGTAACTTAGTTTCCTGATACAAAGTTTTGCTCACTGGTATTGTCATATGGATGTTTCGCAGACTCTTATTACTCTCCAGAACCTGTTCCAGCTTGCTCACCAGATATGTCCAACGTCTACAGGCGGTCAAATGTAAGTTGATCTTGCCACATTCCTCTTTATCGGTTTGGTAAACCTCGATTCGTAATTGCAAAACCATGCATATTGCACATTTGCACAAGAATGCTTAAGTTTTCTGCAACTATATCAAAGCTAGAATTTAAACGATATTTTAACCCTTCCCTACCGGCCATCAAGGCGAAGGAACTAAGGAAGTGCTATGTTTAGAATTGTGCAATAGCTTAACTGCACAAATTGGTATATATTAATGTTAACTGTACTTCAAACCATTGTGTGACATGGAATTTTTAAACTTATTTGAAGTTTGTAGGCTTCTTTGGTAAATCTTTAAATTGTGTAATCCACAGTAACTTTTCTTCACAAAAAACCTTAGATGGTGCATCTTAGATTGACTAGAGTACCCTTTTGATTACTGCTATGGAGGGGCAAAATTACTGATTTCTTATTATCTCAAAAATCTTGTTCAAATTCAATAATATTTTCTTGCCTTGTGTCTATGTTGAATTACTTTTTTTTGAGGATAATGTATTTGTTAAATTACAGTGCATTATAGTTTGATTATTGGCCCCAAGTTTCTAACTTTACCAAAAGAAAATATCCTAAAAAGTGTGCATACAATGTACAGGAGCTAACTATCTCTTGTATGTATATGCTTCTCTGAATGCTTATTAATGAAGTATCTTACTTCATCCAAAAAAACAGGTTACAAAAAGAACAGTTGCTTCATTAAATAATACTCCTCAATTTTCCTTCATTTTGTTGGAATTTCTAGAATTTTTCTTCCTTTTGTCCATGAAGACTTGTTTCAACTGAATTATGAGATAGCATATTGAATCTTTTTTTTCATGGTAAAACTTTTCTAAGTTCATAGGGATTAATATCTTCAGTTAAAGATGGTAATAACAGTGAACTTATCAATTTAAGGATTGTTATAGCAACGGAAACTTTTCAAAGGAATGGAGTTTCTAAAAGCTGTTTCATTGTATCGATTTCTTTTAGATGTTATAGTTATGCTCTTTCTGATAAATAGTATAGTACACTTCTTAAGAAATTACAAGACTAGTCACTCTCTTAGAATAATGATGCTTTTTGAGGGACTTACCAGTACTCTGTCTAAATTACCAGCTTAGGTTCTTTATATCATGACTAACTAGAGGTGTCAAAATTGGCCCACTCATTTGTTTAACTTAGCCCATATTGGCATGCCCAGTTCAGCCCAAATAAAGCTGGGCTGATTTTTAGCTCAAATTGACTCATGAATGACGTTGTCTAAAGTTTAAAAAATAAACACTTCTTTTGTTTTATATATTATGTATAGCTAATAACCCTAGCAAAAGCAAAAGTCTTATTCAGTAGCTGAACAATTCTTAAGGAAATAAATAAATTAATTAAGACTTAGTTAGAATTGGGGGGGGGGGGGGGGTTGGGCTATTTCCCAGATTTTAGCCCATCTCAGCCCATATAATTTTTTACCACCCCATTTATTAACTCATCCCATTTTGACCCACCAAGAATCAGCCCAACCCACCCATTTGACACTCCTATGACTAACCATCTCAAAAGATGGTGGAAATTACTGTCCTACAATAAAATTAGTAATTAACACAAACTTTACCAAAAGTAAAGTAAGGTATGGTCTGCTTGAGTTCTGTTGATTAGTTTTGAAGCATCTCTCTGTCACGAGAATCAACACATTTGGGTTTCGGAAGGTTGTGTTCACGGTTTCGGAAGGTTGTTTTCACTAATCAACAGAATTCCTAAAGAAACGTGTCCAGTGATTACACCAATGATTTCATTAATCACATTAGTACCTTCCTTGGAGATCAAAAATTAAGTCTAGAGTAACCTCTGTCTTGGGAATAAAAAATGGTAGTTCTATATGTATTTTGTTTAATTTTTCTAATGTGATACATCTTTATCTACAAGGGCTCAGATTAGGATGGACTGCTTTACTTGCTTTTTGTGGCCGCTCATCTTACTAAGTTCCCATATATTACATTTACTATCTGAACTAAAGCACTCTTGATGTCTTGTTTCTTGAATTATACATATTTTGCTTTTGCATTGCCCCATCAGGGATTCGGACCCAATTTCAAGTCCAACTCTCATGACTCTGATCTGGATGGTTTGAGCTTCAAAAGAAAATCTAATTCTACTCATCCTGAATATCGCTTCAACCCAAAGCCTAAGCTGAAGTCCTCCGAGTATAATGAATATCCTGAATGGAACTCATCATTAGACATGTTTGAAGGTTCTGCTAGAAAAATGACAGTTGATAGCAGAGACAGCTGTAAGCTTATGGCAAAACATGGACGTGGAGAGATTAGAACTAGTACTGGTTCAGGCAATGATCTTCGAAGTCCCTATGTTGGAAAAGTTGATCGGGAGCAAGTGAAACCACGGTTTAGTAGCCGTAGTGAAGTGAGTCTTACGGCTTTGGAGAAGGAACATTTAGATCGCAAGCCTTCTGATTTTAACGGAAGCGGGTATCCTAATTTCAGGGAGAGAGAGCTTCACAAAATTGTTGAAAAGGTATAGTACTAGTTTCACTTTATCCTATGTGTTCTGCGGTCCCGCCAAATCCTGATACATTTTCTTGAAACGATATATAGGACCACATCAGTGGAAAGAGGCCAGTAGTTGATGAGAACTCTAATCTAGTTCGTGTGAAGGTTCAGGTTCCCCGGCACAATGAGATAACAGTAAGTTTTTTGCTTTTTTTTAATACATGCAACTTCTTTTTGGTTTTATCCATGGTTATGAATTCCATTAATCCAACTTCTATTAAAGGTTGTTCAACGAGCACCAGTTGAAGTTCCTGACCATCAAGCGTACTTGAGGAGAGCATCTATGATAGGAATGCCACCGCAGACAAATCATCAGATAAGGTTTGGCCAACTTAAAGAACTTGATTTTACACAACCTAGTATTTGTTAATCTGCCTATGTATTTTAGCATGATTATTTTATAGGATTTTGGGAATTTGGCTCTACTTTGAGATGATCATGTGACTAAATGTCATGACTTTTGAGAATCATATTTATCCCTTGAATGACTTCTATTAGAACTGATGTTAAGACCTTCATTGGTCAATTTTGCTCCATCAATAGAAGGTTGATCATAAAACAAAGCACAGAATAATATTTTCTAGTACCATGTGCATTATTTCCTTGGGTAGTGTCTATATGATGTCATGTTATCTGAGGCTTTCTTCCTGCTATGAAAGCAACACATTCTTTGGTTGTCCTCATCATATTAAAGCTGAGTTAGTATGTTATTTATTATGGTCAGTAACGACTGTGATTGTGTTTTCTGCAGTACTGCTGCCGAGAAGCCACCTAGCTTTAGTGAAGATGAAGAAACAGAAGACACCAGTTCGTTCGAGGGTTAAAAGATTTGCTTTTGACTGAAGAAAAGAAACAGGTCCATTAGTTTTAGGGATATCTCGTTGGATTTCTGTGACGACACAACTCCTACAGCTCAATATAACTTAAATTGACTTGTCTGTACTCCCAACATGTGAGGAGATCTTTTGGTGCTTGTATAGTTCAAAATATTAGTATCCCGTTTTGTTACCTTGATGCTGAAATAGGAATACTGCGATTACTATATGTTGTCTTTCAGCTTAAAAGTAAGACACTTCTGTTATACAGAAGATGCCCTTTTCGCAATATGAGCATGGGGACCATGCTGATCCTCTCAGACCATGCCAAAGGGACATATACAGAAGAGCAGAGTTATCATATGAATGTTTTACTTTTCAAAGTGATCATGAAACTGATTGCACCAGTGTTCTTCTTTGGTCAAGTAGTTGTTCTGGGAACTGATTTGCTATCAGTTTTTGGAGGCAACAAGTTGAGGTAGTTTATACAGCATATGTAGAGAAGTTTGGCTGTTGCTTCTTCTTATAGCACTGGATATTACTTGGAGGTGATTGCAACAACTGAGTAAACTGGCCTGTTGTATAATAGAGAAGTTGCAATAATTATTATAGTTGCTCCAACAGTTGGCCTAATTGTTGCAAACAATTGTGGGTTGTTGTTAGATAGTTTGCAATGACTACTACAATGAATTCAACAACTATTGGAGCTGTTGGACAGCTTTTACATATTTTGGATGAAAATACAGACAAAAATTGAACTTGTGTTCATAACTTTACTAAGTTGCTAAATAATTACTTAAATTGTTCCTTTCTGATACATCCCTCACCTGTGTATCCAGAAGTCTAGTGATGTATCCGTATATATTCTTGTTTGATTCATTCCTCCCCTCTCGAATATATCCCTTACCTGTGTATCAGAATGTCCAGTGAAAGTTCGATAGCTCTTATGCAATATATTTTTCTTTATCGAAATCCCTTAACAAAAATACTTTTATCCTAGAGACTTATCAAAATAAAATTCGATTGCCTTAAAGACTCTTAATAAGATGATATATTCATATAATTTTAGATTTTGTGTGATTATTTACTTACTTGAAAATAAGATAAATAATTAATTATCTAATAAACGAGTCATATTCAACGTCTCTACTTAAAGAGACATTAATTTTCTAGCTATATGAATTAATATTAACATCAACAAATTAAAGTAAGAAAATAAACATATCATAACATGTTTTGTCTTAACACTAATCACAAATTACTCAAATAATGTTAAACGTTTTTTTCCCCTCCATTAGTAGAGACAAATTCAGAATTTGAAGATAAAAAAGACATCACGAACCAAAAAAAAAGAAAAAACCTTTCCATTATGGAAGGAAAGAAAAGGTGTAACTTATTTGAAAGTGAAAGATACTTTGCTTGAAAATCTTTTCATTTGCATGTGGGAAATGGTTGTTGACTTTATAATTGACAAGCACATTACCCAAACATAATTTTGTAAAAAAGGAACTAGGGGACCATTGTAATTTGCATAATTCTTCCTTGTGGATCTTTTTTTTCTTTTTTTTTTCCCAAAAAAAAAAGTGCATGAACTTGTGGTGATAGTTATTATCAATGGGTTGGAAAGACAAGTGTTCTTGTCAAGGATATTTTTGGTGATATTGCTATTTGTTTTAGGAAGCTAGTTTGGCCTCTCTCTTTTTTTTTTTTTGGTCCACACATGTTTGTTTGTGTCGAGTTCAAAAGTGATTAGGGTGTTATGTGAAAGCTTATAGTTGCAAATCATATGATTGATAAATCAGACGACAAGTAAAATCATACTAAAAACATATTATTAATGTTGTTTGGTCAAACGACTGAAAACTAATATTAAAAGACATAAACTCTATTGGGAGATTTAATCTCCCTACAAACTAAATTCTTAAACGTTTACATTGTGGATGCTATTGCGATGTGCTATGAGAATAGGAATCTTTAATTTATAAATCTCCAAATATATTTTTCTTTCAGTAAAAGTAAAAACAATTATGGTATTACTTTAATTTTTCTTCAAAAGAAAATTAAAATTAAAATATGATTTAAAAAAATAAATAAGGGCAAGACCCTAATAATATTGGCTATACATTGGAAGAATAGTAATGTATTGAGTATAATTTTATTTGGAAAAAGATAGAGTTGCTTATATATGTTTATATATACTAGTACTTCTAAAATATAGTTCAATTTGAAATTTAGATAGAATATAATAGAGAACAGTGAAATTTTAATACTCAATAATAATATACCTAGTGTAATTCTATGAGTAAGATTTGACAGGGTAAAAGTGTACGTAAACCTTAAAGGTAGTCATTTCAAATTTTAAACACTAGTCATAATTAAATACAACAATAATCGAAATGTAAAAAATTCTTAAATAATAAACAAGTTCAAAAAATAAGAAACTACGAAACCAATACAATTATTTAAGATGTCTAATAATAATAAAAAAAAAAGAACAAGACAACACTCTGACTATTTATGAAATATTATTTTGATTATTTATAAGAGAATAAGAATTTATTTTCAACTTTAAAATTGTGAAGGGAATTTTTTTCTATTGGAGAGAATTTGATTCCTATTGTGGCCTTATGCTTGGAAGGTAGGAAATGAAGAGAAAAGTAGAAAAGGTAATATAAGCTTGAAAATGGGGGAAAGAACTAGTTGGATACATGGATCAAACAATTTTTTATTTACTATAATTTTAAAAATATATTTTTTTATAAACAATAAGATTGGTGTTCTCTTTTAAATTAATGTCTCTATAAAATTTTAAAAATGTTAAGAAATGGGAAAATGCACAAGTACTCCCTCAACCTGTGTACGAAATCTCAGAGACACACTTATATTATACTAAGGTCCTATTAACCCCTAAACTTATTTTATAAGTAAATTTCTACCCTTTTTCGCCAACGTGGCACTAACTTGAAAAAAAAAGTTAATCAGTGTTGGACCCATAAATAGTGTCACGTAGGCCGAAAAGAAATAGAAAATTATTAATAAAATAAGTTCAGGAGAGTAATATGACCTTAGTATAGTATAAGTGTGTCTCTGAGATTTCGGACATAGATTGAAAGGGTACTTATGCATTATCCCTCAAAGAAATTAATGTCCAAATTCTCACAAAAAAAAAGGACTCTTTCTTTCCTTTTTAAATTCTAATAGTAAGGGTATCAAGTAAAAGTGAACATGGTACGATATATATTTATCATATTAAAATTAAAAAAATTAATATTATGGTACTTGTTATGCACGATATATATTTATCATATAAAAATTAAAAATTTTAATATTATGATACTTGTTACGCATTTTTGAAATGTATGATATTCGATACTTGTTGAAAATATATCAAAATATTGAATATTGTTTTAAAGTAAAAAGTTATATATAAAATTCAAATACTGATAAATATATAGAATTATATTAGTAAAAGACTAGTTATTTAGATATTGGATCTTTGACTACTTTATCTATAATTGATTAACAAATAAAATTGTTTTTACTTTCTTTTAAATGTTTCTAAATATGTATAAGATGTAAGAATGATATAATTAAGATGTTTCTTCGTAAATATATATATATATATATATATATATATATATATATATATATATATATATATATATATATATATATATATATATATATATTAAGTTGAGGTCAATCAACTTATAATAACTAGCATTAATATTTGGTCAAATTTATTAATTGACTATCTCTTAGCATGTGCATTGCATGTGTATCCAATATTATAGCATATGATACAATAAAATAAGTAGTATTAATATTATTAAAATAAGTTTTGAGTAAATAATTATACATAAAAAATAAAGTATAAATTTTCTTTTTGTATTATTAATGTAAATTGTAATTGCGATTAGCAAAAGTTTTGTCAAGATAAGAAAATGTATCCTTCTATATTGATTGTGAATATATTCGTAGAGAGTTTTCATTTGTTACAATTATTACTCTTTTTTTAATCATAAAAGTTTATAACTAGTATTCTTTTTAGGAAAAAATGCTCGGATATATTCTTCAATTTTGTTATTCAATATTTATATATTCTCATTATAAAAGTAGTTTATACATTTCTATTGTTATAGCACTCCTTTTTTCATTAACGGAAGAGAAATTTATTTTAAAATTCTCGTGTAGGGTATATTTGATCATTCTCACACTTATTTTTTTTATTTCTTTGATTCAACAACTACTTTAGATTAAATTTTTCTCAATAATATTCTTGTAAAATTTATTAGAGATTCCCCAATTTTTTTCTTAGAAATAAAAAAATTAAATTATAATATAGCCACCAAAAAGTAAGTTTTAAATTTTATTCTTGATTTTATTTTATTCACACTTTTTATTTTTATTTTTCATATTTTTACACTACTAAAGAGTGAAAAAATGAAATAAGAATACATAAGAAATTCAAATAATGATAATAAAAAAGTCAAAAATAATTATGTGTGAAAAATAAAATGATTAAAAATGCTCCTGAACTGTGCTAAAAGGATCACATATATCTCTACATTGATTTTTTAAAAATAAAAAATGATATATGTGAGTGAGTCACTTTTGTTTGGATCGAATCCACGCAAACACACTTGATGAATGAAGAACACAAGAACTTTCAAGAGAAAGAGATGAGAGATCTAGAGAGAGAAAGAGAGAAACTAATATTTCGTGGTAACACTCGTGATAAACTTCCACGGCGGTGGGGTATATATATATATATATATATATATATATATATATATATATATATATATATATATATATATATATATTAATAAATCAGAGTATTTTTGGTTATAGAGAATAAATGGAGAATAAATAGTACGCCTTAAATTTAGGTCGGGTCGATACCCCGAACCCCTCCTCCGGATGGGGGGCTCCCGCCCCCCATAACCCCTAGCAATCTCACCACGGAGGTTAAACCGTGTAAACATTAATGTATGACAGTACATCAAATATTAATCAGGCTCTACAACCTAACAACTTGGCCGAAGTCATGTGTAGCCCCTTATAGTTGTCCGCATAATTCATTTAGACACTTTAACAAACCTCATTTCCTATTAGACACTTCAATCTTAAAAAATAAATACCTATGTAACATTTTTCTGACATAGGGTAAAAAAAGAAAGTGCATGTAATACACATGCATATGATGTGTCAAAATAACAAATCAAATAAAGACACGTGACATTTTAATTTAAAAGAATTATAAATATAATTTCTTAATATAAATAAGTCAATATTTAAAAAGGAAAGTTTCTTAACTTATTTTTTTTTAAAAAAATTATACACCTCTCACCCACTTCCCATTGCACCCCCCCCCCCCCGATGTCCCTTTCTTCCTTTCATAATACTCACCCTTCTTCACCATTGTTAGTTCTCCATGATGAACGTTACTATTTTTATTTTTTCTGTACGCCTTATTTTTTATTTTCAATTAAATTGAAAATATTTCTTAAAAGATTTGTTCTTACTTATTTATTTTGATTTTGCCTTTTTTTCTATATTCTATTTTTGCTTCGATCAATGGGGGAGAAGGGATATGGCTAAGCGTTGGTGTGTGTGGAGAGATGAAGACGGAGAGAGAATATATTTGAATAATGAATTTCATTTTTTCGATAAAAAAGATACGGCTATTGATCTCCATTTTTTTAGCGAAGAAGATGTAGATTTATATCTTAATTTTTTCTGACAAAGAACCGACGATAGTGATCTTTATATTTTTGGAAAAAAAGAAAAGTTCTTTTTACATCTACAGAATTAATAATATAATGATAAGAAAATAAATTAAACAAAAAGATGGAAATTCATATAAGAAAAAACTGACATAGAATTGTTTTCAAGAAATGCCTGCAGAAATGACGGAAGCTATATGCAAAGAGACAAGATTGTTATTTTTTAAAAAAATAATGAGAGAAAAAAGAAAAAATAGAAAAAGAAAAAGGAAAAAAAATAAAAAATTGAAAAAGAAAAAGGTAAATGTTAAAATTACGATTTCACGCGTTTACCAAGCATGCATCACACTTCTTATGCCACATCTGCATAAAGTGTTTAAATGGTTCAAATTCTAGACGGTAGAGGTGTTCAATAGGTATAGGTCCTAGTTAAGGTGTCTAAATGAATTCTGCAGACAACTTTAAGGGGCTACAGATGACTTAGGCCAACAATTTTTTTGTAACAATTACGGGTGGACATGGTATGATATATATCAGCTTACCGTGCTTTACCAAAACTTAAAATACCATGATTTTGGTATTATGGTATTTGGTATGGTATATGATGTACATTTTAGTTTTTTTTTATTCTTAGTGCGGTATTTGGTATTTATAGATGACATACTAAAATATCGAATATCATACCAACATAAATAACACATGCACACGCACACAGAAATATGCAATCTAGTATTTGTATAAACTAAATGTTTAAAAGTTGAAACTTTGACTACTTTATTTTGAATGAAATGTATTTGAATTGTAATTAATTAGCAAAATGAGTTGTTTGAACTTCATTTTGCATATATATTTTTCTACATGTGTAATATGTTAGTATGATACAATTGAGACACTTTTTTAATTGTCGAAGTCATAATACTCTATTACACGAGTATATGTTAGTCGAAGTTAAACTAATTATGATTACCAATTTACAATACCTTAGAATATAAAAAATAAACTTCATACCGAACCATACCAAACTAAATTGGTATGGTAATATAACCAAATATCAAAATTACGATATCAAAACTTTCAAATAACATACTGTACCATATCGTGTCCACCCCTAGTAACAATATATATATATATATATATATATATATATATATATATATATTATATCACTTTTTAACAATAAGAGTATATATATGAGCTACTTTAATAACGAGTGATATATAAATTTTAAATGACAAAGTTGAGTGATATATCAGACTCTTTTCCCTTCACTATGCTACTTGAATTTAAGCGTAGAGATTATTAGAAAAAGTTCCAAACTTAATCACACCTAAATAGGAGCTTAGTTTGGCGACCTGCCACATCATCACACACATAAGCACCACATAGATGCCATATGGCACTTCATTTCCCATATGGATGACTTACATAGAAAAAAGGCTAGTTTATAGTGGAGGGTTCTAGAAACACATGGAGAAATTCCGTGAAAAACCTTACAATTCCATGGATTTTCATGGAAGGTCTTTGGAATAATCTAATTATGTAGGTATTCTGGGGAAAGGACCTACTTGTAATTATGTAGGAACTTGTTTAACAATTATTATTTACATATTAACCCCTAAATAAACAGTATAAATAAAGGGGCATCCATTTGTTAAAACATCAAGCAAGAATCAAGCTATCTTTGAAAGCCTTCTTAGAAATTCTCTTGTATCTCTCTTCATTCTCTTAGCGATCTAATTTGAGAAGGCTTACTTGAGCTTATAAGATCGTGAGTAAGTTGTCGAGCGTGGCACATAACACTTAGTAAAAGTCTAAGTTGTGACAAAGTGGCATCAAATCCAGGTTGATACTAAGAGAATGATAACGAGGGTGACATCAACACTGCTAGCACTACCAAAGTCAGGCAGAATGGTGGAACAAAGCACCGAAAGGAAAAAACGAACCTTAAGAGTAACGGGGAATTGTTACTCGAACATACACCAAGTGAAGCGTTGACATCTCATCCACTTTTGACCATTGAGGCGAGTGACAATGAACGTGGAGATGAGCTCATCAAAGTCACGTTCGGAGTAGAGTCGATCGTGATGGTCGACATGGAGATCTTAGACAAGCTTGAATGAGGTCGATAACAAGTTCAATACTCGGGGATTTCACCATTGGGAAGAATGACAACATCCGCAAAGAGTTGGAGTGATGACAACATTTTGAATATGAGATGGAAGTCATCACTTCCTTGGAGTTTTGGCTTGTGAATGTGTTAAGCACAATTATAGCAATGAGAGTCGAGATGAAGACACTCAAAGAGGGGATTAAAATTGAAGGATCGGCGTCATTCGACAAAGATAGGGAGTCCAAGATTCAGGATCACAAGCCATCAATGTTTAAAGGTTCTCGTGACGCATAAGAAGTGAAGAATTTTCTTTGGCACTCAGAGAATTACTTCAAGTGTAACAAAGTTAAAAAGAGGTGAGAACAAAATCAACACGTTGTGTTGTACTTTTTGCAAAATTGTCATGCTCTAGTGAAAGCGAAATGATTTCAAGACAGGGAAGGGGATTTGCACCATCAACACATGAGAGAGATTCTGAGTAGAGTCCAGGAAGACTTTTTTCCCCAACAACGTCATCTATGAGGAAAAACATAAATTTAGGGAGTTGAAATAAACAGACAGCATACGAGCATATGTGAAGGAGTTCACCACTTTCACGCTTCAGATTTCCAACCTCACAGATGAAGATATATTGTTCCACATAATAGATTGGTTGCGAAATTGGGTCAGAACAAAGTTGGAGAGCCGACAGGTTAGGGCTATTGATGAAACCATCATGTATGCTAAAACTTTGATAGACTTTAAGCATGAAAAACGTTATAGAGAAAGAGGAAAAAAAGATGAGAGATAGTTATAACAAATGTGGAGGAAATCGTTGCAAAAGCAAGGAGCAACAGCCACAACATCTATAAGTTCGATGGAAAAAAGTTTGGACGTCAAAATGATGTTGATAAGTAGGCACAAACTACAAAGAGAAACGATTTATCATTTATAATGGTCTATGTGATTGTGTAAGTTGCTCTGACCTAAAGAACCTTGGTGTCATATTACGGGAATGGAAAGAGAAAGATGCATAAGAATCATCGTGAAGTTGGGGCCCTAAATAGTCGGGCCTTATTGGACTATGTGGAGTTATCACAATGCAATAAGAGAAGTTAAAGAATACAGTGCACAATATGTAAACATCACAATCAACGAATGAACGATTTACTCGTGCTATGGTCGACACTAGTGTAGAGGTCAACTTTATATCCAAGACCACAACAACAAAGTTAGGTTTGAGTTACAATCTAAGAAGTACCTACCTTAAGACAGACAATGCAGCATCGACTTCCATGTGCAGAGTCGCTTATGGAGTAAGCGTCAAGTTAGGCAAGTGGCAAGGTAAAACCAATTTTATTGTATCTCCTTTAGACATCTTTGACATAATTTTTGTGCAAGAGTTCTTCCCCTTACCTCCAACGGTTGTTGGTGATGGATCAAGAAGGATCATGTATGTTTTCCTTGGTTAATTTAGTTATGATGGAAGGAAAAACACAATTTTTGGCTATACAGCTCGTGAAAGGGTAAAAAATGGGGAAAATGCATAAGTACCCATCAACCTATGCCCGAAATTCTAGAGACACACTTATGCTATACTAAGGTCCTATTACCCTCTGAACTTATTTTATAAGTAATTTTCTACCCCTTTTCGGCCTACCTGAAACTAGCTTGAAAAAAAAAAGTCAACCAGGATTGGGCCCGCAAGATAATGCCACGTAGGCCAAAAGGGGGTAGAAAATTATTAATAAAATATAGTTCAGGTGGATAATAGGACCTTAATATAGTATAAGTGTGCCTCTGAGATTTTGGGCGTAGGTTGAGGGGTACTTGTGCATTATCCCTAAAAAATGAGGGGTCGATGTTCTGCAAAACCACTACAAGTTTTGAGGCAAGCAAAGACAAAATGTCATTGTCGTGTTTCACATTTATTGGAAGGGGAAATCATCGAAAGAAGCTACATGAGAATGATACGAGGACTTGTGGCTATTCAAATATAAGATCCGAGAGTTTATGTATCAACAATGCATCGTAGCCATTGCAATATCAGGTAGGGGAAAGTGACGATTCGTCATGTCATCACACCAAATAGGTGCCCTATAACACAAGATTGTCATGTAGATGACTTACATAGGAAAAATGATCGTTCAAAGTAGAAGGTTCTAAAAATACACGGAGAATTCCTAGGAAATACCTAGAATTTCATGGAAGGTCTTTGAAACATCCTAGTTGTTTGAAGTATTCTAAAAAAGAGACCTACTTTTAATTATGTAAGGACTTGTTTAACAATTATCATTTTACATATTTAACCCCTGAATAAGTATTAAAGTAGAGCGGCACACATTTGCAAAACGTCATGCAATATAAAAGCTTCCTCATAAACACTCTTGTGTCTTTTTTTATTCTCTTAGTGATCTAAGTTTGAAAATTCTTACTTGAGCTTACAAGATCGTGAAAATTGTGAGTGAATTGTTTAGTGCCGAATGGAGTGTTAGTTGAAGTCTAAGCCCGTGACATTAAGCTATCATATAATAGATCTTACAGCGAAAGCAATATAATTTAAGCTTATATATAGTTTTTTTAAGTTATAGAATATCAAAACATGAATTTTTTGGAACTGAGTACAATAATTATTTTTTGCGCAATGAATATATCTACTATATGTGTATATGTTCAATATAACTGTGGAGATAATAACTTTGCAGAAACATAAACAACAGAGTTTAAAACATGTAAGCAAATAACAATTAATATCATAAATATTAATTAATGATTGTAAAAAAAATACCAGGATATGTAAAAGTAGAACCCCTTAAGAAATTACTCCCCTCTAATACCTGGGATTTGAAGAATTAGATGCTCTTAGGATGAAACAGTTTTATTCACCAGCATATTGATACAAAAAAAATAGTGTCAGTAAGCCACTCAACAGGAGTAAAGTACACTGATATTTAATTGTGCAGAAGAAGAAATAGTTCAGAAGTTACGTTGTTTTAAAATGAGAAAAAATCCCTCTATTTATAGACAACACAGAGTAGTGTGAATAAATATTTATTGTGTCTTATCGGAAATGTCACAACTCTTTGAAAAGTCACAATCCTTTATGAAGGTCACAACCTTTTGTAAAAGTCACAACTCTTCATAAATGTAATAACTTTTCATTAAAATCACAACTCTTCCTAAAAGTCACAGTGTTTCATAAAAAAAAGTTTAGTTTTGGAAATAAATGAATTAAAAGAGAATCCTTGTTCGTGATGGCACGACGTATGTTGTCCTATCATTCTCTTTAATATATATACTCGTAAAATTACCATCTAATATCATGCAATTTATAATATAATACTTAAAACTCCATCAGTCATTAAAACTAAAACAATATATTATCTGATGTACAAGATATCGTAGTAACAAACATTAATAATATAAATGAAAATGAAAATTATTACATCTTATCATTTAACTTTAATTACATAAGCATAAATTAGTGACTGTAAAAATACAAATCAGGACTGTAACATAAGCATGGTGTCAATGAGTCACTCAGCATAAGCAAGGTACAAAAATATTTAATTGCGAAGAAGAAGAGGTTCAAATTTTTCGTTGTTTTAAAATGATAGGATATTCCTCTATTTATAGACAAGAAATGATAGTGTGAACAAATGTTTATTGTGCCTTATCGGAAAAGTTATAACTATTTGGAAAAGTTGCAACTCTTGGGAAAGACACAACCTTTCATACAACTTTTCATAAAAGCCACAAATCTTCGTTAAAGTTGGTATTTTTCAAAAAGTCATAACTTTTTATGAAAGTCGCAACTTTTCATTTAAGTCGTAATTTTTCATAAAAGTCTCAATTTTTTCATAAATCACAACTTTTCATGAAAGAAAAATGCTAGTTTTATAAAATAAATAAATTAAAAAGAAATTCTTATTTGTGGTGACGCCATGTAGACGTACCTTTGATTTATATATATATATATATATATATATATATATATATATATATATATATATATATATATATATATATATATATATATATATTGAAGGGACATAATTAATATTAATTATGATTAAATATTTTTTGCTTGTTGGAGAATATGAAGAGATTGTAATTTATATATTATATTATTACAATAATCGCGACTTTTGGGTCTTTTTTTTGTTAATATAAATAATGATATTTATAATGGTAGTCCCTTCAATTGCTTCAAATTTCAGATGATTCGTATTATACGCCTGTTAATTTATTGATTTTTTTTTTGCCAAAATCACTTTTAAATTATAGTGTAAATTTAAATTACATTTTTGAAATTTATTTTTTTAAGACTTTTTTTAAATATTTAAAAGTTAATAATTTTCATCCTTTTGTTAGAATTTGTTAGAAAACTAATTGATCACACAAAAATCAAGTTACTCCGTATTTATTACTCTGAAATATTATCGTGAACTTTTTCAACAATTGAGTTTAGTTGCCTATTATTTCCATTTATTTTTCGTGTGATTTTTAATATAAAAAAAATTATCAGTTGAAATATATTTCTTTTCAATTGAATATGCTAGAAGTGGTGTTTGTTGGAAACTTCCAATAATGGAGAGTCAAACTCGAAAATGAGACATAATCAAAATTTTGATCACCTCACTATCACATTGCCTCAAAAATTATTGATCTAATTATAATTTGCCTTTAAAAAAGGTGAAGATGATTTTTTTATGACAAGAAAAATCCGTAACCGCTACCCTTTGAAAAAAGTGAAAATAATTAATTTCCACCTCATGTTCCTCTGTATTTAAGAAAAAGAATCCTCACACCACTTTTTTTCGTTTCTCAGCAAGCAATGATATCAAAGATTTTTAATATTCTTTTTTAAGAAGTTATTATTTTTTATAGCAGATGATAAAATTATGTAAAAGAACTTTTATTGATGTTTACGTTAACTTCACATATTTTTTCATCCATTAGTTTCTTGACAAATATTTAATAAAAGGATGAAAATTATTGACTTTCAAATATTTAGAAGAGGTTTTTATGCCCAAATAAGTATTTTGAGGATATAGCTTAATTTGAAGTATAGTTTAAGTATGTTCTTAGCCAAAAACTTATCAACATGTCTTTCATAAGTATTTAAAACTTAATTATATACAAAATTAATAATATAAGTAGTGTTTAAGTGAATGATAAAATGATTGTGTAATATTTTATTGATATTTTAATTATTTAATTTTTGAATGTAAGTCTTTTTATTTTTAGAATAGTATGATATGATATGATTAATATGAATAGTGTTTTTAAGTAAAGGATAAAAATTATGGTTCAATATCTAACTTTGAATGTAATTTAATTTTTAATTTTCTAATGTAAGGTTATTCGCTTTTATAAAAGTATATATGATTATGCAATATTTTTCATATATATATAAACTTATGTATATTATACGTATACTAAATTTAAATAAAGAAATTTATATCTTTAGGCTTTATCGATTGTTTTATAAATTAGACCACTAAATTGTAATTTATTCCTAAGGTACATCTCACAGTCTACTAACATGTATATAATGAAGCTCTTTTTTTTTTTATAAAGAAAATGAATTAAAATATATTTTTGTAATATATTTGTTTTTGAACAATATTATTTGGCTACTATCACTTACACTTGTTAATTTTAATATTATATTTGTTTTGATTATTAATTAAATCCTATTATATTATATTGTTTAAATTTATTATAAGGTAACGATGAAAAAATTTATTTTGTGTAACGATTAATTTAGTATGATCACGTTGTTATTTTAATATTTTCTTCTTATTTTATCGTTACATATTATTTAATAATATTATTTTGTCATTTATCCTACATTTTCATATATAGTAGCTCTATCCCATACCCTACAATTTCTTGTAGGTTTATCATTCAAATTAAAAAAATATATGACATCATGTAACGACAGAGAATGACGCAATCTGTTCAAATATTTTAGTCACTGTAACAATATAATGCAACACAATACAATATAATATATTACTCCCTCTGTCCCTTTTTACTCATCCACTTTTGAATTGACACACCTATTAAACAAATAATTAACGACGTAGCGAGTTTTACCATTTTACCCCTATTAATTACGAAGTGAATGAAATTTTTTACATTTTTCAAAGTAATTAGTCATTTAAATGAGGGTATAATAGGTGAAAAAAATTATTTTTTCTTGATTTGTCAAAATGGACAAATAATTATGAATAATTACGTGAACAAGTAATTAGTGACGGAGGAAATATGAAATAGTACATAATAACTGTCCAAACAAAGTGTTAGTTGCAATAGGTATTAGTAGTATTAATTAATAGTTTCTTATTTATATATATAAGGGAAAGAAAGAGAGGAATGAGAGCAGAGAAAACAGCTCCTTTTCTGTAAGAGCCTGTGTGTAGTTAAATTATTTTTTTAATACCATAAAGTTTGTTTATTAATTTTTTCATTTGTGCTTTTTTTTTTTTTTTTTTTAATTCTAGATATATCATAGTACAATACTTAAATTTACTTGCCATCAAATAGTATACTACAATAAAAGATATTCCTCTTCCTTAAGAGATTTTGAGAATTATTTAGGAAATATTTATTTTTTAAATTATGAATTTAAATAAGTCAAGCTAAAACCTTAAACTACATGTTAACATGAGATTTTTTTTTCTGACTCACGCGAAATAGAAAAAATATTTTAAAAATAAATATTGAAAGAAAACTTAGATTAGAATGAATGAATTTTTATTTAAATTTTCTTTTACGTTTTTCTCATCAAGATTTTCTTTTTAGAGACACGTCATAATTTAAACATGATTTTTTAAAAATAAATAATATAAGTTATTCAACTGTAAATTGAAAAATTAAATGTGTAATTAATGAGAAATAGGTGAAAGTCCAACAAGTAAAATCTGTTTTTTTTTTTAAAAATGAAAATTAATTTTCCAAAAAAAAAGAAAGGGAAAAAGTTAAAAAAATATTAATTTTTAATTCTCAATAGTCCACCTTAGTTCTCTTCTCTCTCCTTTCATCTGTTGCACTTTTGTGTGTGTTGCTTCTGCACAATTTTTGGAGAAAAATTCAGATCAAACATTAGATTCTACAGCTTCACTTTTTCACCTGATCTTTTTCAAATCCCATTTTTTTCTCTCAATTTTATAAACCAGAAGGAAAAAAGCCTACAAAATCATTGAAATCAGTCAAAGTTTGGATTTTTTTAACTGAAAACTTTCATTTTCAGTCGTTTTCAAAGTTTCAGCTATCTGGGGGTGTTTTTTTTCTCTATTTTTTGAAGACCCAGTTCAGTTCTTGATTATTCACTTCACACCCAAAAAGGATTTTAATAGTTTTTGAGCAAGTTGCAAAATTAAGAGCAACTGGTGCAAGTTGTGGGGGCTATCAAGAATTGTTTTTTCAGTTCTTTCTTGGGACATTTTTGGTGAATTTTTTATGAATAATTTTTGTTGAGGTGATTGAAATTGAACTTTTGTTGTAGATGAATGAATGGGAGGGGTTGGAGTTGAGAATGGTGTTTTTCAGTATTGGGGTGCAGAAATTCTAGGGCTAGTTTTGGAAGAACTGGTTTTTGTATATCAATTGCTGATAAAATGAATTCAGATGCTAACCGTGCTGGTGGACAAGTAGAAAGGGATATTGAGCAGGTAAATTGATGCATTTTTAACCATTACTTAGTAGATTGATGTTTGTTGAGCATTATTGTTTTTTGTTTCGGTTATCGGTACTAGTGTTTTGTTGCTACTGATAAGTTGAGAGCAACCAGTTTGGGATAGAAGGGTAGTTGATTCAATTGTGTTTTGTATACTATAGTTTCAGATTGAGGAGTAGTTGATTGAATTGTATTTCATTATTGATCAGCTGGTCCCAGCTGGTTTTGGATTGAGGAGTAGTTGATTCAATTGGATTTAGTTATTGATAAGTGGCTCCAGCTAATTTGGAGAGGATGTGCAGTTGATTGATTTGTATTTCGCTATTGATAAGCTGACCCTAATTAGTTTGGAAGTGAGGGTAGTAGATTGTTTTTCGGTGTTGATAAGCTCTGGAAACTTGGGGAATTTCCTATTATTTTTAATATATATGACTACTTTTTGGTTTCGTTTTTTAGTGTTTAGAAGTAGCTTTACGCAATCTGTGGTGATAATTCGTTATCAGTTTCCTCTTTATGGGGTGTAAAGCAGATAATTGATAAAGAAAGCATGTTTAACTGAGACAAAATCTGTAATGCTCATTTGATACCTAGAATAGGAACAGCAATTAAGGTAATAATACTCAGATAGCATGATTGATAAAAGAAAGCTTGTATAATTGCGACAGTAATTCTGTAATACTCATCTGATACATGGAAGAGGAATGACAATTAAAGTAATAATACTAGGATAGCATTTTTGACAAACAGTAAGAGTCATAAGTTGCTAGGAATGTTATTTTTTTTAAAAAAATAAATAAAAGAATTGCTAGGGATGTTTATTTTTCAATTTTTTTTGCTAGGAATGTTGTTTTTTTCAAAAAAAAAATTGAATTGCTAGGAATGTGTTTCTGCTATTGATGTGCCAAGTAATTTAAAGGATTGATGTTGGATAGCAAGAGCAATCAAGTCTAATTAAGTATTTTCAGTCTAAGTTGCATGGACTCTTCACTTTCGGTTCTTGTTCCATTGTTTATTTGTTAGGTTTGAAATTTCTGGACTTCTGTAGTTTCATTTCAGCTTGTAATTACTTCTTATGATTTACATCAGGCCATAACTGCTTTAAAGAAGGGTGCATACTTGCTCAAGTATGGAAGAAGGGGGAAACCGAAGTTTTGTCCCTTTCGGTTGTCACATGTAAGTATCAGTTCATCTTTCTTTAGCCTATGTAATTTATTTTGTAATTTTGTGTTCTTACCCTGATTTTTCTCTTCATCATCTGTGCATATTCTTATAAGATTTCTCTGTCATTTGTACTTGTTGAAACAAAAAGAAGAAAGGATTTCTCTCATATTTGTTGAGTTTAGCATGAGGTTTAAGATGCTATATACTTTTTCCTTTTTATCCAGTTGTGTAGTTTAATATCTATGCTGGTCTTTACTTTTGTCAATTAGGCTGCAAAACCTGATATTTTTGAGAGTTGGAGTTTTTCTTCTAATTGTTTAATTTCTTGTTTGACGTGTAACTACTTTTTTCTATAATTTTTACGGCAAAAACAAAAACGTCTAGATTCTATCAAGCAGAAGCTAGTAGTCTATCAGGCTTTGTGGGAGAGGTGTTATATTAGCCTAATTATTGGAGTTGTGGTGCTTGGCGTGGCCTTTTGTGAAATGCCCTAGTGGATAATCGGTTTCAGGAGCTCATATTATGTGTGGTATTGCTGATTTTTTTTTTTGGATCAAGGGCAAGAGATGGGGTTGTCTTGTGTAAAAGTATAAGCAGTAAGAGAGAGAAATTTTTAATTCCATACAATGGGTTATCAGGCTACACATTTCTTGTTGTAATTTCCATCTACAATCTCCTTTTGATGTACAGCTGCTCTGAAGTTTGTGGAATCTTCAGCTTTATGTCTTACTGTACATAGGTCAGCCAAAATGTGTGTTGCAGCCTATCTTTTTTTTTTTTTAGGATAGTAATACTAATCTATATATACACAGGTAGACTACATCCAAAATATGGAGTCCCCTTCAAAAGATATTACAGTCTAGTCATATTGCCGTCTATCACCTCTACTTCTTATAAATAATCTAAAACATCCCAGATATCTTCTGCTTGGACTAAAATGTTCTCTTTGCACCAAAAATAAAATAACACTAGACAATTCATCTTGAAGCTCTGAAGTCCATTCTGCTTGTCTTCAGAACACCTCTGATTTCTCTCTTTCCATACAGTCCACCATATGCATGCTGGGACAATCTTCCATCTCTCCTCCTTTATTGCTGCATTACCATCACAATTCCAACTGTTAAGGACTCCTCTGATGCTCCCTGGCTTTACCCAATTTATTTTTCTCAAGCTGATGAACATCCTCCAAAGCTGTTCCGTCCATTTGCAGTGCAAGAAGAGATGGCTAATTGTCTCACTTGTTCTCCACATAAGAAACATCTTGAACATAGTTGAAATTTCCTTTTGTTCAAACATATGCACCTAAAGTAGTTCTTTGTTCAGGTTTGCTGATTTTTTCACAATAAAAAGAGAATTGACCATTTTGAGAACTGTACTTCTTACTGTTTAACCGCAGGGTGTAGTTCAACATCATTGAATGCATTTTTTCTTTGTTTCCTTGTTGTCCCATAATTATGGTTTAGCGCTTTATTCTGTCTGTTTCTTTGTCTGTTAGCTATCAGAAAAAAAGTTAGTGTGAAGTCTGGACTACTTTGTGTCCTTTGATATGCTAATTGAGAATCAATACAGTCTATAATTTTACTCTGATTCTGGTTGCAGGATGAGTCTGCTTTAATATGGTTTTCAGGTAAAGAGGAGAAACACCTGAAGCTAAGTCATGTGTCAAGAATAATATCTGGGCAGCGCACTGTAAGTTCTCCCCATGACGAAAGGCCTTTCTGTCATGCAACTTTTTTTTATTGGTATCTCCATCATTCAAATGAATCCATCTGTATCTATATCTTTGTGTGGTATAGGTGAGAGAATGTTTCAGCATTCCGATCTCAAACCTGTCAATAGACAACAGATATGTAGTTCACTTTTTTAGATGGTAGTGCTACCTTTTCTTGGGACTTAAAGGCTTCTATTTAGGCAAATAAACCTTAGTTTTCTGTTATCCTGGTGCAAGCATCCTGTTTCCTTTCCATTAGTGATCCTAAAGAAAAGAAGGTAGGAGTTACTGCCATCCTGGTTTAGGCTTGTATAGTTAGCTTTAATAGAGAGGGGGGGGGGGTTTCAACTAGAAGGGGAACTTGAGGTGATATCTGATAAAGTCACGGAGAACTTGAGTATTGGTCGTGAATAGTTGTGAACTTGCTTTGGTTTTGTGCTAGGTGGGCTAGTCTCATCAGATGTATTTATCTCTTCTATTCGATGCGATAACATAATTTTTGTATAAACAATAAACTAGTGAGTAGATGAAAGATGAAGTAGTAGTAGATGGATAGAATGAATAGGACCAAGGTCCAAACACTGCAAAAGGAAGGTTGTCCACAAGCCTTAATTGGTTTGATTAGTTGTTCTGTATGACTCTTTCAGTCTTTGTCTTTCTTGCGCACATATACACACACACATATCTTGCTATAACTGTCAAGCATAACTAGGCAAAAATCTTGTTAGTAGGTTTTCACAGATCTGAATAATTGCTGCTGTTCTATTTCCAGCCAATTTTTCAAAGGTACCCACGACCTGAGAAAGAGTATCAGTCATTTTCACTTATATACAATGATAGATCGCTGGACTTGGTAAGAGTTTTATTATTAACTACTGTGTCTTTCCTTTAAAGAAAAAATTATTGTGATTCTTTGCTCTCTATTATTCCATTTTTGAGAAATTGGTCCATGCACCAAAATCATCCCACCTTTATCATTCTTTCCCTCTTCTTAGATATGTAAAGATAAAGATGAAGCAGAGGTCTGGTTTAGTGGTTTGAAGGCCTTAATATCTCGTGGGCACCAGAGAAAATGGAGAACAGAATCAAGGAGCGATGGAATTTCTTCCGGTGCTACTAGTCCTAGAACTTATACACGAAGAAGCTCTCCTCTGCATTCTCCATTTAGTAGTGGTGACAGCTTGCAGAAGGTACTATAGCATCCACATGTCTACTCATGCATATTAAATATCTCCTTTAATTTATTCATTTTGATAGAGTAAAAATATTTTGGTTCTATTTGTCTCTTTGGGATGTTGAATGATGAGACTGTACATGTCCTTCAGGATGGCGGTGATCAGCTTCGCCTTCATAGTCCATATGAAAGTCCTCCAAAAAACGGGCTAGATAAGGCATTTGCTGATGTAATTATGTATGCTGTACCTCCTAAGGGTTTTTTCCCTTCAGATTCTGCTAGCGCTTCTGTTCATTCCATATCTTCTGGAGGTTCAGATAGCATGCATGGTCAGATGAAGGGAATAGGAATGGATAATTTTAGAGTAAGCCTTTCAAGTGCAGTTAGCTCATCAAGTCAAGGTTCTGGTCATGATGATGGTGATGCCTTGGGGGATGTTTTTATCTGGGGGGAAGGCACTGGGGATGGTGTCCTAGGTGGTGGACCTCATAGAGTTAGCAGTTCTTTTGGTGCCAAATTAGATTCTTTGTTTCCTAAAGCTTTAGAGTCTGCAGTGGTATTGGATGTTCAAAATATAGCTTGTGGTGGTCGACATGCAGCACTGGTGACAAAGCAGGGTGAGATTTTCTCCTGGGGTGAGGAATCGGGAGGTAGGCTAGGGCATGGTATTGATTCTGATGTTCTGCATCCAAAGCTTATAGATTCACTCAGCCATTCAAACATTGAGCTTGTTGCATGTGGTGAAAATCATACTTGTGCTGTAACACTCTCTGGAGACTTGTACACATGGGGTGATGGTGATTTTGGTCTTCTTGGGCATGGAAATGAAGTTAGTCATTGGGTCCCCAAAAAAGTAAATGGACCCTTAGAGGGCATACACGTTTCATATATCTCGTGTGGTCCCTGGCATACTGCTGTGGTGACCTCTGCTGGTCAACTATTTACTTTTGGCGATGGTACTTTTGGTGTTCTTGGACATGGAGACAGAAAAAGTGTCTCTAAACCTAGGGAAGTGGAGTCTTTAAAGGGGCTTCGAACTGTACGAGCAGCTTGTGGGGTTTGGCATACTGCAGCGGTCGTTGAAGTCATGGTGGGAAGCTCAAGTTCAAGTAATTGTTCATCAGGAAAACTTTTTACTTGGGGAGATGGTGATAAAGGTAGACTAGGGCATGGTGACAAGGAGTCGAAACTTGTACCTACCTGTGTTGCAGCTCTGGTCGAACCAAACTTTTGCCAAGTTGCTTGTGGACACAGCTTGACAGTTGCATTGACGACTTCTGGTCATGTGTATACAATGGGAAGTCCTGTGTATGGCCAATTAGGTCATCACCAAGCTGATGGGAAGTTACCCCGTCGTGTTGAAGGCAAGCTGGCAAAGAGTTTTGTGGAGGAGATCGCCTGTGGAGCATATCATGTTGCTGTCTTGACTTCCCGAACTGAAGTTTACACATGGGGAAAGGGGGCAAATGGTAGATTGGGTCATGGTGATACGGATGACCGAAATTCTCCCACTTTAGTGGAAGCTTTAAAAGACAAGCAAGTCAAAAGTATTGCTTGTGGCACTAATTTTACTGCTGCTATTTGCCTTCACAAATGGGTATCTGGGGTCGACCAATCCATGTGTTCTGGCTGTCGTCTTCCTTTTAACTTTAAAAGAAAACGCCACAACTGTTATAACTGTGGGCTTGTCTTTTGTCATTCATGTAGCAGCAGAAAATCACTGAGGGCATCAATGGCACCTAATCCCAATAAACCCTATCGTGTCTGTGACAAGTGCTTCAGTAAATTGAAAAAAGCTATGGAAACAGATGCTTCTTCTCAGTCTTCTATGAGTCGACGAGGAAGCATGAATCAGTCACTAACTGATATAACAGACAAGGATACTAAGTTGGATACAAGGTCTCGACCTCAACTTGCTAGATTTTCTACAATGGAATCCTTCAAACATGTTGAAACCCGTTCTTCCAAACAGAAGAAAAAACTTGAATTCAACAGCAGTCGCGTGTCACCTATTCCAAATGGTACCTCTCAGTGGGGAGCTCTCAACATTTCCAAGTCTTTTAATCCTGTATTTGGCTCGTCCAAGAAATTCTTTTCAGCTTCAGTTCCTGGATCAAGAATTGTTTCTCGAGCAACATCACCAATATCTAGACGGGCCAGTCCACCTCGTTCTACTACACCAACTCCAACATTGGGTGGACTTACATCTCCAAAGATTGTTTTGGGCGATGCTAAAAGGACAAATGATGGCCTTAGCCAAGAGGTTATCAAATTAAGAGCACAGGTATGTCATTTGTCTAATGAACTGTTCTCGACTTCTGATGAATTTTCCTCTCTTTGCTTCAACACCATATCCTTTTTGCTGATGTGAATTAGAAAATAAAGATTTTAGTTTCTCTCTGAATCTAAGTGTTTTTGGACATTCTCTATAATGTAGTTATTTAGAATGTCAAACATTGGACTTGGGGCAAGAAATCCTCTAGAATTTCTAGGGAACACCATATTCATGGAGTCAGAGTTCACTGGGGCTTGAGTAAGCTTGTCAAATAGTGTTTTGGTACTTGTGGTCAAGGGTGAATGGTTATGCATAATCATTTTTAATAATGGTGAAAAACTTCATCCAAGTTCATAAGTATTACTTTGAAAGGATAACCCGTGATAGTATGATTAAATGGAGAAAATCAAATTACTTTTTGAGAGCTAAAATCAGTGAGTTATCTATTTCTAATACTGAGTTTTAATAATTTCTTGAGCCTCCAGGTCACTGCTATCTTCTGTTAGGTACTATCTTGTGGAATGATATGCTTGTTGCTGCTTTGTACTATTCAATGAATCTGACATGCTAAAATCATAACCTAAAGGACAATCAACTGATTGTAATCAGCCAAGAGATCAAAAGAAAGTTTTGCTTGCAAGAGTGCATGACTGGAAGTTGGAGCCGTTTACTCCTATAATGACTATGCTAGTCTCTACTTCGTTGTAGATTGTGGTGGATTGACTTTTAGAAGTTTTACACCTGCATAGAAGTAGTATCTACATTTGGACCTGAAAATTAAGTGACTGTCAAAGCTTGTCTTCTCTGTAACAGCATTGAGCTAAAATTATCCTTAGGCATCTGTCATCCTATCATTTTCCAAAAATGTCTAGGAGGGCATCTCTGTAGCATCCTTACCCAACTCCAGGTCTCTTGGTTCTTTTATGTCTAGTGTCCAGATATATTTGCACAGATTAACTGGGCATAAAGAGTAAAGTTTTCATAGAAAATACATTGTAGGACTCGTGATTGTAGTCCGTGGGGAGAAAAAGAGAGAAAAACGTATTTCAAATCCTTGTATTTGGCAAGTAGCTTTATTTGGTAAATGCAAACTATGGTTAAGATGGTTGAATTTCATTCTCTCTTAGCTATACACATTTAGTATAAAGCCAATCAGTTTCTAGCTTGTATCGAAATGTGTCATTCATTTAACTTAATTTCCAGACCCCCTTGTAGGGTTACACTTATGTTGTTGTATTCATTTTACTTATTTTAAAGAAAATATTTCTTGACCCAATAATAATTTAACTAAAAGAAAGCTGGTAATAGAAATAATTGAACTAAGAAGAAATAAAAGAAAGTGTATCTCGTTCCTGTATGTATCAAAACAAAAAGAAGTAAAATAAAAAGAACATGTATCTCTCCTATTCTAAAATGGAAAGAGGTACAATATCTTGCATCAAGATCTTAAGATGATTACTCAAATACATCATTTACAACGTCAAAGAGATGCATTTTGGTCTTACTAGTCTTTATTTACGTGCATTGCACGGTTATCCCATATGATAATCAGCACAAATTATTATAAAGATCTAGAATAACAAGGAACTATATATTTTTGTCACGACCCAAAGTACCCCCTGGGTGTATATGGCGAATAGAACCCCGAGAGGCCCTAGACAAGTCACTTGACATAAGGATGACGTAATAGAAATACAAAAAGAGAGAATAGCCAATAAAAGTCTCATATCATATAAGGAATCTATACACAAATGAAATCTAAACTGTGTCTGACATAGCCTTTCTAAACACCATAAGAGTGGTTGGGACGTAACCCATACACCATGTACAAGTCTGAAAAGAAAAGACAAAAAAAGAAATAAAGCATCAATTGTTTTGTCCTCGAAGCATGAGGACTCACCACTCCAAGGTACTAGCAAAGCAATTCAAGCTAACCATGAGCGGGAGGAGTGTCGGGCCCTATATGCGCAATATGCATTAGTGCGGTGAATGTACTAAGTATGGGGAAATGCATAAAACGTAAAGCATGATAGTGTGATGAACTTAAACATGATATGCTAGACCAAATAAAATGTGATAAAAGCCTTTATAAAGTAATCATAAATCATACACAAGGTCAATGCATGCTTAAAAGTTAAAACCATTTGAGAAATTTCCATAAAACCTTCGATAGAGACATAGTTAATTGTGGGATATAACATGAAATCTGACATGGCCCTTTTATCGAAAAGGAGAATCTACTTGTCAAGGTCGAACTCTATCTCATTCATTCTTTGCTTAAGTGGATCCACTAGCTTAGGTCATCTAAGACAGCACGTAGTTAAGGGACAAGGAGATTTCTTCTAGAGAACCGACATCTACTAACGGGAGAGCTTCCATCTCAAAGTCCTCTTGGTGCTAAGTGAATCCTAACGGAAAAGACATAATCATAATCATATTATAATACTTGGAAAGACACAATTAGGACTACCAATCCAATCATAAGTTCATATTAGAGTAACTCCTTTCAAATCATGATATCGTAAAACTTTCACAGTAGACACTTACCTTTCTAGACATTTATTTCATTCTATTGTGAGAAATCATTGACACTTTACCCTAAAAGCACCCTTTGATCATAATCATTCTTTTCTTAAAAATGCATAGATTCATAAATCATAATTAATAGTTTCTAAGCATAATTCATATTCATAAAATAGGCATAAGCATGGGTTCAAAGGAAATCAATTTAAAACCTTGTAATTGTATCAAAACATATGTAATAAGCTTGAATATCCACAATTGAATCATAATAAATAGAACCCATGGAGATTTGCATGAAACTCTTAGAGAATCGAGTGAATCAACTTAGGAGATTGAGATTCTTTTGGGACCCAATCGATGAAAGGATTCCATTGGTAAACTCCCACATACCTTGATAATCAAAACCCTAAGAGTGCGATGAGGATGAGACCTTGACGCTTGAAACCCTAGCTCCTCACCTTGGAGCTTAAGAGATAATTTTGGAGAAGAAGACTTGAGAGAATTTAGGAGATTTTGAGTGAATGAAAGAAATTAGGCTAAGTCTTCAGGGTAAAAATGGTTATAGGATAGTTATATGGACAAAATGACGTAGTTTAGGGGTTAATTGGATAGGAAAAGACCAAACACCCTTAATTAAAAACTCCCTGAAGACCCTACGACTTTTCGACCTATGGTCTGTGGAAGTCTGATCGGTTGTAGAATCAAAAACTGGGACTCGAAATTTCTGATCAATTCCACGAGACCTATGGCTCGTCCAACATTCTATGGCTCGTAGAATCCAAGTTCAAGTCCAGAATTTCACCAAGTCTCGATCACTTCTACTGACCCACCTACGATCCGTAGACCACATTACGACTCGTCAAATCCTTTCGTAGACCTGAGGTCTCAGATCAATTCTTTGATTCACCCTACCGGCACTTTCTACAGCCCGTAATCTGCCTATGATCCATCTTGTTCTTTCATAGGTCAATTTACTAGGTTTAAAATTTTTCCAAATCTCAAACCAAGACCTACGACTTCCTTCCTACGACTTCTTTCCTACGACCCGTAGACTGCCTTACGATCTGTCCTATTCTTTCATAGGTCAATTTACTAGGAGTTAACATTTTTTCATATCTCAAACCAAGACATGTGACTTCCTTCCTACGGCCCGTAGGTCTTCATACGGTCCGTAGGTCAGACTCGTAGATCACCGCATCAATGCCAAAATGAATTTTTCCCTTCCAAACTCAAATTTCCATTTCCGAGGTGTTACAATTTTGAAATGTTTCTCGTTTACAATGTGAACTTGAGAAATTAGAAAATAAAATTTTGAAAAGTTTGATACAAGTGTATAGCCTTTATTTTGTCACCGTACTAGGAAATAGTGAAGTTTTTATTTATTAAAATTTTTTAACATTCATTTTCTTGTTTTTTATTTTTTAAATTTGTTGAAGGATCTGTGTACCAACTGAAGTTTAGGTTTGCTTTAGAAGGAAATTACTTGCGTTAATTTTATTTTTAAAATTTTACCTTACTTTTAGGTTAATTCAATTTAAGTTTCTTTCTTTCACTTTATTTAATTGTTTATTTTACTTTCTCGAAGAAAGAATGGAAATAAGATCTCCACAGAGAGCAAATGTGGGGTCTTTGGGTCAACATCATGTAAGCACAAAACTAATTTCAACTTTTATTTGGACGAAAGAACAAGAAAAGGAACTCCAGGAAAGAGAAACTAGGGTCTCTAGGCCAACACCATGTAACAATTGAATTAATTTGGCACCAGAACTCAACTAGACCTTGGAAAACTTGTGCTAAGCATGCTTATAAAAAAAATTGTCAAGCATGATGAAAGGGTTGTGATGTCTCAATAATTAATTTGTCATTAGAACTAAATTCGACCTTCAAAAATATCGTGCTTAGGATGATAATGGACTCACAATGTCTAAAGCGTGAAGTTTTTGTTTTACTTGTTAGAAAAGTCAAATAATGAACACAAGGAAATAATGAAGTTTCTACAAATGAATTCTATGAGCAAGTTCATCCAACATGGAATGCACTTACAAAGGGTAAAAGTGTCTATCAACATTTCGTGTAGAGCTTCCTTTTGTACAATAGTACTAGTCATTAGCAAACACCTTTCTCGTGTCCCTTATTTTAATTCTGTGTGCTATCAGGGTCAAACTCATCCCAATTTACAACTATCCATGTTGGGGCCCCTATGTTAAAAGTGTGTGATATCCACACACCAGATGACTAGTTTTGGGCGTGAGGTGTTAAGTCCCACATCGGAGGGGTGAGGAAAAGTTGAACTCCTTATATGGAGTTGGGCAATCCTCACCTCATGAGCTAGCTTTTGGGGTTGAGTTAGGCCAAGATACATTTCTTTACTAGTATAATTTTATCCAACGTGTAATTATTTTTAGAAGGTAAAATCTTAATCGCTTTTAAATTTCTAAATACTAAAATTTTCTATATATTTCAAATAAGGAGGAATTTAATACATAAAATTGAGTTGAATCTTAAACATTAGAAAAATAATTAAATGACTATTTTGTCAAGTGTGAACTCCATTTTAAAAAGGTAATAAGGTGAATGACATTTTGCTACGAGTTTCTAACTTAGTTTTAAAACTTTACATTTTACCTCCAATGAGATGATTTCAGCTCAAAAAAAAAATATTTCTCTTAATATATGTGTCTAGTTAAATGCCTTCACATAAATTGAAACAGAAGAAATATCGTGGATTTAGTTAAAGAGCGTGAATAGAATACTTCGATTAATTGAAACAACTGAAAGTATGTAGTATTTAAATATTTTCTTTTCCGTTTTCGATTATACAAGCTTAAGAGGAGGAGGAGGAATTCAATATATTAATGCAAAATGAAGTTACACTCTTTTATTTTTTCCTCGTATTGTGTGTTGAAAAATTGTGATAGATAATTAGTTAGTTTAGTAAAGAAAGGAATGCTTTAAATTTACAAAGTTGTAATTGATTTTAAAGTCTTGAATGGAGTCTGCTAGAGAATATTATATATCAAGTGGAGTCGGCTAGAATATCTTCTTTATACATTTTGTTCTATTCAGGTATATTACATTCCAACACGGTGGAATGTGTCTTTTTAGGAAATCAGCAGTGTTCTCTTCTAGCACACTTTTAACCCGACATACATTTTAGTTTTATACCTACTAGTTAGTATCACTTATATGTATCCTCTTTCTCCATTTTATGATGTTTGGAACTAGAACGCATTTATTCTGAAAGAATTTAGGTCTTCTGGGAGAACCTTTTTTGGCATGATTTTAGGTCTACTTTTCTCCATTATGTGACTTTCAATCATCCAATTATCACTCCTAGAAACAGTGGCGGATCCAGGAGTTTAAGTTTGTGGATTCTCCAAGAAGAGTTGGTCTTTAAAAATTTTAAAAACACCATAGTGAGAATCGAACCTGGCCACAGGAGATGCAATGTACAACTTTGAGCACCCCACAAACGACCACTACACCAAGCAACTACTTGTTGCCTGGGTGCTCACTGTTTAATTTTATACCATTCGTTCAAATTTCTATATAAGTATATATAGTTAGATATGAGATTAATCGAGCAACCGGAACCTTCAGTGTGGGTCCGCCCCTGCCTAGAAACCAGTACATCAGGAAGCTTACGTAGGACAATGACCAAAACTTTTCTGGACCTTTATTTGCATTGTGTCATTCAATTGCGCTACTTATCCCCTCGATCAGATATGGTCATTGTAATCTTGTCCATATTCATCGTATTATCTTGCATTTTTATGACATTCATCCATATTGGGCTTTAAGCCTAAATTTTTACTCCTTTGTAATGCCTTGGTCTGTCAACCATCCTGTAAAATTTATTTCTATCTTTTTATCATAGCATTTTAGTAATCACTTCCTGTTTCCGGCGCCTTTTTTAGTTCTGTGCTACATCTTTTTCTATAACTCCATTCTCATGGAAGTCTGAATCTAGCATCTAAACTGTCTGTATTTATGCATCACGATTTTGTTGTAATTGATTTGTGAGACTCAAATGAATGTACTATTAATTTCATGGAAAAAGCATTGTGTTTAATGATCTTCATCATAGGTGGAAAATCTCACGCGCAAGGCTCAACTTCAGGAGATAGAACTGGAAAGAACTAATAAGCAGCTAAAGGAGGCAATAGCCATTGCTGGAGAAGAGACTGCCAAATGCAAAGCAGCAAAAGAAGTGATCAAGTCACTTACTTCTCAGGTATGCTGCTTCAAATCTTTGGTAGAGAATTGCTCAAATTTATAATGAATGACATGTCTATCTTAGAAATGAGTATCTCAGAGCAAATCGATTCGGTTTTGAGTTAATGAAATGCTCCTTATCAAAAACTTAAATGAGATGCTGCAACTATTACTACAAATAAGAATGCATTCTACTTAAACTTTTAAAAGTGGATTGAGAAAATATATCTTTCATTTACTCTAATAAATTCCAACTGCTTACTTGTTAAGTTATTCTTTCAAGTAGTATGGTCTAACATAGATACATGTATGGATGGGCCTATGATTTTTATACAGTCGTTTAATGTATAAAAAATAATTTCTGTCCAACTAAGAATGTGGTTCTCATTATTCAGAAGATTTCTCTGTTTTGGTCAACATGAGAGTTTGTAGTCATTTGATTCATTAACAAATTAATTTCTGTCCAACTAAGTCTGTGTTTCTCGTTATTCAAAATATATATATTTTTTGGTAGATATGAGAGTTTGTATTTTCTTTTGTCATTGTGAATTCTCAGTTGTGCTAAAAAAAACCTAAACAATGCAAATTTTTCTTTTGTCTTTGTGTTATTAGTTTTTGTTCATATAATTGTCGAACATCTGCATTTTTCCTTACTGTCTGGGACAAGCAAATTCTTTATTCTGACAATGTGTATAAGCTGGAATAGTCCAAGATGAACAAAAACTTTTTTTACTTTTTATTATTATCTGAAAACAAAGTTTTTGTTCATCTTGGAGCACTCCATGCAAGATGACAATTAATTGACTCTACAGCCTTTCACACAAAAAACACCTACTGCATATTGAAAAGCCACTTTCCTGGAGAATTTTTTGAGTTAAGCAGGCATTTCTTGCAGCCACAAACCAAAACAAGCTACTTTTGTTGGTGCTTTTGTTTTCCATAGCATTTTCCATGGCAATGTGTTAGGACCTCAAAAGTGGTTTTTGGCAATGTGTTAGGACCTCAAAAGTGGTTTTGGCATTGTCCAATTTCCCAAGTATCACCTCTCCCGTTTGCTTCTTTAGCCTACCTCTATTTCTTCGAGACTGCCCATAGTCAACCTCTCATACCTTCTCACATAGGCATCTGTGGATCTTTTCTTCACATCCCCGAACCGTCTTAGTCTTGCCTTTCTCATTTTGTCCAGGAAGGTCACACCTATCTTGTCTCGGATGTCTTCGTTCCTAATTCTATCTCTCTTAGTATGCCCACACATCCATCGCAACATCCTCATTTTTGCTACTTTCATCTTCTAGATATGTGAATTCTTGATCGGCCAAATACTAAACCCCATACAACACAATTGATCTGACAACCGTTTTATAAAAGTTACCTTTTAAGTCTTAGTGGCACATATAATACAATTTATCTGACAAATTCTTTATAAAAGTTACCTTTTAAGTCTTAGCTGCACATTCTTATCACACAAGACACTAAAAGTAAGCATCCATTTCACTCGCGCCGCTCCAATACAATGTGTAACATCATCATCAATTTCCTCATTACCTAGCATATTTGACCCCAACTACCTGGAACTATTTCTGTTGGAGATGACTTGTGTATCAATTCGCAGTTCCACATCTACCTTATGAGTTACTGCACTGAACTTGCACTGTGAGTACTTTGTCTCAGTCCTCCTCAACTTGAATCCTTTAGACTCGAGGATTTGTCTCCAAACCTCCTGCCTACCATTAGCCTTCAGCTGTAATAATTGACTGATTTTTTTTAAAAAAACCCAACAACGTACCAGTGTGATCCCACAAATGGGTCTGGGGAGGTAGAATGTACGCAAACTTTAGCCCTGCCTTTGTGAGGTAGAAATGTTGTTTCTAATTGACCCTTGTCTCAAAATAGAAGTACTTGATGCAGGATTATAATAACAATAAGACAATAAATAGCAAGATACAAAACAAGTGCAACAACGGATAGTAATGCACATTGAAGAATAGGAAACTAGGCGATAACTAAATAATACTACTTAAAATGGAGAAGAAGAGAGGAGACTATCCCCCCTTCTCTCCCACACAGAGTGTGACATCACTCAGCTACCTTCTACCCTAATCCCCAACTTCCACACCTCCAATCTAAGGTACTGTCTAAGTCAACTTAATTTTTGTTCTATCCTATCTAATCACCTTTCCAGTTCTTTTTGGCCTTACCTTTACCTCTCCTAACTCCTACTACAGCCAACCTCCCACACCTTACTGACACATCCTCACACCTCATGTTCACATGTACGAACCATCGCAATTTCGTTTCCACCATCTTGTCCGCCACTGATACCACTCTCACTTTTTCCCATACTTCATTCCTAATCATGTATCCATGAGTATGCCCACACATTACACATTTATCTGAGCGTCCTTATCTCATCTACATTGATCTTCTGAATGTGTTCTTACTTGGCCAACATTTTACCCTATTCAACAATTTTGGTCTATCCACCATTTTGTAAACTTACCATTAAGCCTTGGCGATGCATATCTATCTTAGAGGCAAGCCTCCATTTCACCTACCTCGGTCCAATACGATGTGTGACATCATCATCATCTATCCTTATGCTTGGATAATGGACCCAAGATACTTAAAGCTTCCTGTCTTGGGTATGACTAGTGCCTCAATCTTCACTTTCACCTCTACTCATACATTAAGACACTAAACTTGCACTCCAAGTACTTTGTTTTAGTCGTGCTTAAGCTGAAACTTTTCGATTCTAGGGCTTTTCCCTAACCTTCCATTCTATCATTAACTCCACCGCGCATCTCGTCTATTATTGTGTCATATGCGAATAACACACACCAGGATGACTCCCGGTGAATATGCCATCTCAATTCGTCTATCATTAAGGCATTTAGAAATGGGCTAATGACTAATCCCGGGTGCAACCCCGTCACGATCAGGAAGTGTTCCAAGTCACATCCCTTGTCCTAACTCGGGCCTTGGCTCCATCCGACATTTCATTACTACCCTTAAAGTAAGCCACAACTACACTTATGAATACCAGACATCTCCAAAGGATTTCCCTTGGGACATCATCTTACGTCTTTTCTAGGTCAATGAACACCATGTGTATGTCTCCTTTCTTGTCCTTATACTCCTCCAACAATCTCCTTACAAGATGAATGGCTTCTGTAGTCAATTGCCCCGGCATGAATCTGAATTCGTTCTCAGAGATAAATACATCCTTCCTCATCCCCATCTCGACCATCCTCTCCCAGACTTTCATAGCATGACTTAGTAGCTTGATACCCCTATAGTGATTGCAATTCTGAATATCACCATTGTTCTTGTACAATGGAACCATTGTAATCCACCTCCATTCCTCTGACGTTCTTGCTGTCCTAAATATGACATCAAGCAACCTAGTCAGACACTCCATACCTGCTTCACCTGCGTTCTTCCAAAAATCCACAAGTATGGAGTGGCTGACTAGCTTGTTGATGTCATATTTAGGATGGCTACAATGCCAAATGAATGGAGGTGTTGTATTGTACAAGAAGAAGGGTGATATTCAGAATTTCCCAATCATTGAAATTCCTCCTAAATTGAAGCTTCTGTCCTAGTTCAAATTGTAACAATCAGCCACCTAACAACTCATCTGGTGTGATTCTTAAAAGAACAGGGAATTTATCCTTGAGTTTTCCGTTTTCCTGCGAAATGTCCTTCCTGAATGTTATCTTGCTACCTTCTCCCACCTCCACTCTGATGCTCCACCCCCAAACTTGCAAATGTTCTTCCAGATTGCACCCTGATTTGACTGAAGAACAGTTTTTGGTTTCCAGAAATCGTCTCTACAATGATTTATGGCAATGACATCTTTTTATACCTCTATTTTGTGTTCATTATACCTCCATAATCATTTATATAGTGAACTCTTATTATGTTGTCTGGGTATTTTGAGTCCCATTCTACCTCCCTTTTTGGCCAAAGTCCAAACATTACATCATTCCATTTTACCAAATGCATTCTCTTTCAGAATTTTCTTTCCATGGAGACCTATTTCTCACCCTGTTGATCCGCCTTTCAAAATAGCTGGGATAGGCAATAAGGACATTAAGTATGTTGGAATCCCATTAAGCGCTATTGACCAACCTTCCATTAACAGACTGGTGTTTATTTCTTCCGATGTGTGTGGTAGGAGACATGCAGCTATGCATCCCAATATCTCTGCCATCGTCTATTACATCTTCTGAGTTCACAGCAAATGGCTTCTCTTCTACATCTTAAATGACTTTTTTAATCTTACGGTGTTTCTCAAAATTTGCATCTTCGGAGTCTTTTTGTTATAACAAAGTAACTGCATGTGTTTTTAGTTCAATAACCCTATTTGAGAACAATCTACTTCATTTATTTCAAATAGAATATCATTTGTTTCTCTCCCGAAATAAATTGACATTTGTATAACACCAATGTCTAGCTTCATGAAATCCGAGTTCCAAAATGTTTTGTATACCTGCAAAAGTTAAGTGGACCAAAATTTTATGATTACAAATTTTACTTTTACTGTTAGGAGTTAACCTTTTAAGTTCATATAGAATGTAGCTCGAGTTTAAAGTATGAAGTTACTCGGTCAGGAAAACAATAGCGGGAAAAAGAGAGTTTCTCTATGATTTGCTTGTTTATGTTTTGGATTCGTAAGCAATCTTACCAGTTTTTTTTTTAAAAAAAGGACTCGTGAACTTTTCATATTTAAACTTGTTTTCCATAGTGGTCAGGTTATGTGCCATTGTTCGTCAGTATCCTTTTAGTGTAGTTTTTTTGCTGCCCCTTTTTTGATGAATATAGAGATGCTTTGTGAAGTATTGAACACACAATTTTCTGTTGACCTGTCTTTCATTAGCTTCTCTTGCTGATAGTTTATTTTGTTGTATTTATTTTTCATAGCTGAAGGAAATGGCTGAGAGGTTGCCGGTAGGTGCTTCCCGGAACATCAAATCTCCTACATCTCTTTCCTCGGGTTCCAATCTCACTGCCAGTGACATACCAAATGGATCTATTGACCGAGTTCATAGTCAACTAACTTTCCAAGATGTGGAGCCAAATGTATCTAACAGTCAACTACTTTCTAACGGATCAAGCAACGTCAGTAATCGCAATGCTGTTCAAAACAGGCAAGGGTTTCCAGAACCAACGACAAGAAACGGAGGTAGAACAAAAGAAGGTGATTCTCGTAATGAGAACGAATGGGTTGAACAAGATGAGCCAGGTGTATACATTACACTTACCTCCTTACCTGCAGGTGTCAAAGATCTTAAACGTGTTCGCTTCAGGTGCGTTAACTGTGGCTTTAGGGCATTACAATTGATGGGATTTTATCCTCTCTGCATTATTCTGGTTGAAGTAAATGTTCTCCTCGTATGTATTATTTCTGCTGTCAATTACTTGTCGATTTGTGTTGAGCACATTTTAAGGATTATGGTTAGGCTATGGCTCTGTTGAAGTGATCTATCTCTCTTTAAGAATATTCTGGCTAGAAATGGCTCCTATCCTTGGACTGGTTCCTTATTTTTCAAAATATTAGTTTTAGTTTGAGACAAAGATCTTATTTTAGTTTGCTTACAAGATCCTTCATGTATTCAGTTCTTTTGCATTAAGCTGTTAACTATATGCTTCTATGTTGGTTATCTGTGGATCTCCCATTTCTGCTACTCGATATTATCAAAACTTCGTTGTGAAATTTAGATATCATAAATGCAGCTGCATGGTCAATAAGGATTCTTATAGCCAATCTCAACTTGCTTAGGGACTTAGGTGGTTGTTGTACAATGAATTCATCTCTGGTAGAGATTTTTGGCTGCCCATGTGGCATGTAGGAATAAGACTGAGATGTTAAGAGACATTATAGTTCTAGATGATCTCTAATTTTCCTTGAAAGACAAACCATTTAGCATCGGAGCAATAATAGTCAAGTAGAATGCATACAGATTCACATAGCCGAACCACCTAGTTTAGGATTGAGAATTCATTTCTACAATCCTGCAAAAAAAAAAAGGTTATCTTTGTGTGCTTTGAAACAATCAGTGTGTGATTGCTGTAACATTGTGTGTTTGAATGCTTTTCCCTTGGAAAGCAAAAGACTGATGTGTTCTAAAATGCAGTCGAAAACGCTTTAGCGAGAAACAAGCTGAACAATGGTGGGCAGAGAACCGTGCAAGAGTTTATGAGCAGTATAACGTGCGGATGGGAGACAAGTCAAGTATTGGCACTGTAAGCGAAGACTTACAGCATTGAAACATGCTAATAAAGTTATGAGTGGAAATTTTCTTTTCTTTGACCTCTTCTTTTTCTTCTTCCCTGCCGGAAAATCTCTGCTTTAGGGGAAGAAGATCATAATTCTTCGCTTAGTTTGGCTTCTCAAATTTGTGAGGTGGTAGCAAGGGTTGCCATAAAAAGATGTAGGAGTAGAGATTTGCTTTGTAAGTTTTCATTAGATTTTTCTTTTTCTTCTAATGGCTAATGATGTTTGTGGGTAATTGAAAGTGAGAGATGTAAAGTTTTAGTAGGCTTGCTCTTATTGGGAGTATAGCTTCCTTGTAAATTTCTAAAGTAAATGCATCTTCAGATTTCAAATCCTTTACCCTTTCTGCTGCAAGTGTACAATTACTCGGGGCTCGTTTGGCCATATGAGATGAAATCGTGATAGGTGTTTGATTTTATCAACAAAAACAATGAAAGGAAAAACTAGGGAAAATTTTAGTAGCTCGATTGGTTACTTACTTGTTGATTTTGATGGTTGAGTCTGACCTAAAATTGACAGGACAATTTATGTTGAGTTCATTATGCATTAATTTAGAACTGAGAAATTCTGAATAAATAGTTTAATTTAAATTCTAAGCAAAAGTTAAATTGTGGGAAGTTGAAGTTTCTCTCTGAGTATACATTGATCATCATTAAAAACAGTTTCACTGCAAAAACAAGAACAAAAGAAAGGGAAAGAAAATTCGTTTTAGCCAACCTCATCTCGCGTAAAGATGAATATAGGATTTTGAAGTTTATGAGTTCTAAAAAAGATTTTGAAGTTTGAGTTTGTACTACAATCTTACCTGAATTGATTGCCACTTATTTGTACATGTTTTTTAATTAAAAAAATAAATAGAAATTTGGAATTGCCATAAAACTACTGGGTTCAAGTGAAATGATAAAAACATGGTATAGATAATAAGCATAGGGCATTTGTATAAACGAGTAAAATGAGAACAAAAAGATATTGTTTAACTAAGTGGATATTATTTTGGAGTCTTTTGTGAATTTAAAATTGCACCTTATGATCTAACTTCTTTTTTTTTCAATTACAAAAGGTAAAAATAACAATAAAACTTGATTAAATAACGACTCACCGAGCATTGCAAGTGAAACTAAGAAAGAAAATAAAATAGAAGGATTTCATTCAGTGACCCCGTAGTTACTCCTCTCAATGATGAGAATAAATATTTCATTCTCCTTTTAAATATTAACTCAAAGTCTCCTTTCTTTACTCGTTGATTTGAGTCCTTATTTAATTTAAGCCCAATTAGGCAAACATCATATATAATATGCCCCCTCCTCGTAAGTGTGTGTATAATAATATTTATCACAACTAAGAATATATTATTTTTTAAATTGAGATGCTAATAGTGAATGGAAACTTTTGATGGAAGTTTGAAGTCAACCCAAAAATATTTAAAATTTTGTGACTATCAAACTAGATACCATATATAAATGTCGAAAATTTAAAATTAATCATATCAAACTTCAGTTAAAAATGATGACTTTAAAATCATTATTAACGTACCTTGACCCAAGGTTCAATCAAGTGTTCAATGAGTCATGGAGTTACCATTTGAAAGTGCTAAAAAGCTCAAAAGCCTAGAAAAAAGTGCTTATTTTTTCTAGGCAGAATAGTCTGGTGGACTCTCGTACTTGTATCGGATTGTATTATGGACTTTTTTACTTAGCTTTTTGTCATTTGGACTTTTGAACTTAACCAAAATGAGATTTTTAAATACTTCTAACGATGTGTGTATCTCACTCTCCCTTACATAGATGACTTGTTATATCCATGTCATATATATTAATGCCAAGTCATAATTTTCTTCATAATAATTTTTTAATTATTAGTAAAAATACTAAATAAAAGACAAATTTTAAAAATCTATTTTATCAAATAAAATAAATTATTATTTTTGTACACCTTTCCTCCACCTTCCCTAACCCACTATCACTGTCAAAACTCCACCATCTTCATATCCCAATTTTTTTCTTCTTCGATTTTTTCACAATCCAGTAATCTGATGAAGTCATAAAACTACTTCACTCCCCGCTAGTGTCATTTTAATCTATTATTAACATTTCTAATCCTCCCTATTTTCACTATTTCACCACCAAGCAGACCTCGTAAAACCCATTAAAATCCAATTGTAAAACTCAATATAGCATTTTTCATTTTTCGGCATGGATAGCAATACAAACTGGTCGGAACAAGGTAGCCGATCTCGTTGATGCCGGAGAAATGATGGAGTCATTGTGTTGTCTTCATTTTTTACGGCAGCGTCCATTTTTGCCGGCGTCATCGTCATTTTTACCGGCGAGATTAAAGTAACAACAACCTAAGTCATCTAACAACCACAAAAACAACAACCAAGCCACCTAACAACCAGATCTAACCAAACTTTTCATAATCCAATGCTAATTACTATTTCACACCCCAAATTGCTGACAAATACAAGAATAATTTTGACACCAAAAAAGGTCAAGTTATTCATTAGAGATATCAACTACTCCACTAATTTTTTTATTTTTCTTTGTGTATTATGTTCAATTTTTTTTGCTCAATTTCGTTTTTTATTTAGGGTAACAAAAAAAAAAACAAGAAAGAAGTTGAAAGAAAAATGAAGATAAATAACGATAGGGTGTGGATAAGAAAGAAAAATAGGTTGGGGTTGGGATGACTGGAAAAAAGGTAGCGTGGGGAAGAAGATGGAGGTAGTGAGGGGAAGAAGATGGTGTTTTTTTCCTTTTTAAATTTATTTTTTAAAAAAAATTAATTTAAGTAACTTAAAAGTAAAAGTTGAAATTTCAATCATGTTCACTTGCCTTGGCAGGCGTGTGATTACACTCTCTTGCCAATTTCATCTATATTAATACCACATAAGGATAATCAATTATCAGAGGGGTTTAATATATTATTTTGTATTGAGTATAAGGAACCAGATGACAAAAAGCTAAATAGAAGAGTCCATAATACAATCTGATACAAGTACGAGGGTCCACCAGACTATTCTGCCTTTTTTCTATATTTAAAAAAATGAAGTGTTTAACTATGCTTTCCATAGAAATTTACTATGAAGTAGTAGAGCAGAAATTGTTGTACATAAGCAAGAAAAAAATTGTTTTTTTTAATAATAAACACTTTTAAAAGATTGAACAAGCACTAATTGCTGCTCAAAAGTGTTTATTAAATTGATTGATCAAACACAAACTAAAGTTGAAAGGCAAGAAAGAGGGTCAAATGTTTGAATCAGCAATAAGTATCACTAAACTCAAATATATTGGAATTGCAGAAGCACGTTATTCCGATAACAACAATTTAATTTCACACAGTTAGCAATATATGCTCAGTAAGATTTTCCATAGTGTATCAAGCTCCCAGCACCCAAGAAGAGTCCAAAAATGGTTGCACTTCCCAAAGTTGTTTGTCCAATATATCTGATTTTTAGAAGTCCAGGCACCTGCAAATTTCCATCAAACTTCATGCAGCAATACATCAATGAGATTCTCTAAGTCCATATTTGTTTATTCGAATCCCTTTACATTGCATTAGGTACTTGTTATACCTCCCACTAGCATAGGTAACAGGTTTCTATATCCACCAACGCAGCAACAACAACTTACATTGATGAAAGACATATTTGAACTCAAGACTCCAATGTTTGCACCCACTGTAATAAGTCTATATTATGCAATCGTGGTATGAGACTGCTTGATCTTACGTCTACTCCCCACTCCCCTTCCCCAAAAGAAAGGGAAAGTGAACCAAAAGCAAAAAAAAAGCATTTTTCAAGTATCACTGCATTGAGAGATACTTCTTTAGATCAAAATGGACCATAAAAAGAAACGGAAAAGGTCATCGTATAAATAGGATTCTCAGTGCCCTGAATGTCCATCACAGACCTCTCCCTCATTTACCAGAATTACTTCTGATCTTTAAGTGATGTGTTAAAAAGGCCTAACTTTCCAGAAAGAAACTAACATCACTGGAAATTATGAATAGACCCCAATTAAACAAAAATTGAAGTCTGTAAGCTTGTCAACATTTGCGTCTCTAAATAGTAAAATCTAGATGAGCTATCTCTGACATCATTCAGTTATCTGCTACCACCTATTATTGGTTGTTTACAGGTTGACATCAGATAAGAACGAGGCTTATATTCAAAGATAAATTTAAATTTATTATTCAAACTGACTAACGTGTTGGTAAATAGAGATGATCTTTGGATAAATAAGGGTAAGACAACTAGAACTTTGCATAAAACTCGACAATTTTGTTGGAAAATTAAATGGAAGAGACCAGCTTGTCTTCCAACAAATGTTAAAGACTAGCATCAACAAAAACAACACGTACAATGACATCATAGCCCGTCAACATCTTGCACTGCATTGAAAGTATGAAAGTAAGCTACAATTTTTCGATAACTTTTTAATATGTCTCTGAGTTAACATGCGTCCTATCAAAAAGTTATAAGATAGGTTACGTAATAAACACATCACCTGCTGTTAAATAGAGTCTATTGGAAGCTAACTTTTTGACTGAGACAGGAATTACTGTTAACCTTTAGATCGCTAATTTTATAGGCAAACTGTCCATAAATGGACACAAAAAAAATGGTGGAGTGCAGGTCATTATGAAGCTCATTTTGGGTATGGAACTCTAATATCTAGGGGTAAGCAGTAAACCAAAAAAACATTTAAGATTCAAGATCTGCTGGAAACTGTTCAGAGAGCCTAGACATTCACCTTATTTACAGGTTGCAACGTGCAGCTAAACAATATCATGCATTGAAATCAGTTAACAAAGGTAAAAATAGCTAACCACTGCCCGCAAGATGCATATAGTTGTCTCTATGCTGCTATAAATTCAATAATGAAAGAACAATGACAACAATATCAGAAAACTAGAGATAGAGAGAAAAAAACTTTACCTTGAACCTAACAATATCATAAGTCCCATATACAACACCTATAAATAAACACATGCATCAGATGCATTGACAATTTATTAAATACATAAAGAACATTCAATCTAGAAATTAATGTCAGATCTTATTATTTTTCAAATTAAAACCATCAGTGTCAAAGGCTATTACTATTATTTCTAACTTTAGACAAATGTGCTGAGAGTGAAGACATGACAAAGTAGTTAACAAAGAATCCATCACTGATGACATCACAAAGTCGAGATGGTTATTCAAACATGATCCAAAAGGTAAGAACAAATTCCAAGTTTTAAAGCCTCAATTAGTTAATTGTAGAAAAACAAATCAGTAGAGTCACTTCTTAGCAACTGTGTATTGTCAACTCTGTTAAGAAAGATGGGGGCATTGAGCTACTTAGGAGCTTGGAATTTTGATACTACTCAAAGCAAACAACAACATATCCAGTGTAATACTACAGGTGGGGTCTGAGGATGGTAGAGTGTAAGCAAACCTTACCCCTACCTTGGTTGGTAGAGACGCTGTTTCCTACAGACCAAAGAGGATTGAAGAAGTCATGACAAAATACTATAGAGAGTATGTCAAGCATTCTGAAAAAAGCGTAGTGTGTATGCAAACCTTACCTCTATATTGAAAGATAGAGAGGTTGTTACCAGTAAACCCTCAACTTGGATACTTACTCAAAAACAAAGCATGGAAATAAATAAATAAATAAATTACTTAAACATCTATCAAATCTGACCTTTTCCATCAGTAATTAAGGCTTAAAAATATTATAATAGACTTGTGACATAACCATCGCAGAGTCCATATAATACACTTATTGTGTGTCTACCACAACATTCACCCAGATAATCAAGAACTAAATCTTGTTTTTCAACTATTTCATACTAGAGTCCAAAAAAATCGAACTTCATTCTTAAAATGCCTCAACCATGGCATCGTCCCCTCGGAAAAAACTCATCTAATCAAGAATTATAGCTAGTTTTCCAACTATATCATGCCTGAGTCCAACAACTCCAACTCCACTCTCAAAATGCCTCAAACATAGCATCAGCCCAGTTAACCAACCCCCACCCTCACCCCCACCCACCCCACACACACACCTAATCAAGAATCAAAGCTTGTTTTTCCAGCAATACCATGCTTGAGTCAAAAAATCATACTTTAATTCTTAAAATGCCTCAATCACAACATGGTCAAAAAACCCAGTTAATCAAGAATCAGAGCTCATCTTTCCACCCTTTTTCAGCTCCAGCCAAAAGGTTCTCTACTACAAACAACACTTACTAAACTCACCAAATTACTGATAAAGAAATGATCTTTTCACTTGAAAGAACCTAACAACTTATAAAAGTTCTCATTCATTATTTGCCTAACAAATTGTAGACACGACCCATCAAACAAAACTCCTAATAAGCACAAATTTTTAGGAATATCAACAATTAAACTTCAAAAAAAAGAAAAAAGAAAAAGGGGTTTCAAGGTTGCCAACAGCGCCACCAACTGCACCACCTATAGCAACACCAACAGTTACTCTCGCTAGACAACTATCTCTTGCCATATTTTTCTCTCTATTCTCAAATGAGACATTTTGCAGAGCCGCATCAAATATATGTAAAACCTTGTTACTTGGAAGACAATTCTCAATTTGTCTATATTTAGTAATAATTGAAAAAAAATTATGAAGTGTTTTTTTTTAAATTTTTTTTTTTGAAATTATATAAGTAAATTGGAGTGAATAGAAAAAAAAGTAAGAATAATCTTTTGTTGTTGTTTTTTTAAAAAAATTGAAATTTAAGTTAAGTTTTAATTTTTTATGGTTTAACGTGTTGATCGAAATTTAACTTCGAGAAAAAAATGAAATATTTTCGTGATCAATTCTTTTTTATGGAGAATTTATGTAAATTGGAGTGAAAGAAAGTAAGAATAATCTTTTGTTATTTTTTAAAAAAATTGAAAATTAAGTTGAGTTTTAATTTTTTATGGTTTAACGTGTTAATCAAATTTTAACTTTGAGAAAAAAGTGAAATATTTTCATGATCAATTCTTTTTTTTTTTTTTTGGAAAATTTTATCTTTACTTACGCCGGGTGTTTCCATCAATTCAATATATGCATGTGGTGTGTTTAAATTTATAATTTATTTTACTTAATCTTAATTAATTAACATGTGTTTTAATTCATTAAATCACATACATTAATTGGGATTTTGGGAGTAAAGACTCGGTGCGAGTATGTTATTTTCAAGTTTTATCTAAAAATATCATTTAGGTTCACAACCGGTTAATTTTGTTTTTTTTAAATATAAATTCATTAGTGAAGTTATTTTCATTTTGTATCGCTGTAAAAGATCTTTTTAGATATACAATATTTTATTGAATTTCTAATTTTCTTCATTTCTTTCTATGACAATGCATGAAAAAAAACTGTTAGCGCATCTAAGAAAATAATTAAGAATAAAATCAAATATACAATACATTTGTGAATAAAAATATTCGATTTATGGGGAAATATTAATATGCTTCTAGTGTTGAATTTGGTTATTCAAACACTAAAATAACTGCAAAATATATTTTATAATATCTAAGTTATAGTTAATTTTTCTTTCAAAAGTTCAAAAAAAAAAATATTTTGTTAAACTTGGTGAGCTTTCATATAATTTTTTTTTTATAGAAACTATGTGATAGGAAAAAATGTGCGATGCAGTAACGTGCAACACACGTTTATAGAAACTAATAATATTAAAAGATCTTATCAAAATATATAGAAACGAAAGTAAAAGAAAACTAAAAAGCAACAGAATCGAACATATTTGTTTGATTCTAAGGTCTAGAACTTTCTATTATTAGTCCATCTTTCTTGGTAGTGTCGTCTTCTTCGAGTTGCTGTAATTTATAAATAAATAAACACATGAGTCCTACATGAAAAAATATACGTAGGACACCACGTAGGACGAAAAATGACATGTAGGACATGTGTGTCTATTTGTTCAACTTTTTACAAGTTTAAGTGTCTACTTGTGCACACCCAAAGTTGTAGGGCATAAATGTAATTTGAAGTCAAGTTAAATGACATATTTATGTATTATGCCTTAAATCTATTCCTAATTTAAACTATTTTAACCCGGTCCACTATAACACTCAACCTAACTTAGAGAAGAAATTTATCCTAGAAGATCTCAAATATTGATTCTTCTCAGACGCGTAAAATGTTTACTGAATTAGGGGTCTTTGCTTTTCTTCCTGTGTTGATCGAGACTTCAAAATCTATATATCCAGAAGATGAGACTTATTCGACCTAGTTTACAAAATCTATATATCCAAAAAAATATTTACTAAATTAGGGTTCTTTGCTTTTCTTCGTAAACTGCGGAAGACTACAAAATCTGTCCAAAAGATAAGATTTTGTTTCTTAAACTCTTATTAAAATTACTTTTATCATCGTTAAGTTAAATCCAAAAAGAAATTGAATAATACTATAATCTCATAAACCTCTTACTAAAAAAATCAAACTTTTTGTGAAGCCAATCAGTTTTTTTTCAATATTAAGAATGTAATTTCATTTCACTTAATTGGATGTTAGAAAATTTGTATTATAATTTATTAAGTAATTAAATAATGTTTTATATCTGAAAGTGAAGTAAAACTCTTCATCTATTAAATTCTTATTTAAAATGGAATTGAAATACTATGCTATTACTTGTGATTAGGGTTTCAAAATTTTTGAAATGAATTTATTGTGTAATCAGGGCTAACATAATTTTAATCGAGAATGCAAATTTTTTGATAAAATAAATTTACGTAGGCATCACATAGAATAAAGACATGTGAAGATAAGGGGAACCAAAAATTCGATTAGATAGTACATAAAGTTGAATGGCAAAGATAAGTTTTTGTTGATAAATAAACTTATTTTCAATATATAAATATAGATTCAAATTTTTTCCCCGAAAAATCTAATTTTTGAGAAATTTGGCCAAACATATAGTTGGTGTAAAATCGAGATGCACACACAGCTCACCCTTTTAGGAAGTGTGAGAAGCTGGATGTGATGAGCACAAAAAGAGGTAGATGTATCCCAAAAAACATTTGGGTGAGATGTCTGATTAGAAAATGACATATGTTAAAATTACTGAGAACATGACTTTAGATAGGAGAGTGTGGAGGTCACGTACTACAGTAGAATGCTAGAAATGTTAGGAGGCAAAGAAGTGTTGCCTTGCTTTCGAATGTTCAAGTTTGTTGGTGATTATCATTGTACTAATTAACCATAATCTTGTAATTCCAGTTTTTAATATCTAGCATCATATGCTTATTGTAATATATATCATCATTTGCTTTTTGTGTTTCAACTATTGCATTATTTTTATTATTTTATTCATATTTTTTCTTATAACTCCGCACAACTTTTCTTCTTCTTTTTATATATGAAATTGTTGCATTTGAGCTAACAAACACTTACCTCCCTCAAAATAATGATACATACTCTACTCTCTATAAACCTTATTTGTAGAATTTCAGTGAATATGTTATTATTATTAACGATAATAATACATATTCTATTCTCTCTAAACTTTATTTAAATAATTTCAATGAATATATTATTGTTCCCTTGATGTTAAAAGTATTAACAATTTACATACACAACACACATAAATTACAGAATTCACATACTTTTAATGCGAAATTACAATCTATCCTTTCAAAGTTTATAATTACAGAAATCCCTCAAACAAATAAAATAATATAAACACTAATACATTAAAAAGAGGATCAAATACATTAATGGCCAAAAAATCAAAGCGCTTATACATTAAAAAGATGATCAAATACATTAATGACCAAAAAATCAAAGCGCTTATACATTAAAAAAAGGATTGGATACATGCGCCGATACATTAAATAGAGAGTCAGATACATTAATGACATTTTTGACTTAAGAGAAAAATGAGGGATTTTGAAGATTTGTAAAACTTATACATGATAATGATAATAAGGAAACTAAATATATATATATATATATATATATATATATATATATATATATATATATATATATAGATATATGAGTCAGTTTTTTCAATAACGGGATCTGAAATCTGTAGAAATAGATAGCCGAAGGGAGTTCAACATCTACTATATATATAAACTTATTTTAACTAATATATAATAATTTTCCGAACTCCTATATATATAATATATATATATATATATATATATATATATATATATATATATATATATATATATATATGAAATTTAGTTACTAGTCAAAAAATCAACTTATTAGTGATAATATTTATATTTTGATAATATTAAAAACATGTCAAAAATGTCATTATTTAGAAATAATATTATTATGATATATTTCTCTCATTATTACACCCTTTCTTTCTCTCTCATAGATTAACATTTTCCTATATATAATATGTATTTGTGAAAATTCTCCCACCCACGACCCACCCACCCACGACCCAGTCACTCACGTGCTGCGCGAGAGAGAAGGCTGCCAAATGCCAATACATTCAAACTTCTTTGCATTTTCTAGAGAGAGAAACACAGTTCAACCAATTTTCTCTCTCTAAATATACATATATATATCTACGTAATCCACATATATATAGAGAAAACAGAGTCCCCTTTTTCTCTCTTCTCACTATAATAAAAGCTGGGGTTTTGTCCTAGAGAAGATCGCTTCTGGCGGACAATTAACCTAAAACCCTAGAATTTGGGGGAAAATGGGGGACTATGTAGGAAGAACAGTCAGCAAAGAAGTTCAAGGGGTTGGAACATTGAATGGTACAGTCAAATCATACAATTCTGAAACTGGTTTTTTTGAGATCGTTTATGATTCCGGTGATTCCGAGGTTCTTGATTTGTCCCAACTCAATTGTTTGTTGAATGGATCACACCCACATGAGCAGCAGCAGCAGCAGCAGCAGGAGCCTGTTCCTTCTTCTACTGTTGGTCGAAAACCCAAAAAAAGGCAACGTCTTGCTAAACAGCAGGTTCAGGAGAAAAGTCATTCAGGTAATGATGATGTTGCTGATGAAATGAATTATGAAAATTCTAGTGAGTTAAACTTAAATTTGAGAAAAGGGGGTGGTAATTTAAGTAATGGGTTGAATTTGGATTTGAATTATGATGTGACAGTTAATTTGAATGAGGATGATGTTGATGGGGTAGTTGATTTGAATAGGAGTCAAGGGTTGATATTGGATTTGAATATTGAGGAGAATATGGGTGTAAATGAAGTTAAGTTGGAAAATTTGGAGGGAAGCTTGAATAGAAGCAATGTGATTGATTTGAATGTGGATGCAAATGGGGATGTAGGTCATGTCTTGGAGAATGTAGGGATAAAGAACTGTTTTGACTTGAATTTAGGGCTAGACGACGTAAGTAAGAACATAAATGTTGTTGGTGGTGATGAGATGTCAAAGGAAATGACTTGCTGTTCCGGAGAAGGAGGAACCCAGGAGAAAGAGGGTGGTAGAGATACTGAGAGAATTGATGGCGGAGATGAAGAGAAGGTCCCAATGAATTTGGAGACATGTTTGACTGAGAATGAGTCAGCAAATGGCACTCTACGGGAAGTTGAGGTTCAGTTGACAACACCTGATAAGGGTACTGATAGGTTGGAAGTGCAAAATGGTGTTTTGGAGAGCTTGCCGAAGGGGAAAAGGGGTAGGAAGAAGAGGAAGCTCTTGGATGCTGGCAAAGGTGTTACAGAGACAGTGTTGAGAAGAAGTGCTCGCAGAGCGAAAATAGAATCCTCTTCTGCTGAAGATCGTGTTTCTTGTGCAGTAGTGTCTGATGCAGCGAGTGACCCACTGTTGTCTCCTGCAGTTAGTGTGGTATCAGAGGAGAAAATTATTGTATCAGGTCGTGAAGAGTTTGAAAAATCTGATATTATTCCTCCAAAGATGGATTTGCCTCCTTCTTCCAGTAGTTTAGATTTGGATGCTCTTCCTGTGCTTGATGTCTTCTCTGTCTATTCATTTTTGAGATCGTTTAGTACTTTACTATTCTTGAGCCCCTTTGAGTTGGAAGACTTTGTAGCATGCATAAAGGCAAATGCTCCTACTTTGTTGTTTGACTCTATTCATTTCTCTCTATTGCAAATACTGAGGAAGCATTTGAAATCTCTTTCAGATGAAAGTTCTGAATCTGCATCTGGTTGTCTCAGGTAAAGTTTTTAACTCTCATAAAGTTGTGTATACATTGGTTTTTGCTTGAATTTCTTTGATACTCAAATTTATCTGTACATTTACAAATTGTGGAAATAGGTCTCTTAACTGGGATTTGCTGGACCTGATCACATGGCCTATCTTTATGGTTGAATATCTACTACTACATGGATCTGAACTGAAACCGAGTTTAGATCTCCGTCATTTTAAACTATTCGAGAGGGATTACTACAAGCAACCGGCTTCTTTGAAAATTGAAATGCTTAGGTGTCTTTGTGATGACGTGATTGAAGTAGAGGCCATACAATCAGAGCTTAACAGAAGAATTGTAGCAGCAGAGAACATGGATTTTGATCGGAATTCGAAGTCTGACAGTTCCAAGAAGAGGAGGGCTTCCATGTATGTTGCTGTAGGTTCATGCTTTAGTGAAGCAGTCGATGAGTCAACAGACTGGAATAGTGATGAATGCTGCCTCTGCAAAATGGATGGTAGCTTAATATGCTGTGATGGCTGCCCTTCTGCATACCATTCCAAGTGTGTTGGTGTTGCTAGTAGTCACTTGCCTGAGGGTGATTGGTATTGCCCTGAATGTCTGATTGACAAAAAGAGTCCGTGGTTGAATTTGGCAAAATCAATTCGAGGGGCAGAGGTATTGGCAACTGATCTGTACGGCCGGCTATACTATAGTTGCTGTGATTACCTATTGGTGTAAGTTCCATCACCCTTGTCTTAAAGTTAGTAAGTGATTATACCTTCTGAGTATCATTCTGTTTGTGTTTCAACATTCATCTTTCGACACAACTCTTTGTAATGTTTGGGACAGTTTTATCAGATATTAGGTATCAGTATATTCCTATATGGTCTAGGTTGCTATTGACATTAACATTTTCACTTGATGTTGTGATGTGTAAAATGCAAAATTCATTATCAAAGTAGAATTGGAATGTTTGGGGTCGAATGGTCAAATAGTTGCAAGGCATTCCATATAGCCAACTCCATCATTCTTTAGGACTAAATTGTGGTAGATTGCCATCAATGTTGTGATTTTGGTATCCATCTGATGTCATGACAAGTTTATTATCATATTCATCTTCCTCTCAAGCTGGAGTGTTTTATTCTTCGTATTATTAAAGATAACCATTTCGTTTTAAATAAGCTGAAACATGAGTAACAATGACCGATAAATCTTTTCCTTCCATTTAGTGAGAGGAACTCCCACTTCTCCCCAACCTTAACTCGATCAAATCTCAGATGGTAAGTCTTTGATTCTCCAGTATGAATGACAAACCCATCTCTGACCTTCTAGATTAGTCTGAATACACCAAGCAACTTAGTGTATGACAAAGAACTCTATGATAGACATGTCTTAGTTTATCAATGACTGCGAAGAATCACAAGGGAGTTAGATGCATGACCAATTTGTGCTTAAAGGAGAATGAAGTTATATAAGCTGGCTAATGGAGTTTTTATATGATCAAGAGAGAAAGGTAAAAGATGAAATCAGCTTCTGGAGATGTGCTTTATTGGTCTCTTTGACTGCCAAGTTGTGGATGGCTAGATGGCAGAAGGTTATTGCTGTCCTCAAGGTCTCTAGGTTAGTAGTATCATTGCTGATGTTTCTTTGTTGACCTCTTTAATTGCCATGTTGCTTCCATCAGAAGAATCATGGAGTGAGAATGCTAGGTTAGCCTCGAGGTCTCTAGGTTAGCAGGTCCATTGATCATATTTAAATTTCTTTCCAAACTAGAAGCTATATCAGGAGATATCTGAATGATTAGGAGATTGGGAGAATAACAGAATTCTATAACTCTCAGTTGCAAGATTCGACAATCTGACTGAAGAAGTGGACAGACTATGGAACAGAAACAGTAAGGGAATTTTTTCTATCAAATCTGCATACAGGGAGCTAAATGTAGGAGTGGTGAAGGAAAGAGATTGGTCTCGGAAGATGATATGGAAACCAAAAATTCCTATAAAGTTAACTGTTTCATCTGGCTTTTGGCCAAAGAAGCAGTGTTAACTCATGATGATCTGAACAAAAGGGGTCGCCAACTATCCTCTGGGTGTTTTTATGTAGGAAACAAGCTGAGACAATCAACCATCTTTTTTTGCATTGCAAATGGACACACCAGCTTTGGAGGATGTTCATCAGTCTGAAAGTAATTAGTTGGGTGAAACCTGGAAGCATTGCAGATGTTCTAAGATGCTGGAATATGGATGGTAATGTGAGCAAAAAGGGAGAAAGATGGAAGATTGTCCATCATGCATTTGGTGGTCAATTTGGATTGAGAGGAACAAGAGGTGCTTTGAGGGGACTCAAAACAACATTCAGAATCTTAAAATGAATTGTTTAGGCCTTTTTTATTTTGGGTGTGAGCAAAAGCTATTGCTCAAACGGAAGATGTTTGTGATGTTTTAAACCTTTTGTATGGCACAAAACTGAACTACAATTTGTGAGTTGCAGTGTTATCAAAGGCGAAAGCGCAAAAAAGCTCTAAGGTTCGTGAGGGCTTTAAGCGTAAAGCTCAAATAAAGCGTGAGCTGTAATGAAAAAAGGCGCAAAGGGAGAAAAGAATACAAATAATCTTCACAATTGGATGTTATATAATCTAGCATGCTATTTGTGAAATAAAAATGGACTTCCAGTTCCGCCCATCCCCATCCCACTCCATGTGCGAACAAAGTAGTAATAAGTCATATTGAATCAATGGATTCATGACAAAAGTAAAATCCCCCGATGACACTGTATCACAATTAGTATATTTTGGCTGATAGAGGGATCAAATGGTATATATTTCATTTGTTGGTCACTTGGAGGATTAATGCATGACTCTTGCTTTACAATGGGTTGTTTTTATCACCAGTAGGAGGAAGAGAAGATGAGGGCGTGAGATGTTGAATCTCTGGCCCTCTTTTGGTCATATGGAAGGAGAGGAATTAGAGAGTTGTTGATGGGATAAAAAATGATTTTGTTTTTGTACTATTGAGGAATAGTCTCATGTATGTTTTCTTCTTTTGGTGCACCCACTAGGTTCATGTTTACATGGAAGATTGGTGGACATTTATAGAATACCATCTTTCATGGTATGATAACTACTTTTTGGTAGTACTCTTTGTATATGGGATTCTCCATATTTTAGTTTGTAAGTTCTACCTAATGTTAGGACACTGCATCATCTGTATCGACTGCTAAAATATGATAGTTGTTTTTAATCTGGCGCACAGACTTGTGTTTTCTTGTTATGTTTTGTTCCAGACAGTCTCTACTTAGAAAAGGTGAGGGTAAGGTTTGTGTACATCCTACCCTCCCCAGACTCGCTTGTGCGATTACACTGGGTATGTTGTTATTAACACTCTACCATTTTCTCTCAGTTTCTTGGAGTAAAATAGTACTTAATCATTCTGTCTCTGACTTGAGTTTGTGTTGTTGTTCTTGCAGGTCAGATCCATGCGAAGATGAGTTCTCACCTAAGTATTACCATAGAAATGATTTGGCTCTGGTTATTGGGATGATGAAGTCATCACAAAAGGTTTATGGAACTGTGTTAAGTGCGATTATGAAGCTTTGGGATACAAATAGTATGGCTGCGGGTGCAAAATGTGATCCGGATACCCAGCAGAAAACTATGCCCTCAAATTTTCTGTCATTAATTCTATCACAACATGAAGAGAAGGTAAATGAAGGAAAGCAAGCGGAAAAGCTCTCATCATGTTCTGATGATGTGGGATATGATGAATCGGAGACAGTTGACCCATCAATGAAAATGGGAAATATACTGCCAAGGTCGGAAGGATCAGCTGAAATATCTCAGGTTGTTGCAGACAATCAAAATTACAAGGAGGGTGGAACTTTTGAAGATTCTAATGTTACCGCCAAAATTAAGGAGACTAGAAGACCTCTCAGGGAAAGAAAGGGCAATGAGTGTGTGGACTTGGGTCTGTCAACAACGAGCAATAAAGAAATCATGTCAGAAGAGCAGTATGCAGAAAGTTATGTGAACTTTTATAGCTTTGCTCGAATTGCATCATCAGTTGTTGAAGAGTTAACAAAGAAATCACCTGGTAAGACTGGTCAAGATGCTAAAAAAACGGTGGATGAAATAATCTCAGCGCAGCTGAAGGCCATATCTAGCAAATCTATCGATTTTTGCTGGCCCAATGTTCAGAATATGAAGATTGATGCTAGGAAAGAAGATTGTGGGTGGTGCATCTCTTGCAAAGTTCCGGAGTGTGAGAAGGACTGCTTGTTCATCCAGAATAGCACAGGACCTGCTCCAGAAAGTTTTTCTAGTGATGCATTGGGTGTTCATTCCAGGAGGAACAGGGAAAGCCATCTTGTTAATGTCCTTTGCTACATATTGAGCACTGAGGATCGTCTTCATGGACTTCTGTCAGGTCCTTGGTTGAATCCACACCACTCCCAAAATTGGCGCAAAGATGTTACTGAAGCACATGATGTAGATACGCTGAGAGCTTTTTTGCTTACAGTAAGTATGATCATCCCTCTCTTTTTTACTTTTTGGGATACCCTCTCTTATTATTTTTGCCTTTTGGGATAAGTCAAAAAGATTTTCATTAATTAACACAGACTGGGTGGTTGAATATATGTAGAAGAGGTGCATGTGACTCCGCATTCATTGTCTTCCACCTAGTTTAACTTACTACCATTCGGCATGGTGTTCTCCCCTCACACCAAAAATACAAGTGAAATAAAAAAGATTTTAGTGTTCTCTACATCATTCTCACTATTATCATCCCGCTCTTTTTGCCATTTTTCAATTGCAAAACACCTTCTACTTTGTTTTTGTAAAATGATGCGCGCCTTTGTTTCATTTGCAAAATGCCTTCACTTAGATTTTGTAAATGATGCGCACCTTTGTTTCATTTGCTCTTTATCCATCTAACATCTTACTTTATGGGAGCTTAATCTTCCTGACTGTTCTTAATGCTTCATATTGAGGAGAATATTCTTATAGGCAGTTATCTGTTACTGTGATAGCTTAAATAGGAAGTTATACCCCTTCCCAGTCCCTAGTTCTTTTGGAGGGCGGAAAGGTCAGCTTGACAAGCTATTTCCAGTTACATGTACCATGTGATCATCATGTTTCACATACTAAGGCCCAGTAACAGTATAAACGAGGTTGAGCATTAAATAAAAAGGCACTAGATGGTGCCAAAACCATCAGTACAGAGAGAGAGGACAGCAGATCCAATTATGAAATCCTGACAGTTAGCACCTATCAGATCTACTAAGGATACTGCCTCCTCTACAAAATGTTTTTTACACCAATGATGAAAAAGATGAAAGCACTTCATCTTAAAATTCTGTAAAGAGCTACTTCTTCCTTCAAACATTCTTAAATTTCTCTCTTTCCAAACTGTACATCATATACAAGCAGGAATCAATCTCCACCATTATTTCTGTCTGACTACACTCCCCATGCAATTCCAACTTTTTAGCTGGTCACTAGTGTTGGAAGGCATACACCACTGTAGGCTGTAATGTTAAGAAAAGCTACAGAAGACCAGTAACAAAACAATGAAGAAACAGATGACTATTGGATTCTGTTTCTAAACCACAAAAAGTACATCTAGAGCATAATTGGAATCCCCTTCTCCTTATATTCTCTTGAGTCAGGCAAGCCTCTCTTGCCACTAACTAGGATAAGTGCAAAATTTTTCTAGGAACCTTAAACTTTCCAAATGTATCTCCAGGGGCACTCTGGTAATTGCTGATCCAAATTACATAATGCGTGATAAGCAGACTTTGCTGAAAAAAATACCTTGGCACTTCATGCCAAAACCCATATCTTCAAGCACATTGAGAAGGAAACTCCAGTTAACATGATCATAGGCCTTCTTAATATCAAGCTTACAAAGAATACCAGATTCTTGCCCTTTACTCTAGTATCCACACATTCATTGGCAGTTAAATAAGCATTTCATGGTGTGTCTGCCTCTTAAAAAAGCTAACTGATGCCCATTTACCAGCTTATATGCCGTGCCACCTTCTTCAATCTCTCTGTCAATAGTTTTGAAATAATTTTGTGCAGACTAAATATAAACTAATAGGTTTGAAGTCCTTGAGTTTTTTGGCAATACCTTTTTTAATGAGAGCAATATAGGAAGTATTTAAATTCTTCTTAAGGTACTCATCGCAATGAAAGTTCCTGATGGTATTCATGACATCTTCTTTCACAATCTTCCAGCTCTTATGAAAGAAGCCCGTAGAGAATCATCTGGGCTCGGTGCCTTGTCTGCTTCACAAAGTCTCGAACTCTCCTCCACCTCTTGTTCTTCAAATTCACACTGTAGGAGTTCTTTTTTCTTTTGAAATTCTAGGGCCACCTTGATCTTTCTGTTTCTGAGATGAGATTTTGATAAAAGGACACGATCTCATTCGTAATCCCTACTGGACCAGTGATTAGGTTCCCCTATACCTCCAGCTTATCTATATGCATGAATCTTCTATGCGAATTTGCCATTTTCTGGAAGAACTTATTGTTTTTATCTCCTTGCTTCAACCGTAAAGTTCTAGAGCCCTTCCTCAAGGAGATCTCTTCATTTTTTGCTAAATCCTGGAATTCCATATGTAATGATGCCCTTTCCAGCAACTCAATTTCATTTAGTGGTCTTAGTTCCTGCAAAACATCAAAACTGTTAATTTGATTTAGAAGGATAGTCTTATTCTTCAAATTCCCTCCATAAGAAATGTTCCACACCTTCAGCTTGGATTTCAACAACTTAAGTTTGCCAGCCAAGATAAAATCAGCCTTCCTGATATTTCAAAAGATTTCCACCACCCCTCCACTCCCTCCTTAAATCCTTCTACCTCCATCCACCAATTCTCAAACTTGAAATAGGACTTAGTAAAAGTCCATTCTCCACACTCTAAAAGGACAGGACAGTGATCAGATGCAATTTTAGGAAACAAAGTTTGTTTTATGTTATTAAATTCTTCATCGCATTCCGAGGTAAGAGAAACTTATCTAATCTTGTTGAACACTCATGAAGGCTTCTTACTCTTAATGGAACACAATTTGAGCAGCTATTCTACTGGCAATTTGGAAGTGAAGAAGCAACACATCATAAAGAAGATTCTATATTTAAACTCGAGCACAATTGTTTATTTTTTTCTTGAAGTTGTGACTGATGAGATGCAGTTTTGGATGTTTAACTTCTTTACAAGGCGGCATATCATAGTTGTTTTGTGTCTTTAGTTTTCACATGCCTGTAATAACCGAAACTTGGTCAGATTTTACTTAACTGGATGTATTTGGACTGCAAAATGTTTTTTTTCTTTTTGAAGACGGTCTTGTGAATCACAATTCATGACATCCTTGTATGATTCTATGGCACACCGTACAATCATTAGGAAAAATAAAGTGCCAATACAATCCTCAATACAATTAATATGACACGACTTTGTTAAATATAGTCTAGTATTTGGGATTCCTTCCTTATATGAAGTTTGCTTAGTCCTCATTTGTTTGCACTTATGGAGGTTTGGATCTGAATGGTTCAAATATTAGGTCATTAAGTGCATTTGTTTACATCAATATTTAAGCACTTATTTGGTCTGAATAGGTAAGATATTTAATAAAGTCTTAATATTATTTAGGGATATTTTTATGTGAAGAATTTTCACCACCACCGTCCACAACCACCCGCCGTCACCACCACATACCACCTTTGACATCACAACTACCACCACTACCAACCATTACTGTTGGTCGCTACCACATTTACTACCACCGCCGCCACACTATCATTCATTACCATTGCGGTCAATCCCTACTACCAACCACCTCCACCGTCAGAACTAATACCACAACCAACTACCACCAACACCATCACAGCCACCACCACCGCCGTCGACTGCTAACATCAACCAATTCCACACCACTATCAACCGACACTATTGTGCCAGTAACTTCAACACCAACCACCTCCACTCACTATCCAGTATCCACTAGCACCAACCATCACCACCGCCACCATCACTAGCAACACAGATGGTTTTTTTAATCAAATAATGACATTATCATATTAAATTTATATTTTCTCTAATAGCTTACTACTTTTTATTTGAATTGTACATGTATTATGTTTAAAATATATAGATTCTACACATTTAGATGTTGAAAACAAACAAATCTTCTCATTTAGTGTTAAGATCTAAAGTCAACATCTTTATCATTTATATTCAGATGTCTTAATCTTAACAAACAAATGCGGCCTTAGTATAAGAACATAGTGAACATGAACCAACATAAAGATGAAGCTCTTTACGCGGTCTCAAAAGTCTTCTTGTTGGGATGAAGGCTTAGTCATAAGTCATAACCGCATGCTTATGTTAGGTTCAATTTCTCTCAAGAATCTTTTTAGCCTGTTTAGAGATGCGTGCGTCAATATAAATTGCAAGAAATCTGAAATGCCAGAGAACCACAAATTAATGAATGTTGGAATGAAATGGGTCTAAGTGGATGGTGAAGATTCATATATCCAACCTTACTAGCTTTGAATTGAGATGTAATAGCAATTGTAGTAGTTGTTATGAATTACATATCTGTATAGATTTCTTTACCCTTTTCTTACCTGTATGTATTTTTGATTGATGCCAGTTAGAGTCGAACTTGCGGCCTCTAGCACTTACCCCTGATTGGCTGAAGCATGTGGATTCTTTAGCCAAAATGGGCTCTGGGCATCATATCATTATCAATTCATCACGCGTTAGACACGGAATTGGCAAAAAGAAGGCTAGGCATTTGGAGCCGGAGGTGAATCCATCTTCAAATGCTGGAAGTGGTTTGAGCTTGTTTTGGTGGAGGGGGGGAAGGCTATCTCGTCGACTATTCAACTGGAAGCTATTGCCCCAATCATTGGCGCGCAAAGCTGCCCGACAAGGTGGGTTTTCTTTTTGTTTTCAAATGCAGCTTCCGTTTCTGGTCAACTGAACAGTTGAGCTTCATTTAGCTAGATTTCTTTTCTTGGTAAGTCATTTACCTAGAATCGTCATGTGCAGGTGGATGTAAGAAGATACCAGACATGTTATATCCGGACAATTCAGACTTTGCCAAGAGAAATAAGTGCATAGCTTGGAGGGCTGCTGTTGAAACTTCAAGAACCGTGGAGCAACTTGCTCTCCAGGTATGCTTTCCATGCAATTCAGTTTCGTCTTCTAACATTAACCGGAGAGAAATGGTCTTCCTGGATCTTCTACCTTAATGTGGAACTTCAGGGTCCAGATGATACAGATAAGGCCCTTTGGTTAGTATCCGAATTGATTCCATGGGACATAGGTTGCTACTAAAAGCGTTAATTACAGTAGCACTTCTCCTTGTGGTTTGTATTGAAAGGAGATCTTAGTTGTCTTTGTTGTTGTAGACTAAGATGCATGCCTGAGTTTATAGTTATTTATTGAGATTTTGGTTCATCATTTCTCTTCACTTTTCAGGTTAGAGATCTTGATGCTCATATTAGATGGGATGATATTGGAAACACCAATATCCTTGCAATTATAGACAAGGAATTTCAAAAAGCTGTCAGATCATTCAAGAAAGCTACTGTACGCAAGAAAAGCTCGGAAGGATCTGTAGTTAAGTATCTTCTTGATTTTGGTAAAAGAAGATTCTTGCCGGACATTGTTGTTCGATGTGGAACAGTACCAGAAGAGGCGTCAACTGAAAGAAAGAGATATTGGTTAGAAGAAGCTCACATGCCCTTGCATCTTGTGAAAGGATTTGAGGAGAAAAGAATTGCTCGCAAATCTAGCAAGATAACTGTCGGGAAACATCGTGAAACCAAGAGAATAATGATAAAGCCTCTTAAGGAAAAGGGATTTGCATACCTTTTCCTTAAAGCAGAGAGATCAGAGTATTATCAGTGTGGGCATTGTAACAAAGATGTCCTAATTAGGTATGCTTCTACTTGATATTTGTGAATAAGCTCCAGTCAATTAATAGCAGGCACAAAATATCTTAGCTTTTATAAATAAATTAACACTTCTTTCATTATCTGAGTTATTTAAACGCTGCTTTTGCTATTTGTATAAATATAGATAGGGATTTTATGCTGAAAAGGAAAGAGAATAGTTGGTTATGAGGAACACGTATGGTGAAGTGACTTTTGAATAATCTTGCGAGTTTCAACACAATTGTTGTGTTACTTCTCTTCTTTCCTTCTCATTCTTCCCGAAGTTCCTGAATTTCTTTTTGATTCCGTCCTGTGCATGGGCATGTTATTTGTTGTCACTGGCCAGTTTCTGGCTGGGTCTCTTTGTTCTGTTATGAGGCCATTATGTATTATCTTCTGTCTATAGTCAATAATGATAAGTATTTTGGACTTCAGATGTTTTACCTCTGAAATATTTGTAAGATTAATTTTCTTTTATAATTTGCAGGGAAGCTGTTAGCTGTCAGTACTGCAAAGGTGAGCACTTAAAAATTTCTCCTAATAGAACTTTCTTACTGCTCTACCTGCTTGTGAACTGTCAAGTGATCATTTTATAAATATGTTAAAATCCATCAAGTAACTAATGCCATTCAATGTCATGTTACATATTGGGGGAGTAACATGACATACTGATAGAATTGATCCTTGGGAACCCTATTGATATCTTAATGGTATACTCTATCAAAATAAGAAAAAATATATGCTTTTAAATGGTTGATTTTTTTCAAGGCCCAGTGAATTGGTTTTGGGTGGTCGTCTTATGTAGCACCTTTATATCCTTCAGGTTTCTGATCTTCACATTGTCATATTTGAATCATACTCCCCAGCAGTCCCGAAATCTCAAGTGTTAGGGAGTATGATTCAAATCTGACAACGTGAACAGCTGAAACCCTACAGGGTACAACAGGTGCTTCATAAGACGATGACCTTTCAGATTTCAGGACTATTGTTCACCAGTTGGAATGATGTTGTTTTAGTTTCTGCTCTTAGTTTTGACAGAACTGCTTGATGTCATAGCATTGTAATTGTGTTTTGTTTATGATTTCCTATCTGTCTTTTCTTTGTTTGATGTGTACATCTTTATAAATTAAAAGTTTTCCATCTCTAAAAAACTTTTATAAGTTGAGAAAATTACATAATTCGATAGGTATTGGGGCATGTAAAATAAATTTATAATTGAATATCCACATGATAGCTGATATCTCAGTCCACACATGATGGGTTAAGGTATTCCTCTAATAGTTGAAGTTATTAAAGTGCTAGATGAGATGGTCACATAATTCAATACTAATAAGTTGGAGGAACACAAAATTCCATTGTTGGTTTGATTTAGGATAAAAAGTCATCCCTTCAATTAATGTCAAGGCTTCAATACTTTTTTGTTTGATGGTAAGAGTTATTTCTGCCTTGAGTTTTCTGTATCCTTCCCATCGTTCTTGTTATGCAGTTTCATGTAGATTTTGTTTATTTGCTTCCTTACATATTTCGATTCAAATACTTCAAAATTAAATAGGTCACTAGTTTCATTCCCACTTCGGCGCTTCCACACATGATACACCCCTTGCTTTTTGTCCACATTTTTTGCAACTGATTTGGTATTCGTCATTTCTTCAGGTTTTTTCCATAAACGACATGTTAGAAAGTCCACTGGAGTCGTTGCTGCTGAGTTTAAGCATACATGTCACAAGTGTATGGATGTGAATAATGTGAGGAAGAATGTGAAGAGGGGGAGGATAGAGATGCAGAAGAGTGAGGAAGCATCAAAAGCCTTGAGGCCGCTGCGCTTAAAGGTTATATCTGGAGGCACCAAAAATAAACAGCCAGCACAGTCGCCAAGTAGCAAAAAGAAGCCTGTGGTTATACCCCTCAGACGTTCTGCAAGGAGGGCTAAATTTGTAGTTGTGCAAAACAAAAAAATAGGACGCAAGAAAGGTAAACAAACAAAATCTGGAAGGGGGAGGGGTAGGCCTAGGAAACATGCAAAAGTTGACATATCAGAGAAAAAGAAACCAGCAGAAGTCGCTTGGCGGAGGAAGAGAATGCAGTTATGTCGGATTTACTGGCTGAATGGTCTATTGCTCTCACAAAAGCCAAAAGATGAAAGAGTGACACTCTTCAGGAGTAAAAAGCTTCTTGTTCTTTCTGGAGAATTGGGCGGCGCAGCTGATCAGCCAAAGTGCAGTCTTTGTGGTGAACTAGAATATACACCTACTTCAAATTACATTGCATGTGAAGTTTGTGGAGGTAAGGAGGATTTTATTCAGTGCTTCTGTATGCAATCCCTTTGGTTATCTTGTTGGCGACTCTGTACTAAATATCTTGAGTTGGTTTTTGTCTCTCCTATATCTTGAATTGTTTCCCTGCAGCAATGCATTCATGTATTTTCTGTTGTACTTCATGCTTAACAAATGATGTGCCGTTATCTAGTATAACATTGTTGCTCTTCGGTCTGTTCTCCTCTGAGCCTGTTGTCTCAGTTTGTAGTTTTAAACAAGAATTGATAAGGGATAATGTGAATACTTATTTTATGAACAGTTGAACTTATTACTTATTTTATGAACAGTTGAACTGGAGTGTGGTTGTGACCTAAGTTGTTTGGACTCGGGGGAGGGTATCCGTGCATGTGAATCCAAGGGTTGGATTCGGCAAAAACTAAATTTTTAGATTCGGGGTATGGATCCAGATATGGACAGGGGTGCTGGGATTCGGCTAATCAATCCAAAATTATAAAATAGAGCTATAAAAAGGATATTCCAAATTTTGAAAGATCTTCTAGGTCGTCTTTCCCAAGACCCACCACTTCTTCTTTCAAGCTCTCTGGTTCTTCCCCTCAAAAAAGAAAGTCATTCAAGGCCTTCCACCAACTCTCCTTACATCGTTGCTACTGCCTACCAAAAGTCAGAACACGACCGCTTGAATTCTTAGTTTCTCGCTATTTGGCTTGAAACATGAAGCAATAAATATTGACCAAGAGGAAAAGCTAAAAAGCGAGACGAAGGGACTATAATATTTAAGGTCTGCCTTTCTCACGTCTTAATTCTGTTTTATCTTTATCAAAATCTCAATGTTCCTCAAAATTTGTCCATCCATTTTGGTCAAAGTATCTGGTGTGGGTAGACCAAATCTCACAGGTATCCTGCATCCGCACCCGTCTCGTGTCGACGTTGGTGAGGCTTCAAAAATGAAGAGTCTTTGCAACTTATGTTGTGACCAGAGATTTTATAGGAAGTGCTGCACAAGACAAGCTATCAATAGTTGTTTCTGTTTAATCCCTTTTTGGTTAAGCTCCCTTTCTTTTTACACGTGTTACATTATTTAATTTGTGTTCATGAGTTGCTTGAAAAAGACATTTTAACCTTTCAAGTATGTATCTTTGTCAGGAGACTCATATATCTTCATTGCACTTATGGAATTCTGTTATTGGGTGCATTTACATATTTTCCATGTTTTCTTCTTTTCTGTCTCTATATCTTGTAGCTTACCTTTTTCCTTTCTGATTACTCCATCCTGCAGACTGGTTCCATGGAGATGCTTTTGGTCTTACAGCTGAAAGAATTACTAAGCTAATTGGATTCAAGTGTCACGAATGTCGGCAAAGGAACCCTCCTTTTTGTGCTCATTTGCATGCGACCAATAGCAAGGGTAAGCAGGTTATGTTGGAGAGTACAGAGTGTAAATCTGCAGATGAAACATTTGACATTGAATCTCTCTCAAGTAAGGGACCACTAGAACAGAAATCTCATTTGAATGATGAATCAGGATCTTGTTTTACTGGTGATAATGGTGAAAAGTGCCCGCAAGGGACTCCTCTTGACTCATGCCATGCAGAGAATGGAAGTTTGCCTATTATTAGTTCAGAGCAGAGAAAAACTACTGATAGCTGTAGCGAGATGGACATTGTACTTCCAGAGGAACAACCGGGCTTATTGAATGACAATGTCAATGCTATCAAGGAGGATCAGAGAGTGTCGAATGAGTTGTTGACATCTAATGACAGCTCCTTGCTGAATGATGACGCTATAGAGTTGAATCCGAGGGAAGACATGGAGTAAATACAATCATTGTGACAGGATGTACATTATCCAAGTCTGGAATGGATTTGACAGAAACAGGATTACCTTTATTAACAAATGATCAACAGAGGGAGGAATGGTAAAGCAATGGTCGTTCTCACCTGTGGTAGATAGAGCTATTTTTGACGGAATTGAATTGTTGTCGGGGGGAAATTTTAGTTTCAGATCAATTTGTAGGTGTAATTGGAGGGGGGAAATTAGATAAGTGTTGATTCTGTTAATTAATCAACCTGATTTAGAAAAACTTTACTTTGCCTTTTCGTAGCGTAATTATAGGAATAGAATATTTATCTTTGTTGGAATTGATCGTCTTTCCTTGCTTGCTTAGTTAGGTTTAACTTGTATACATACCCCTTTGCATTCATTTGGGATGTAAAGACATTGAAATACAAAGAAGTCTTCCTTCTTTAGAGTCATTGCTGCCTTTTTGAGGTGAGTTTTTCTCACTTGCAGTATTAGAGGTTTCCTGTTTTTCCAGAAAGAGAAACCTTTCTCCTTCCTTGGAGTTGTCTGCAGCTAAACTGTCTCTAAAATCTTAATGCCACCACCTATCCCAGCTATGTGCTGATGAGACGCGATGCGTTGTTTAGGTGTTGGTTTGGCTCCTATGATGGGTAACTGTCACACGAGGAGGTGTGAGGCTACTTTAGGAGAAATATTTTTGAGATTGTTCTTCTGTTTTGGGACTTGTCTGTCGACTCTAAGCCTATGGCATTGAGTTTTAGATGCTTTTTTTCGACCACCGGAGCTAGAATTCCGATGAGGCAGACCTTATCTTCTGTCAAGACAAATATGTCTTTTGACAATTTTATCCAGTTTTTTCTTCTTCTTTTCTAAGGGAATGCTTACAAGATAAGTTCTTTCTATGTTGATGTATTATGTCTTCAAACTCAATGTAAACATCAGCAACATTGTCATATTCTTCATCCAAATTAGCAATACCCTCATTGAGTCTAGTGTTCTCTGGCAGCTCTTTGTATAGTCATTGAATGGGTACTTGTGAAGGCATAATTGCACCAGAAATGTGTATCTATGGACAATCACATGTATCTTTTTCTATGTCTCTATATGCATGTACTGAACATATATCACAAATTTGATACCAACTAGATGTATATATGCATAGATACACTAGAACATTAAAGATAACATTGATATATCAGTGATTTTGGAAATTGATTCCTTACCCTAACTAAGGTTCTTAATGGCATTTGGAAGGTACCTTAGGTGATGGTCATTGAAGTACAAGGGATAAAACATATAATGTTGTCATTAGCTGATGTAGTAAGAGTGGAACATACATTTAGGGGAAGGCAATCAACTTGTTGATTTTATAACTAATCAAGCTTTCTATTTTGCAAGTACTAATTGATCATATCATATATATATATAAGTATTCAAAACAAGATCTACCAACATAAGCTAAAACTATATTGAACCAAATTCCTAAGCAATGAATTAGAAGATATCATAATAAAGATTTTAGGGCAATAAATTAATTCATCACACTAGTAATCAGAAGCAACTCAAGCAATTTACCTTTTATCTCTCAATATAGAATTCTTGTTGATAAGCCATCCTTCATCTCCTACACAGTGGTATTAGCGAAAACTCAATTTGTGGGAAAGAGATATTCATGATGCATCGACTTAAAATTCAATTTCTTTAGATTTGTTATTGAGGACACTAATATCTAAAAGAGAACTTACCAGACACAAAGTTTGAGGTGACATGGCATTGAGTTCGAAATGTCTAAGCTGGATTTTTTTCAAGTTCGTTCAGTTTCTTTGAATGTTCTTGATTGAAATTTAGTGTCTCTTCCCCTTTTGCGAGATCGCCATGGCCAACATTGTAGATGAGTGAAATTCAGACGAAACTGAAAGAGGCGTTTATTTCTATGTTGGTCTAGTTTTTATCGAACTTTTGTTTAGTTGATCTATTTTGTTTCCTTTTTATTCGTTCTTTTTGGGCCGGGTCACTGGACTAGGCTTAATTTGTAAATATTGATTGAATTTATTTGAATAAATGGGCGTCAACCTTCTCTTAATATTAATTTTAAAAAGTGAAAATTTTATAAATGACATTTATTAGACTAATATTTTCAAGTTATAGCGGTTGAACAAAACTTTCAAGTTGCAACAGTAAAAAAATTCAGCTTGTAACATTTTATTTTTAAAAGAAAATCTTTTAAGTAATTATAAAAATCTTTTTTGAAAAAAACAAAAGATAAAAACGAAAATAAATTGATTTTGAAGAAAAAAATGGGAAAATAGATGTATTAATTAATTTTGAATTCATTGATGATAATTGTTAATTAGCATAATTTAGGAGATTCAAACTAATTAGGAATATTTATTTTTCTTAATTCACTCTAATATGTTAAAATTAATTAAAAAAATTTTGATTTTATCCATTTTTTCATTTTGTTGTGATGGATGAATTTTTATCTATATTAATTAAACATGGTGGTAGATGGGATCCTTCAGGTGGTAGCCATCGAGGACTCTTTCAAGGCGTTACAATCGTTTTCTTGGACATGATGATTATGAGAAAGGAAACGGGAGGGATGATTGTGAAGGTGGGGTAGTAAGGTGGTGAGAGAGAGGGGAAGGACTGATTGTGAATGTCGGGTAGATGGGTGACGGCGTGTAGTATTATGTAACGACCTGTTTAGTCGTTTTGAGCAACAGATTTTATTTCTGGAAAACTGGCTGAGACGACGGACCCCATGACGGACCGCCATGGGCACGACGGACCGTCGAGGGGGTCTCGTTTCAAAACACTTGGAAATTCTGAATTTGGGTACTGAAATCGACTCTCTGAACTTCGTGACGACATGGCAGGACGGACCGTCGTGGGCACGACGGACCGTCACAGACTCTTCAAGGAAATTGAGTCTCTGAACTCTATGACGGAGCAGCAGGACGGACCGTCGCAGGCACGACGGGCCGTCATAGGCTGCGTAATCCCAGGCTGGGTCGGATTTCTTTAAATGTTTTAAGGGACGTTTTTGACTATTCCTGCTTTAATTATAAAGTTAGTGGGTTAATGTTAATAAGTCCAATTACTTGGGGGTTAAAAAAAGGTAACCTTGAGTTAATTAGTGGGTTATTATTGCCATCTTTTATACTTAATTATATGCTAATTAGGGTAAAAGAAAGAGGGTTTGAATAAGAAAAATAGAAAGAACAGAGAGAGAGAGAGGATCGAACGAGAAGAAGGACAAAGGTTGGGAAATTGCTTGCTTGATCACTAATCTTCGGTGGAGGTAGGTTATGGTTTTTATGCTATTCGTAGTAAAACTCTTAATAGCGAATGATATGTATTGGTAGTATTGTAAACCCTGCTATATGCTTAATTGTATGCTTGCATGAATGTGGTTATATAATTGTGATAAAATAAGCATGATGAAGCTATTGAATCCCAAATCTTGCGAAACCCTAATCTCTTTGTTAATGATGATGCCTTGGTACAAGAGAAGGCTTGATGAACTAAAGTAATGAGAATGATAATGCCTTGGTATAAGAGGAGGCTTGATGAACGAACTTAATGAGATTAGGGGATCGGAGTGTCACGTTCCGACACATAGAATTAAGGGATCGGGTGTCACGAACCGACACGTAGTATTAGGGGGACCGGGTGTCACGAACCGACACGTAGAATTAGGGGATCGGGTGTCACGAACTGACACGTAGAATTAGGGGATCGGAGTGTCACGTTCCGACACATAGTAGTAGGGGATCGGAGTGTCACGTTCCGACACATAGAATTAAGGGATCGGGTGTCACGAACCGATACGTAGTATTAGGGGGACCGGGTGTCACGAACTGACACGTAGAATTAGGGGATCAGGTGTCACGAACCGACACGTAGATTTAGGGAATCGAGTGTCACGAACCGACACGTAGAATTAGGAGATCGAAGTGTCACGTTCCGACACATAGTAGTAGGGGATCGGAGTGTCACGTTCCGACACATAGTAGTAGAGGATCGGAGTGTCACGTACCGACACAAGAGGAATAAAGATAATGAGGGAGCGGAGTGTCACGTACCGACACAAGAGAAATAAAGATAATGAATCTTGAAAGATGTTAATATACTCAATCTAATGAACCTAATTCCCAAATGAGTATGGTATTGAGGCTTGAGTCCTCATGTGTGAACTTGGCAGTACTTATTAATGATTATAGAACTTGTTGTTGCTACATGTTGAGTATTGTAGTTGATTTTATAATATTACTTGATATATACTGTTCTCTATTTTGAGTTGGCCGATGATATCTACTCAGTACCCGTGTTTTGTACTGACCCCTACTTTTATGTTTTCTTCCTTGTTATTTATGGAGTGCAGCAAACGGACCGTCATCTTCAACTCAATCGCAATTCTAGCCAGTCTTCGTCACACCGGATCTTCAGGGTGAGCTAATGCTTCTAGCTTGGACTGGATCTTCTTCTTCATGTCTTGATGCCTTGAAGTTCCGGCATGGACTAGCTTTTACTTGTTTTAGCTTTTTAGAATACTCTTAGTTTAGTAATTTGATCATAGATGTTCTTGTGGTGATGACTTCCAGATTTTGGGGAATAATAGATGTTGAATTTTAGAAGTTATTGAATTGGTTTTTATTAATGAGTTAAGTCTTCCGCATTACTTTCTGTTGATATTATATTGAAATGTTAGGGTTTAGATTGGTTGGTTCGCTCACATAGGGGGGTAAGTGTGGGTGCCAGTCGCGGCTCGATTTTGGGTCGTGACATATTAGATAGGCATGGGTGCAGGTGCGAGAGGGATTAACGTGAATGGGTGGTTTAGAGTATAACGGTAATCAAGGGACTGTAATCGGTGTAAATCCCTAAATATGTGTAATTGATAATTACTGATTTTTAAAAAAAAAAGAACTACAATCAAATTAATTAACTACATCCTCCGTCCCATTTTAAGTGGCAATATTTGATCTTGCACAGAGTTTAAGGAACAATGAAAATTTTGAAATGTTTACAAATTGCCCTTCAATAAGTAAATTCAGTTTACTCCCTCCTCATAAATTTATTAGAGTAATCTTTAAAATTAAGTTGGACAATAAGAACAAAAGTTGAATTGTACCTTTAAATACATACCATATAATGAAATGTGACAATTTTTTTGGGAGTTGGGCTGACTAAAAAGGATAATGTTGTTACATAAAATGGGACGGGAGAGTATTGATAATTAATCATATAAAATATAAAAAGATTAATCATTAATAAAATAATTTTTGATTGATTTTTAAATAAATTTAAATTTAACTGATATGTTACTATCCGTAATAAAATGTTATAAGAAGAATGTTTTACTCGTAATATTGTCTCTTGAATGTGTATATAGTGTGATTTAAATTTTATAAATGACATTTATTAGATTAACGTTTTCAAGTTATAGCAGAATAATAAAACGTTCAAGTTGTTACAATAAAAAATTTCAGGTTGTAACATTTTATTTTAAAAAAAATGTTAAGTAATGTAAAAATTTGTTTTGAAAAAAGTAAAACGAGAAAGGAAAATAACTGACTTTGAAGAAATAATGTAAAAATACGAAAATAGATATATTAATTAATTTTAAATTCAGTGATGATAATTTTTAATTAGCATAAATTTAGGAGATTCAAACTAATTAGGAATATTCAATTTCCTTAATTAACTTTAATCTGTTTAAAATTAATTAAAAAAATTGATTTCATTCATTTTCTTCAAAGTTTCTGTCTTTTCATTTTTTTTTTCATAATTCTTGTCATTGACGAGTAAATTCAATTTTTTTGTTTGAAAGTTCTCATTTTATTGTGATGGACAAATTCTTATCTATATTAATTAAACATGGTGGTAGATCGGATCCTTCGGGTTACAATCGAGGACTCTTTCGAGGCGTTACAATTGTTTTCTTCGACATAATGATAATGAAAAACGTAATGGGAGGGACCATTGTGAAAGTGGGATAGTGGGGTAGTGAGAGAGATGGGAGGGACGATTGTGAAGGTGGGGTAGTGGGGTAGCAGTGTGTAGTATTGAATAGGCGTGGGGGGGATGGGGTGGAATTAACGTAAATGAGTGGTCTGGAGTGTAATGCTAATCAAGCAACTGTATCAATTTGCATATTTGTGTAATTGATAATTACTGATTTAAAAAAAAAAGGATTTGCAATCAAATTAATTAACCATTAATAATTAATATATAAAATGATTAATCATTTAATAAATTAAATTTTAATTAATTTTTAAACAAAGTTAAATCTAATCGATTTGTTATTATCCGTAAATGAACGGTTATAAGTAAGAATTTTTTAAGAGTAGATTTAAAATTCAAAATATTGTCTCTTAAATGTGTATATGTTCTGATTTAAATTTAATAAATGACTTTTATTAGACTAATATTTTTAAGTTATAGCAGTAGAATAAAACTTTCAAGTTGTTAGAATAAATAATTTTAGGTTGTAACATTTTATTAATTTTTTTTAAGTAATTGCGGAAATCTCTTTTGAAAAAAAATAAAAAGAAAATTAATTAATTTTGAAGAAAAAGAAGAAAAAAATGGAAATAATTTTATTAATTAATTTTGAATTTATTGATGATAATTGTTAATTAGCATAAATTTAGGAGATTCAAACTAATTAGGAATATTTATTTTCCTTAATTCACTCTAATCTATTAAAATTAATAAAAGAATTTGATTTTATTCATTTTCTTCAAAGTTTCTCTTTCTTGTTTTTACATAATTCTTATCACTGACGAATAAATTCGACTCTTTTGTTTGAAAAATCTTCATTTTGTTGTGATGGACGAATTCTTATCTACTTTAATTAAACACAGTGATAGATGAGATCCTTCAGGTTACAATCGAGGATTCTTTCGAAGCGTTACAATCGTTTTCTTCGATCTTTTTGATGATTAGAAACGAAATGGGAGGGAGAATTGTAAATATGGGGTAGTGGGGTGGTGAGAGAGATGGGAGGGACGATTGAGAAGGTGGGGCAGTGGGGTGGCGACGTGCAGTATTGAATAGCCCGGGGGTGGGGGGGGTGGGTGGGAGGGGGGGTTAACGTGAATTGGTGATTTTGAGTGTAATAATAATCAATGAAACTGTAATTTATGTAAATCCCTGAATTTGTGTAATTGATAATTATTAATTTAAAAAAGAATTGCAATCAAATTAATTAACTATTAATATTTAATAATATTAAAATATAAAAAGATAAATCATTTAATAAATTAAATTTTAATTGATTTTTAAATAAAGTAAATTTAATTGATATGTTATAATGTGGAATTAAAGTGTTATAAGTAAAAAAAAATTAAGAGTAAGTTTAAAAGTTGTAATATTGCCTCTATTTATTTTCCTTAATTCACTCTAATCTGTTAAATTAATTAAATAAAATCTGATTTTATTCATTTTCTTCAAAGTTTCTCCCTCATTATTTTTTTCTCAGAATTTTTCTCACTAACGAGTAAATTCAATATTTTTTTTTAATTTGAAAAATCTTAATTTTCTTGTGATGGGGGAATTCGTATTTATATTAGTTGAATATGGTGGTAGATGAAGCCTTCAGGTTACAATCAAGAACTATTTCGAGACGTTACAATCCCTTTCTTCAACCCGATGATGATGAGAAACAATATGGGAGGGACGATTGTAAATGTGGGGTAGTAGGAGGAAAATGTGGGGTAATGGAGTGGCGGCGTGTAGTATTGGATAGTCGTGGGGAGGATTAACGTGAATGAGTGATTTAGAGTGTAACAGTAATCAATGAACTTTAATCAGTATAAATTTCTAGATTTGTGTAATTGATATTTATTGATTTTAAAAAAGAACTGCAATCAAATTAATTAACTGTTAATAATTAATAACGTAAAAATATAAAAACTTAATCATTTAATAATAATTTTTAATTAATTCTTAAATAAAGTTAAATTTAATTGATATGTTATAATCGAAAAATAAATTGTTATAGTAAGTAAGATTCTTTTAAGAGTAGATTTAAAACTCATAATATTTTCTTCGGAAAAGGGTCTAAAATACCCTTGACAATATTGAAAATGGTACAAAATTACTCTTCATCCACCTATTGGCTTTAAGATACCATTCTCACCCACCTATTGACTCCAAAATGCCCTTGTCATCCATCTTTAGGTTCAAAATTGACCACTTATTTAACTATTTTACATTTAAACTATTATATATATATTTTTTAAATATGTGGCACTCACTATTTGTTATAATTTAACTTATTAGTATAATTTATAAATCAATCCACTACCCACTCATTACTAATTAAACCCACCAAATTAATAAACCTGTCATATTACTATTGTCAATGAGTTTTTTTAAAAAGTTGAGGCGAAAATATCTATAGAATTAAATTATCATACATTCAAGTGTCTAAATAAAAATTACCGATAAACTTAAAAGTCTGACTATGTTCATCTTAATTATTTTTTCATCTCAATTATGTGATGTTACTTCATAGATAACTTTTTTTTAAAAAGGCATAATACATAAATGTGCCCTTTAACTTGGCTTCTTATCACATTTGTGCCCTTCAACTTTGATGTGCACAAATAGACACTTAAACTTGTATAAAATTGAATAAATAGACACACATGTCTTACATGTCATCCTACATGTCATTTTTTGTCCCACGTGTATTGTTTCATGTAGGGCTCATGTGTTTATTTATTTAAATGTTGGATAGTTAAAGTGTATGTTTGTGCATTATGAAAGTTGGAGGTCAAAATTAAAATTAAAAGCCTAGTTTAGGGTCCAATATATGTATTATGACTTTAAAAAATAATATATAAAAGGTTTTAAAAACAAATCATAAGTATTTATAAAATTATATTTTAAAAAAATGCATGAATTAATTCGAGATGTACTACTTCTTTACCTTTAATCATAAATTTTGAATTGAAAGTTGAAAGAGAATCCTATTGAAAGTGTCCTCCTAAATAAGCGGCTCAACTTAAATTTAATTGGGACTTCGATTCAGACTCAAATAATTTTGGATGTCATTTCAGAAATCTATAATTTCGTCGTGTTTTAGTAGTGTTTTATGGCGATTTTTGATATTATAATTGGTTTATTAATTTGGAAGGGTTTAGTTAGTAATGAGTGGGTAGTGGGTTGATTTAAAAATTATATTAATAAATTAAATTATAACCAATAGTTGAGCGCCAAGTATATTAAAAAATATTTAAATAATTTAATTTAAAACCGTTAAATAAGTGGTCAATTTTGAACCCAAAGATGGATGACTAGGGTATTTTGGAGTCAATAGGTGGATGAGAAAGGTACTTTGGAGCCAATATGTGATGAAAGATAATTTTGTACTATTTCTAATACGTCGAGCGTATTTTAGGCCATTTTCCGTACTTTCTTTTAAATGTGTATATAACCATCTAAGATAAAAGAAAACATTAATTGGGCCTTTGTCTTCTAATGGGCTTTTGATCCATTTCCTCTCTAAACAAAAATTCAAAAAATAGCTTAATACTAAAATTTTCTTCCTTTCGCTACAGTCCATCTTCTCCACCACTGCAGCCACTGTTTTGCTCTCGTTTTCAATGGCCACAGACAACAAATCAAAGCAAAAAACGAAGAGTAACAACAAGAATAGGCAACGGTATCGTCCAAACAATGTTAGCCTCCTTAATCATTCTCTATTTTGCTGATCTATAGATGTAAAAAAGCTGTCTTTTTTTGGTAAAGTTATTTGGTAACTAACTATGGTTTTTTGTTGCATAAAATAGAAATCAGTGAAGAAAGGTGCATACCCTTTACGTCCAGGAGTTCAAGGGTTTTATATAACATGTGACGGTGGAAGGGAACGACAAGCCTCTCAAGAAGCTGTTAATGTTATCGACTCTGTATGTATAGTTTTAAAGTTGCTTTCTTTTTTGATAATTAAAATTGGGGGTGCAGTAAATGGGGAGGGAATTATGAGTTGGGGAATCGAACTCTTTAGTTAGCTACTAAAAATCCCATTTAAAGTTGCTTCATTTATGCTTATCTTGAAATACTGTATGTTGATTACTTTAATGTGTGGGTGAAGATATTCATTTCTGCATTCACTAGTTAAATATGTGTGCTTTATTTACTTTCTTCCATTCCAGTCTTTCTGTTTTGCTTATGAGGGTTAATTTGACTAATTTTCGAACATAATTAAGACGTGGTGATTTATGTTGTTCAGATATGAATCTAGAGCATACTTTGTCTTCTTGTTTTTCCATTTATTCCTTTGTGGTCTATTGGAGACAACCCCTCTACCTCTCAAGGTAGGGGTAAGGTTTGTGTATACTCTACCCTCCTCTGACCCCACTTGTTGTAGAAATGAAATTTAGATATCTATGGAAGAGAAGTCAATATTTTACTTGATTGAACATCACAGTTCCCCCTTTATGGATAAAGTACAAGTAACTAGATTGAGAAAGACATTTGTTTGTTTGTTTTTATCTCCGATTAGAATTCAGTTTCTGCAAATATTTCTATTAATTCTAAATTGGTTAAAATTAGACTTGCAAAAATCCATGCCCAAAATGTGATGTCCAGAAAAATCACCGTGTTTGTTGCTATTGGTAGTGACTCTAGAAGCAGCATCGGATCTAAGTTTCACAAAGGGGTTCAGTTGAATCCCTTTTCATCAAAATTTTGATGGTGCAAACAGGGCAGGATTCACCAAACATCTTCTGTGTATATAACCGAAGTTTTAAATGTAGTAAAGGTGGTTTAAAAATTGCTTTATGTCCTAAATATGGCATTCTTGCACTTCTTTTGAATCCCATTTTTAGGAATTCTGGCTCTGTCACTGTCTAAAAGGATAAAAGGATATTGTGGTTCTTGGTGATCATCCAATTCAGGTCTCGTACCTGGTACCTTTCAAAGTTATTAGGTTGAATTCCTCCCAGGAGATCCAAGTGTCCAAGTTTGATATTGCGTGAAATTTTCCATTTCTCCCGCAATTTTATGAGAAAATGACAAAAATGGCCCCTGATGTTTGAGATAGGTTTAAAGTAGTCTTTTGAACATATCTCTGAGCAGTTTTCGTCATTTAAGTTCTCCAGAAGTCAGCATTTTCAAATTTTTATCAAATATTTAACAACTTTGATTGTTTACTTAATGAGAGCTACTTGGAGTTTTTTTTTTGGTTGCAGTTTCTGGTATATTTGGTCCATCTTCTGGTTTCTGGTGCAATTTTTAGGCGCAAGTTCTGTTTTTTGGGTCCGTCTCTGGTATCTTGTGCAATTATTTGGTGTTGCAATTTTTGAAATATGATAAACTGGTGTTTCTAATCAAATTTTTGTTTTGATAGTTCCCTTTAAATCTACCAACTAAAGTTTGTAACTTGTTTTGGTGATAGAAAGTGTTATTTTCGACAAACTTAAGGATCAAAGTTCCTCAGGTGTACAGTTATGAGACTATTTTAAACCTGCCTGAAAACATAAGGGATCATTTTGTCATTTTCTCGCAATTCTACTTCTGCTCTATGATGAATTTTTGACATCATAATGGTCCATTGTCTTCCAAATCTTTAACGTTTTATCTGTAACACATATTTACTGATAACTAAGGTTGTTTTATATATCAGCATCAAAGGGTATGTTCTCATGTACTAAGAGAACATGCGAAGAAGTTCTTACAGGTTGCGTGAAGAACTAATAAAGTCAATCATGTCCTCAACATCGAAATTTGCTATGTTGCTCCAAAAGGAAAGCAAAGAAACCACATTTTACCCAAACAAATCAAGGATGAGGATGTCTAACCGATTTTTCCATACTATGTAGTATATTTTTTCCTTTTGCTCAACTTATTTCTTGTGAAAGTTGATTCCATATTTCTTACTTTACAAGCAAGGTAATTGTCACTGCGAACCTGTTTAAAGGCTGTTGGTGAAGGTGTATACTATGGACGTCACTGTAAAGTTGTATTTGTCCATATTTCTTTAGCTCGTCGTGGTCAAACAAGTAGTTAGTTTTATTCATGCATGTCCTCAAATAAGTGCTTAGTTGAATATTGTAAGCTGACAATTATCTCAGAAAAAGATCAAACACAGACTCAGCTGTGAATCTTGAGTAAGAAAGAATGGACAAAGTTAGTTATTGTGTAATGATGATTACTTCCTTGGACTTCAATAAGTTGCCATGGTTCCATGTTGGTTAGTAAGACGAGTTTCAATGCCTAGAATACCAGAAAGGACAAGCTCATAAGGTAGCCTAGGAAGAGTCTAAAAACACACTTCTGTACTGGAAATTTTTGTTCACGAGACTTCCTATGCTCTTTCTACTATCTAATGGATGTCAAATCAGAGAATTCATCTTTCAAGAATCAAAAAACTGTAAAAGAAACTGTCTTCAAACTATTTTTGGCCTCTTTAGTATGAGTTCTGAAGCCTTTGCTCAGATATTAAGCTAGGCTGATGTATGATTCGTGGAGAAGTCTTAAAACAGAGAGATTGCTTTCTTGTTTTTTTGATTGGTTTACTGTTGGTTGTGTAGATGTGACCCATGATTTTTTTTCTTACATTTTGTGCAGTTTTATGAAGAGCTGGTGCAGGGGACAAATTCAAACTTAGGACAGGTAGAATTATCAGAAAAACCTGTAAACAAAAAGACTGTTTTCAAATATTCTGATTCTTCTAGTAGTGATGATGATGATGAAGATGGAGAAAATGGGAACGGCGAGGACCAGACCAAGGAGGAGACTTCAAAAATTGAGCAACATCAGGAGAAAACTGACGATGAGATTGACAGCTTAAAAACTGGTGCATCCAAGCCTGAAAACAAGGATAACACCTCTACTGATGAACTAATACAAGGAAATACTGAAAATAAGGAGGAGCTAGAGAATACTCTTGAACAGAAAGATATTGAAGTTGGGGAGCCACCTGCAAAGAAACAATGTGTGGAAAAAGAAGCAGCAGAAGCTGGAAATATTGCATTTGGTAAGACAGAGGAGAAATCTATTGATAGACTAATTGATGCTGAGCTTGCTGAGTTGGGAGACAAAAGCAAGGTAAGTAGATGTACTTTTTTCTTATTGTTTTAAGTAAGCTGCAGGCCTACAACATTAATTCCTATGCTATGTAAGTCTATACTATGGCTTCGCTTCTTTATGTGTGTATGTGTGTCGTCTTCTGCTTATCCTTGTAGTTCATGGAAGATGTTTGTTAGGGCCAGGGCATCTCTGTTTGAACAAAATGGAATGCAATGCCTTTATAATCTCTCACTGAAAGGGGCTGGGATTGTTCCCTCTTCTTTGATTTCGTGGTTGAAGTGGTCTTATTTACTGGAATAAAGTGTATATATATATATATATATATATATATATATATATATATATATATATATATATATATATATCTGAATACTCTTGTACTAAAACTTTTGTACAAAACTGCACTATCTTAGTGCAGATATATCTTTTACAATAATCCTACAATCATTTAGCTTCAAAAAAAAAAGAAGAGAAAGTGACTCCTTTTGCCCTGAGTTTGTGTTGTTTCTCATTTGATTTTATCTAAGACTAAAAGCACCAACTCTGGCTGATATAACTGTCTGAGCCAGTTAACATAGTGTTTGAGCCAGTTAACATAGTGGGTGATGCCAAGGAGAGTAACTCTAACAGTGAAGATACAGAGTAGTTATGCCAACCTCTCTGGCACAGGGAGAGATGGAAAATCATCCCAGCTTGTATTTGATGGTCAACGTGGAAAGAAAGGAACCTTAGATGTCATTAGAACAAGAGCAACACTATTCAGAAGATGAAGATGAATTGTCTCGTTTTGTTTCATTTTTGGTGTAAACAGGAGTATATGGAAGATCTAGAATCAGTTGTGAATGTCTTAGGATCCCTGTTAATTTTGTCATAGGATTGAAGATCTTCCGTTGTACTCTCTTTAATCTGTAATTAGGTTTGGAAATAGACATACAAATTGTTACCTTCTCTAAGAAAAAAAAATATAATTCTTGGTAATTTGTCTCAGCATATATCTTTGTAACATGTTGCTTTTTTTCTGCAAACAGAGGCGTTTTAGCTACCTAGACACAGGTTGCAACGGTGTTGTGTTTGTTCACATGAGCAAGAAAGATGGAGATCCCAACCCTAAGGAAATCGTTCAACATATGCTGTCCTCACTTGCCTTGACAAAGAAACATGTATCAAGGTTCTTTCATCTGCTTAAGATTTATTCGTAGATCTCTGCAAGTATATTTACTTTTGGAGTTTATTCCATAGATATTCTAAATGTGGAATATGCCATATGCCATATAGGCTACTGTTTAATCTCTATTACTCAAGAATGTCATAACCTTTAACAGGTTCATCTTGCGAGTGTTACCAGTTGAAGTAACATGTTATGCATCAGAGGAGGAAATTGGAAAAGCAATAACACCTCTCATTACAAAATACCTACCTGCTGAAAGCGACACTCCAAAGAAGGTATTATTTATACCTCCTGGACCATTATTTTCACTGTGAAGTATCTTCTCTTGCCATTAATTGAAAATCTTTGTCTAATGCTTGACACGTATACCTGGAAATGAAACTTTACAAATTACTGCCTTTGTGGATGTGCTATGCATTTAGAAGAGGCCTTGCACTTAATTGATCCTGAACCTTTCAGCTGCACAATGACCACTATTCTTTAGATATTGGAGTTCCGTTTTCAATGTTTTTCTGATATATAAGTGTCAGAGATGTGAATATAGGATGGAAATATGTGGTACGCATTTATGTTGCAGTTAACTTGCTATTTTTAGCAGGGTGAATCAAGCTTCTAGCCTAATTAATTTCTGTCATAGTTTGCAGTGCTTTATGAATCCCGAGCAAATACTGGAATCAACAAGATAAAAATCATTGATGCTGTGGCTAAATCTGTTCCTTCACCTCACAAAGTTGATCTTAGCAACCCTGAAATAAACATAGTGGTTCAAATAGTCAAGGTACATATCATTGCTTAATGCTTATAAATGTGCTCTATTGCTTTTCAAATTTCTCTGCTATACAGTTACTCATGTTCTGAGTGTCTTGGATTGATCAGAATTTTTACTTTCATCTTCTCTTTTTGTTAGTATGCAAAGTAGTGTTGTCAAATGTGCGCTTAAGCCCTGAAGCGAGGCTTTAAATGTGTTGAGGGCTTTGCCTCGCTGAACGTGGGCTTTTGTGTCGTCATCAAGGTTCTAAGGCATACTTCTTTCTTGCCAATGGGCCTCTTCTGAAGAGGCAATGCCTAAGTAATTGATATTTCACTTTATTTTATTCAACTTCTTTGTTCATAGGTTTGTCATTCATGCTTATAATTGTTAGTCTTGGACTTAACATATATTTGTATTTTTTCTCCCTTTGCACTTTTTTCTTTGAAGCCCTCACTTTTAGTGCGCTTTGTGCTTAAAGCCCCAATGGGCCCCTTTTTTTGCGCTTTTTGCTTTTGATAGCATTATGCAAAAGATACTCCACTAGTCAGCTCAGGGCAAAAGAGGAAAAAACTGTCGAAGAGAATCTATGCTCAGTGTATCTCCCAAGAGAGTTCAGTTTGACTTTGTGCAATCGAGCGATGTGCTTGAGAGCTAGATTTTACTCTCTTCCCAAGGTCCATGTGTTTCATGATTTAGGCAGTGTCTGGAATGCATACTAACCCTCGTCCTTCCCTGTAATGAAGTCCTAAATGAAACCTGTTTTACTTTAGGCATCACCGTAGCCATTTCAGATGGAGAGAACAGCATAATTCAAATTCCAGCAGTAACATTCTATATCACTCATTATGTGGTTAATCTGTTCATCAATCCTGTAGCACATGCAGAACCTATTAGCAAGGTCCAAATTCAAAAATGCTAAGATTAATTCATATCAAGAATCTTTGATAGGAGATAATTGGATATGTCATTAGAACATAATGGGAAGCTTAGCAATGCAGGAATAGCAATAACATTTTGAGAATATATGCAGTCTAGTAACAAGGGGACAGGTATGACACAACATCCAGATTAGATAGATTTCTCTTCTCTGATGAATGGGATGAAGTATTCAGAAGCATCAAACAAACATTATTGCACAAGGTTACCTCTGACCATAATCCCATAGTGCTTCAAAGTGGGAATTGGAAACTTATGAGATCCTATTTCAAATTTGAAAATTGGTGGCTACAGACAGGATTTTCTGGATAGAGTGAAGGAATGGTGGAGCTCTATAGTATGTGAAGGGAGGCCAAGCTTTATCCTAGCTTTCAAATTGAAAGCTCTTAAGGATAAATTGAGGGAATGGAGTAAAACACCCCAAGGAAACTTAGCCTCTCAGAAACAGAGTATTCTCAATCAAATTGCTGAATTAGAAGAAGTGCAAGATCAAAGAGCTCTTAATGAGGATGAGATTCAACTGAAGGCTGATCTCCTTATAGAGTTAGAAAATTTAGCAAAATTTTGAGGAGATATCTTGGCGACAAAGATCTAGGGTCAATTGGTTGAAGCAGGGAGATAAGAACACAAAGTTCTTTCACAAAACAACCAACTCTCACCGGAGATACAACAACATTGACGAATTAAATGTGGATGGTGAAGCAATCAAAGATCCAGAGTTAATAAAAAAAGAAATCATAGACTTCTACCAGAAGCTATATTCTGAAACTGAGACATGGAGACCCTCGGGTAGCTGCAGGGAAGTGCACAAAATTTCTGAAGAAGACAATAGGATGCTACAGAGAGAATTTGAGAACCAAGAGATATGGGAGGATGTAAAGCTTTGTGGTGGAGACAAAGCTCCGGGTCCTGATGGTTACACCATGGCCTTCTATACCCACTGTTGGGAGGTTGTTGGGGAGGAAGTCATTGCTGTAGTTAAAAATTTCCAGGAGAGATGTTTCTTTGAGAGAAGCTTCAACTCCACCTATGTGGCGTCAATTCTCAAAAAGATGGGTGCAAAGAAACTCACAGGTTTTAGACCTATTAGCTTAATTGGTAGTGTGTATAAAATAATCTCCAAGGTGTTAACTGAGAGGCTTAAAAAGGTTATGCACAAGCTAGTGGACACACAACAACTTGCTTTCATTAAAGGAAGACAGATCATGGATGCTATTTTGATGGCTAATGAATGTGTGGATTCTAGGATTAGAAGCAAGGTGCCAGGCATTTTATGCAAGCTGGACATTCAGAAAGCATATGACCATCTCTACTGGATTTTTTTGTTGGAGACCTTATCCAAAAGAGGTTTTGGTGGTAGATGGATGAGATGGATAAAGTTTTGTATCAGTACTGTGAAATATTCTGTTCTCATCAATGGCTCTCCTACAGGTTTCTTCTCTTCACAAAGAGGATTAAGACAGGGAGATCCCTTGTCTCCTTTCTTATTCATTATAGTTATGGAGGGACTCAATGATATGTTGAGGATTGCTCAAGAGAAACTATGGTTTAGGGGCTTCAGAGTATCAAATAGGGTGGGTTGTGACATGGAGATCATACACTTACAATATGCTGATGATACTTTGGTTTTCTGTGATGCCAACAGAAATCAACTGATGGTTCTTAGAGTTATATTTGTGCTATTTGAAGCCATATCAGGACTACATATCAATTGGGAAAAAAACTTTATATACCCAGTGAATGAGGTCACTAATCTAATCTCTCTGGCTGGTACACTTGGGGGAAAGACTGGTGACTTACCAACCGTATATTTGGGCATGCCACTAGGAGCAGAAAGCAAGTCCTCAGGAATCTGGAATGAGGTGGTCGAGAAGTGTGAAAGAAGATTGGTCAACTGGAAGAGTCAATATCTCTCCCTTGGTGGGAGACTCACTCTCATCAATAGTGTTCTCGACTCCATGCCTACCTATATGATGTCTGTCTTTCCTATCCCAGGTGGGGTCATTGACAGACTTGATGCAATAAGGAGGAATTTCCTATGGGAAGGAAATAGTGACACTAAGAAATTCCACTTGGTTAAGTGGGATGAATTGATTGGGAGCAAATAGAAAGGAGGGCTTGGGGTAAGGAATTTGAAGATTCAGAACCAAAGCCTTGTGATGAAATGGCTATGGAGACTAGCATCTAGTGAACAAGCACTATGGAAAGAACTTATCAAGCAGAAGTATGAAATGGAGGATAACTGGTCTACCAAAATGGTCACTAGTACTTATGGAACTAGCATCTGGAGGGCCATCAGAAACCTTTGGCCAAAATTAAGAGAAAATTGCAGCATTAGAGTAGGAAATGGCATGAAGGTCTTCTTCTGGGAGGACAACTGGTTAGAACAAGGCTCCCTACAAACCCTCTTCCCAGATATCTACATCTGAAGCAACAACAAAAAGGCATTGTGGCAGAAGTTTGGTCAAATCAGGGATGGAATTTGAGTTTTAGAAGACCCCTAAATGATTAGGAGATCCAAAGACTAGTAGATTTCTTTGGAATCCTTGAACAATTCAAAGGAACCTCCACCTCCCTAGATAGATTGTTTTGGAATCATGACTGCAACGGAAATTTCAGAGTGAAGGAAGCTTACAAAAAGTTGAACTCTTTCACCCATCAGGTTACTTAGGCTGGCCATGGAAACTTATCTGGAAAGTTAAAATACCTCTTAAAGTGTCCTGTTTCACTTGGCTACTAGCGAAGCAGGCTGTCTTAACTCAGGAGAACCTCATGAAAAGAGGTATCCAACTAAGTCCTAGATGTTTCCTGTGTGGAGAAGAGGCTGAAACAGTCAACCACCTCTTTCTTCACTGTAGGATCACTAATATTTTGTGGAGCATTTTCATCAATTCGAAGGACCTACTTTGGGTGATGCCAAGAAAGATGGAAGATCATCCCCACCTGTATCTGGCGGTCTGTGTGGAAAGAGAGGAACCTCAGATGCTTCCAGAACAAAAGTAACAGCATCCAGAAGATCAAGATGAATTGCTTGGTTTTATTTCATTTTTGGTGTAAACAGGAGTATATGGAAGATCTAGAATCAGTAATGAATGCTTTAGGCACCTTGTAATTTTTGTTTATTTAGGATTAAAGATCTTCCTGATACTCATTTGTAATTAGTAAACCTGTAACAAGTTGTGGCAGGTTTGATTTTTTGGAATATAATACAAGATTGTTACCTTCTCAAAAAAAAAAAAAAAAGTAACCAGGTAGCCTCGTGCAGTTTAACAAAGTCTCCTTTGTCACTATTTATTTGTAAAGTTTGGAATGTTTCCAGCAGAATTTGATGCAAGATATTTTCTTCTAGGTTTTTTTTTTGAGATGGTAACTTATATTATTATATATCGGTGTAAAGGCTACACCGTGAGCCATCTTTACATTCTCAAAAAGAGCAAAAGCCATCCTTGTTCTACCCTCAAAGGTTCTAGAAGTTATAAAATTGATTCTATATCTTCAGTGAATTCCTCTTTATACCAAAAATAGCTTGAAAGGAGACAATTTAACTCGATTTCGTGGATTGAGATGCTAGAGTCTTTTCAACTGTAATACTTTGATGTTAGAATCAGTTTGCTCCAACTTCCAGTACTAATTTTTACAATTTTTTATCCACTTTTATTTAGAATATATTGAACTTCAACCCTTACCGTAATAGTTGTGCCCAAACAAAATAAAGGGAAAACTCGCTGCAGTAAGCTTAATGTCATGCAATAGGGTCAGGTGAAGGGCTGGACCACAGTTACTTTATGCAATCTTAAGTTGCATGTCTGTAAGAGTCTGTTTCCATGGCGTTAACCCCTGGACCACATTGGGTCCATTATGCACAAACAAAAATGAGACTCCAAAGTTAGAATGGGGAGGGAGTACGTTTGAAAGACCCCTACCATTTAGGGCTTTTCTGTTTCTTCAAAGACCTGAATCAAATGTGCAGCAGTATAGGAGTTTTTGGTTTAGTTCATTAATGTGAGGTGTAGGTTCAAAGAAATCCTTCGCGAGACCTTGCTTAAACTGATTTGTTCTTTTCTGTTTGTATCTCACCTTCTTATCCCCCAGTAAGGGTGTGGCACACCCCTGTTGTTCAACATATATGTTCTCATCTCTTTACAGATCGAAATGTTCAAAAGAAACATGTCTGATATTTATTTTCTTCATATTTTGCAGACCGTGTGCTTGCTTGGAGTTGTTGAAAAGTACAAGGAGTTGTCCAAGTATAACTTGAGGCAGCTTACCTCTAAAAACTAATTCTACCGCGACATCATACAGAGTTCGGTTAAAGCATCGGGATCAAAGAGAACTCTGCTGAATGCTTTAAGATCTGCTATGTCTGATATAGAGGTTATGCATTCAATGATCATGTTTTAGGTTTGGTTTATATAATGTTTTAGGTTAGTTTGAAATTTTACTGGAAACTTTATGTTAAAGATTTGATTATGTTTTCAGCTCAACTTATGGCAGTAATTAACACAGTTTAACTTTGTGTCTGTTGCCTTTGCTCTATTGCTTTTGTTTTCATGATTCCAAGTGACAATATAATCGAATTAACGAATTCTCTACACTGTATCTTAAGCCAACATAGGTGGCAAATCCAATAGATTCTGCATAATATAAGTGAAGTTATATTATGCAATAATGAAAATAATGAATGCACTTTAACCTGTCACAAATAATTTTATTTGATATGGTTAGTTAAATGGTAGGAGTTGTTTGAAAAAATATGCGATAATTTATTTTTTAAGCAGAAAGTTATGAGGAAAACAAAAGAAATTGACTTGGTTATTGAGTGGTTAGGGGGTAAACAAAGCAGGAAAGAGGGGAAAAAGGAATGAATGAGAGTTGATTTCATATATGGTCACTTAACTTTATCTAATGATACAAATTCTTTAATTTTTCGTGTGTAATAAGTCTATGAATTTAGCCCGAAGTGGATATATTCATACCTTTTTTTAATCCCATTTTTACATTTACAAGTCTTTTTTTTTATGTATAACCCACATTCTCAATTTTTCGTGTATATTTAGCCCATGGATCTAAAGCCTGGAGCACTCAACATTTTTTTCGCAAAAAGCTTTATGACTTTCGTTAATGAATACTCACATCATTCTTTTAACGCAAGTTTTTACATTTGCAAGCCTTTGTATCCCGAGCATCCAAAAATTTTTTCTCAAAAAACATTACGAGGACTAATGAACTGGGAACTTTCATATTCACACTATTTTCTTAACGTCCATTTCACATTTGCAAGTCTTTTTTTTATGAATCACCCAAGTTTCCCCATATTTTATGACATTCAGAGCCCTCAAAAAAAATTTCTCAAATAACTTTAGAAGCTCCCTCTCTGTTCCGCCCACCCCCTCCCCCCACCACCCCCTGCACCCCCTCGAGGCCGGTTTGTAATTTTGCCTTTTCAAAAAAAAAAAAAAAAAAAATTGCCTTTTCCTTTTAATAAAAACAAATGATAAAAATATGGTTGTATAACTATGCTCTTAATATAGATTTATCAAGAGACTTTAAGATTAACCTAACAGTTTCACAACCCATTGCGTTGTGTCACTCAGTCAAATGATGGTTCTTAAACTACCACCATATCTGTGGCCAAAAAAGACAAACATGACAAAAATTTTAAAGATTGACGTGAGAATGCAAAGAGGATATTCTCCCCAAAATAAATTTGGTAAACAGACACTGTAAAGTCTTCTGTTTCAGCATTTTGATATGATTTCAGATACCATCTCACTCCAAGGAATTTGAAAAAAATAGAAGTGTTTTCTATATTCTCATATTATTGTGAGAGTACACAAACAAACTTTTCCTCTTTCTCATACATATGAAGAGAGGATTCTCCAAACAACAGGAAATAGTAACTAAAACAATTCCAACTACATTTGTTCCATCCATATGAAAAAAGAATAACAATTCTACACTAAACACCTAACTACACACTAGGCTTGTATAGCTTCTCAACCATCTTCCTGTACTCTGCAGACAAAGAAAGAAAAAGAAACTATTTAAGAACAGTCTCACTAAGTCGATATACTCATAATTTCAATTTACAAGAAAGCACCTTCTTGATTGCACCAAAGAGCAGCAGCTTGAGTGTTCAGAGGTGAGCTTATGTTTGGCTCTGGTTTAACATTACAAGAACAAGTTAATTATTAGCAAATGGTTAAAAATATAAAAGATCAGTTTGGCAAATGATTGCTTATAGTTTTTACCTCCAAGCAAACTCTGAATTGAAATGAGTATAGTCCTCACATCATAAGCAGATGACCACTTATCCTGTAATGACATGGTATTCCACACATCAGATAAGATGTTAAACCAAACCAACTACAATACGAGTAGAAATAGACAGAGAGACGGTTCCCGATAGAGCCTCAACTTATATTAAGGCATATCCAAGCAGTCTAAACAAGACTCGGATGGGACTGTTACCTGAAGAATATCTAAGCATATGTTGCCATACACATCCACATTGGGATGGAAGCAACCGGTCTCGAACTTGACCTTTGGTGGTTTAAAAGGGTAATCAGCAGGAAATGAAAGAGAGAGCTTGTATTCTGTTCCTTCAAAAACTGTATCTTTGCTGCCAGTTATTGTCCCTTTCCAGCAGAATATGTTGTCTTCTTCAGGAAATGCAGATATTCCTGAGTCACCACTCATCTAAAAACATAATGAAACAACTATAAGTTGAGGAAAAGTTCTCACAGAAATGAAAAGTACAGAGATTTCTATGATTCCTTACCATTAGAGCCATCAACTCAGATTGCAACCTAATAATACAACCAAACGAAAAACCATAATCAGATTAGTTAATAGTATTGAAACCTAAACATTCTCAAAACCTAATAATCCATAAGCACAAAGATAAAAGTACATCCAGATGACTGCATAAACATAAAAACATACACATAGCAAACAAATATGTAGATATAATTTGAAACTCAAATAGAAATGATCTTGCATAAGCACTAAAATCAACATGAGAAATCAGCAGAACAATCTTGAAAATTCAAAACCTTTAAATCTTTAAAGATTGAAACATAGAGCTGAGATCCTGAATGCGCATTCCTAAATAGTCAACTCAACTATGAAATTTGTGGCATGCAGCAACTACAACTATGGACCAGCAGGAAAAGCTATAGGAGTTGATTTGCTAAAAAATCCAGATGCTGCTGCGAATGATCCTGTAGTTCCATTTCAGGATGACAGCCCAACGACCAAAGCCATCGGGCCATAATGTTATTACTAGTAAGTCGAGACCAACAGGAGCTGATTCGTCTGCAGGTCGTGTCTCTGGCTATGGTTTAATCTCCAACATCATTAATGGAGGAATAGAATATGGAGAAGGTTCTAATCAAAACATGGAGAATATAATTGGGTTTTACAAGAGATATTGCCAGATCATTGGAGTCAATTTTAATGGTGCTAAACAAATACCTTTTTGGGCAGTAAGCTATTCAAGTTATATAGTCAAATAATGTTTCAATATGATATAATTTGAGGACATACTCATATGAGAAAACACCTAAAATTTCAACATTTTAGGAAATCATCAGAACAATCTTGAAAATCAAATCAAAGATCTACAACCCTAATAGAACCATCTCAAAACCCCATATCAAGAAACCAAAAACCCAAAATCCAATCCATAAACAGATCAAAACCCATATCAAGAAAATGAAATTCAAAACGCCCAAAATCAAATTACAAACACACCCAACAACCAAAAACATCAAAATTCAAAGATTTGAGTTAGAAAAAAGATACCTTTTAAGAACAGACTGAGTATCAACCGTCTTCACAGTAGTCTGTGTCTGCTTTGGTGAAGGTATAACAGGAGCCGCAGTTGCAGGAGTATTGCTGTTGTTTCCACTGTTCATTGTCGCCATCAAGATTCGATTTTTGAAGATCAAAAAAACAAGAAAACAGATGATTTTTGAAGTCGAACCTCTCTTCTTCTTGAGTTTTTACAGAAGAGAAAAGGGTTAAGAGAGATTTTGATGAAGAAGATGAAGAGATTGTGACAACACTATATGAAGAGATTGGGTTTTTTTGAACGTTATAAAGGAGTTGCGGCGCAAATAGGGTGAAACACATTCCAACGGCTAGTTTATAACCTTGGGAATAAATTGTTTTTTAAAAAATTTCAAATTATGAATTTGTAATGTTTATTTATTTTCTCACTTAATAAAAAAAACAACAAGTTGTTGAATTTTGAGTGACTTGTCTTAATTTATATATTTATAGATTCATTTATTTTCATTATTAGAAATTTGATTTTCTGGTTATTTTATCTTTCTGTATTTTTGTTGGGGTGGTAATATTGTGTATGAAGTTGATTTTATTAAATATAATCGGTGTCTTGTAATGATGCAAATGTTATTTTATCATCTAAATATGAGTGTTTGCAATGCTTATTAAGAAATAAAATGAGTAAAAGTGATTCGAAAAATCTAGCAATTGTTATTAGATGATATCAATGTTCTTTACTTATAGGGTGTGTTTGGCATAAATGTTTCTCAAATAAAGTTATTTTTTTTTAAACTTTCACATTTTTCGAAACTCTACTTCATCTTTTATTTTTATTTTTCTTACCCTATGCATACTCCCTAGCCGACCCTTTCCATTCAAAAAAATTAAAATTTTTAATTTCAAATATATTTTTAATCTTAACCCCCAAATCAGAACCCCCCCCCCCAAATCAAACAAAAAGAATTGAAAAACATTTCAAATTTTAAGATTTGTTTTACCTCACCCAACCCCTATCAAGTATCACTCCTCTCCCCCCCCCCCCCCAAAAAAAAAAAAAAAACTTAACTTTTGAAAAATATTTCAAAATTAACTTTTTTATTTTATTTTATTTTTTACGCCACCCCCCTCCCCCCTCCCCCCACCACAAAAAAAAGGCCACCCCACCCAGGCCATCCCCCGGTCAATTTTTTTTTAAAAAAAATTGAAAACTATTTAAAATTTAATTTTTTTAATTTTTTATGCCTTCCTCCCGGCCCCAATAAAAAATCAAAAAATTTACTTTTAAAAAATATTTCAAAATTTCACCCTCACGGCCCCACCCCCAGGCCATTTCCATCAACAAAAATTTAAGAAAAAATTATTTTTAAAAATATTTCAAATTTAAAAGATCTTCATTTTTTATGCCTCCCCTACCCCCTAACCCCCCCCCCAAACTAGCCCTAATCAAATTTTTTTAGAAATGAAATTTGAAAAATATTTAAAAATTTCATTTTTAGCACCCCCACAAAAAAAAATCTTTTGAATTTTTTTTTTGGATTCGTCAGGCTCGGATTTTCGATCGGTCATCGTGTTCTTGTCCAATTTGGGTCTTGGGCTTAGGTCCTACATCAATTATCAGGCCAGGGTTGATTTTAGGATTAGAAATTATTTTTCTAATGAGTACTTTTTAGTCTCGTGTAAAAAATAAAAGATACTTGTTGAAATATATTTTTTTCATTCACCAACCAAACATTAAAAAATATTTTCTACTCACCAATCAAATATGAGAAAATAAGTTAGAGATCTGATTGTTTTTCAATAAAACATTATCCGTGGAATACATTTTACTTTGTACCAAACACACCCTTTCTAGGCTTCAAATATGTGGTGGGCCATGTAACTGGAATGGTGACTCTTTGGCTTTATTTCTTCTTAGTATTGAAATTTTTGCTAAACAAATTAATGTAATGATGCTTAACATGTATGCATCAATTGAGCGTTGCCCACCAATAATGAGATGAATATTTTATTAAATATTTTTCATTAGAATCAATTGATAGATAAATAAAATGGTACTTTTTCCTATTAAATTATGTAATAATTTTTATACACAATATATTATTTTTTTATATATATTTATAGGTGGGAGATTTTGAACAACAATGAGCTCACACAAATTTTATAGGTAGGATGATTTTATAACTCACGATTTTGTTAGTGCTGACAGTTACACATTACCAAGTCATTCTAATGCACGCAGCTCTATTTATTCAAAATCTTGATTGTTTGAAATTACTCCATTAAATTTTCATTCCTCTTTCAATACTTCAACAATCAACTTTCTCCATCTATCAATTTTATTTATTTAAGACACAAGTACCCTTACAAACCATTTTGTGTATTCTTGTGTTGAAGTAGAATCAGAACTCAATTTCAAGTGATTGCGGTGATACACACACATCACCACATTTATAAATATTTTTAAAAATTTCTAACGTGAAAGTTATAAAATTATAAAATGTCGATTTGAACAAGTGACTTAGAAACCCCTGACATTGAGAATTTGATCCAACGTTTATTTATATTTTGATGAATGTTTCATACATCAGTATTATAATAAAATGAAGTGAGTTGAACACTAAGAGGTCTTAGATCCAAATTTCATCTCAAATAAAAATTAAGTAATTTCTTTCTATATGTTTTAGCTTATGTTAAGAATTAAAACAATAAAACTTGCTAGTAAGAGGAAACTTGTATTTGGTGAAACTAATTTTTTTCACCTAAGGTATATTCTTATTCCAAGTTATCAAAAATGCATTCTTTTAACTCCAACCATTTTTATATACTTTTTCTCTCCCTTCTGTCATTTTCGCTTTTCGCTATTTTTGAATTCAAATTCTCGTGAAAATATTTTACTAATAAACAATTTCATTTAAGGAGTTAAGGTTTTCATGTGAAAAAACAAACAAGTTTTATTGAAAACAAGCACACAATTTCTAAATTCAAATTCACGTACAAGAACTAATATGTTTTATTGGGAATAAGCTCACAACTTCAAAACTTAAATTCACATGAAGAAATTAACAAGCTTTATTGGAAACAAGCGAACAACTTATGAATTTGAATTCACGTGAAAATATATTACTAATAGACAATTTTTAAAATTTTTAGGTTTTCACTAGAAAAAACTAACAAGTTTTATTTGGAACAAAATCCCAAATTTTGAATTTGAGTTCACGTGGCCAACATAACAAACTTTATTGGGAACAAGCTCACAATTTCTAAATTCGAATTCACATGAATATATATTTTACTAATAGATTTTTTTTTAAAAAAAAAGAATCTAGGTTTCACATGAAAAACTAACAAATTTTATTAGAAGCAAGCTCACAACTTCTAAATTTAAATTCACATGAAAGTTGCCTAATGAAGCGACAAGTCGCTAGTAATCACACTCCCTATAAGTTGTGGGCTATCATGCTCCTTGTAAACCAGTTACGTACTTCCAAGTCACTATAGATAAATTATTTTTGCAAAAACTAACAAGTTTTATAGGAAACAAGCTAACAACTTCTAAATTCAAATTTATATGAAAAACATAACAAGTTTTATTAGTAACAAGCTCACACCTTCGAAATACAAATTCACATGAAAATATTTTACTAAAACACAATTTTATTAGAAAAATCTAGTTTTTTACATGAAAAAACTAATAAATTTTATTGAGAACAAGGTCAAAACATCTGAATTTGAATTAACGTGAAAGTTATACATTGCCAAGTTAGGTGGTGACAAAGGGTTAGCAATCTCCGAAGGACGAAGGTAACATAGATGGAGATTACAAAGTCGATAATGAAGAAGATTTCAGATCAATTTTGTAAGTCTCGAAGCTGTCGCTTCAGATGAGAATGGAGAATTGTGAATTGGAGAATGAAGAGATAAAAATTTTGGAATTTGGGAATTTTGTGGATGAAAAATACAAAATTTGGATTTATTATTAGATATTTTAAGTAAGTGTCGTTAAAAGGTTTACTTTTACTAGCTAAAGGTCAATTGCTCCTAAATAATTAGGTTTAAAACACATTTAGCGGCATTTATATTAATGCCATTAAATAATTGCCACTAAAAGAGAATTTTGTGGTAGTCTATATATATATATCGAGTATACATAGTCCATAGACCCTTCGAATAGGAAGATTACTTAATCTTCTACTTTTATTGCACATAGATATATAGAATATAACATAGTCTCAATATAGTCGTCTCATCTCATAACCATCTAACAAGAGTATATCAAATTGGCCTAGGCCATACATCAATACAATAAGACCACATATAGGTCATACAATGTTTAGTACTCAAATTAAAGGAAAGAAACATAAGAGTCATAATACTAAAACAACTTCATACCTTGACATTGGCATTGCCCTCGGAAAGTGAGGACCTACCCAACTTCGATGATCAAGAATTTCAAGTCTTCCTCAAAGTCGTCTCCACAAGCCCTTCAACGATCGGAACCTAAAATATTGGGGAAAAGGAAGAAATGGGGTAAGTACATCACTTGTACTAAGTATGAGACCATATGCACACATACTTTGAAATCATGCTAAGAAACGGGACAATTCAATAAGTATGCACTTTTCATTAAAAACCTTTATGCACATTCAACAAGACCATACCGACCAATAGTCCATGTTCATTAAGTCATAGGCATGTACATCACAAAAACAACAACATCAAGTCTAGTCAAGTCAACATGCATATCATATAATTGAATATATAGTCAAGTAACTCTATCATCAAGTCATAATAGCAATAAGCATGAAAAAGAGTACATTTCAACATACCCAAAGCAAGACACTTACCCATGAACCTATCAAGTCAACAAGTGCAATGACCAAGCAAAGCCCCATAATCTTACTAAATCAAGTAACCCAACAAGAATCATGACTAGCATCCTACTTTACATAGAGTAGCATTTAAGAGTACATATCATCTTACTTTAACAATGTAGACCAACACATATTCATAAGTGAAACTAATCAACATATAGTATCAACAATGTGCAAGTTCATCTTACACATATCATATACCATCATATTCATACATAAGAACATTCTCCTAAGACTTCCCTCAAGGCTAACTAATGCAATGTTTAGGTAGAGTCTCATACTCTTACCTAGACTAAGCTAAACCCCTTAGGTTATCTTAATTAAAGTTCATTCCTTTAATTCATTTTACCTTTTAGGAACATCTTGCCCTAACCGACATAGACCACATGAGCTACTGTGGAATCCGGTGTCATGGAACCCTACACTGAAAGAAGACGGACTACTTTTCAAGGTAGTACCAAAACATGAACATAGCAACTATGTGGATCCACTAGCTAGAATTTCTATGGGGGCAACATAGTTCAAAAACTAGGAGATATAGTTGGGACCCTCTTTATACTATATGCATTGTAGTGTCCAATCTCAAGAGTACATTAGTGATCCTACCTTCCCTATGTGGGAAGGGACACTCCTCACTCTAGTTCACTCGGTGCTAAGCTAGTGTCCCTTTTGAAATGTCTGTAATGTCTTTATAAATCATTATAGCTTATTGTAGGTCATAGGGTCTAACCCTTGTATAAACATCATCATCATCATCATAGCTCAATAAGAATTGCATGAGTATTATCCTTTCATTACAATTCATATAGGTGAAGTTAGCACATTAACATTTTCATATCATGATAAGGCACATTGGTAAATCATTCACCATCCTTATAACATTTACATCTTAAGCCAACACCTCACAAATCATAGTCAAGACTTACCAAGTCTCCTTCATAATTCATCATCAAGGTCTTACCATCAACCCTTACTTCAACCCAATTAAGGTATAACATCATCATAATTCAATTATTAACATGATAACAAGGCTAAAAGAATAACTATATCACAATTCAATACTAGTTCATATATAGCTTAAGATAAGATACTTAGGTCAAACTCACAACATACTTCACAACCTAGATTACTTCTCAAGAACTAGCATGAAAGGACTAACCCTAATTCATTCATGATTAGTATAACAACATCATCTAGTAGTAATACAACCAATAACCAAGTCAATTGAACCAATATAAAATAATTCATATCAAGATCATTACCTAGGGTTAAGGGGTAAAGGTCATCTTCTACAAACTAGACCAAATCATCAAGATATATCATAATTAAGTTAGAATACACGTTAATCTATTCATAATATCCAAAATAAATCATAAACCAATCAATTCATAACATCAATTTGAGATTGGATGAAACCCACTTGAAAACTCAACTTTTGAAATCAATTTGATGGAACCTTTGAGGAAAGAAGTCTCAAAGGTGAAAGAGATCTCATACCTTACTAATTGATGGTGAAACTTGACTCTTTTCAGCCCCTAAAATACTCCCCTAACTTGGTCTTCAATGGAGTTCTTCACTAGAGAGAGAAAGAAGAGAGAAGGAAGAAAATTTGGTTTTTGTGAGTCATGAGAGTTTATATTAGTCTTAATTAGGTTATGACTTTATATAGGGTGTTAACTAAGTTAATTATACCTCTCTAATCCCACAACTAATTAACTAACCCTCTAACTAATTAATTTAACTAATTAAAAACGTGCAAAAAAGTCAGGCCCTAACAGACGAGACCTCTACCAACGGTCCGTCTGTGAGTCGACGACTCCTGCCCCCTTCATGATGTACATTCGTAGATAAGTTCAGAGACTGTGCAAAAGATTCCCTTCAAGGATTTGGATAATTATTGGTGTACGGATGGCATCGACGCCCCGTTGATCTACAGACGCTCCGTCGTTTCCCTTCGTGGGTGCACAGTGCCAGGCAATCTTTGACCCCAAAATGCAAGGGTCCTCCTCAAGGGCCTTTGGTTGGTCCTTGGGGAGTCGTACTCGGACGTTTCGACTATGAATCAACTTACACACATGTTAGACACCCTTCCACCAATTTCGTCATTTTTTGACTTATAAAAGCTAGTCAAATAGGCTAAGGTACGCTACCACCTCATTGAACTAGTTTCTGTGTGTTATGGACGTTTTTGGACGTTTTGGTTTCTAGACTTTCTAAATGACTTATATTCATTAAAATAGACTCTAAAACAGTGTCTAAACCTTAGGACACTTATGTTAGGCTCTAGAATACGTCTTGAATTTTCGAAGTGTTACAATGAAGTATACATAGACTTTTCATTCAACAATATAATCAATTAATTAAAGTAGTCTAATATTATCTCACACATAAACCATCTATCATAGAAGTATAAGATTTGGGCAATAGCCCTTACACTATTACAATATGCCTCATATAGGCTTGCAAATATAATGAAAGAACAGTCATCTTAGACATAGTCAATACAAAGAAAGTTAGAAAAGTGGCATCATCCTCAGATTTGAGGGCTCACCAACAACTTGGGAAGAGATCCAAGTTTTCCTTGCAAATGGCCTTGATGCTCTTCAATGGCCCGAATCTATGGGAAAAGGAAAGAGAATATGGGTTAGTACAAATCACATGTACTAAGTATGGCTCCTATATATAAAGTTCATCAATACATGCATAAAATGTCATTTTAGTCAAAATATGTGTTTTACCTAGTAAATGTAATATACACAAAAAGTAAGTATTATAAGTCAACCCAACATGGTATCAACCCAACATGTTGACAATCCAAGAAATATTTGTGCAATGCCAAGAATAGAACCCAATAATCTTAGTCCAAGCTAAGTATCACATTAAGCAACCTATTTCATACATGCATTCATAATCTCCTACTCCATCATAAATTGTCATACTCATAAAGATCATATATAACTTGACACACATAACACATAATCAACTTAATCATAAAATAATACTACTAGAACCATCCCCTTGGATCCCACAATTGCAATGTGTAAGAGAAGTCTCATACCCTTCCTCACACTATGTAGAAACATTTAAGATAGCTTTAGTAAGAGTTAACACACTTCCTTTATTCCTTTACTTTTACATTAGTGAAAGAAGTTACAATAACTGAAATTAGACCATGTGAGCTACATGGAATTTGGTGTTCCACTCCCACACTGAAAAGAGAGGGTTAACACTTGCCTAAGGTGTAAGCTTTCGTACATAGCTATCTAGCTGGATCCACTAAGCTAGAGTCCTATGTGAGCACATAGTTAAGGGTCAAGAAGATTGTTACTAGAAACCCTAACTTACTAAACATGGGGGTTTCCATCTATGAGACAACATATACATTGGGAATTCGGACTTGCTAAATGTGGGAAAACCCATGTGGGAAGCCGGACTTACTAAACGTGAGACCCCCATCTCATTTTTACATGCCATTTCGGTGCTAAGCATCTACTCTATTTAGTAATCATCTTTAGTCATCAATTAGGTTCACATTAGCCTCTACTAGACCCTTATGTAACCATCTCATCATAATAGCTCATAGGTGATCATAAGTGAAACCAGTCCTTTCACTTTAGAAACACTAGCAAGTGAGTAAACCTTTCACTTTAACAATTCATTATAATCATGAGAACTACCTTTCAATCATATAATAAACCTAACATAACAAACATTCATACTTCATAGCTAATTCAAGATTATAGGGTTAATAATGAGGTAACCTTGTATCAATACCACAACAACACATTAACTACAACATTATTACTAACCAAGTAATTCATCTAACATAATTAAGTTCAAGAAAGAACCAACATGCATACCTTCTTGCCCTTCATGGGACTTCATACTTCAATCACCCAAGAATGCATAATCAATTCAAAAAACAAGGTAATTCAAGAAGCAATTACAAAATTAACATCAATGTAGTCAAACAACATATTCATTCACCTTCACAATTCACCATATTAATTCAAGGTTCTCATGAAATTGGGGAAGAACATGGGTCCATGGAAATCTTGAGTGAATAACAAGATTAACCATCAATATATACTTAAACAACATTAATTGATCATAATTCACCATAATTGATTCTTAATTTCGTTTTTCAAAGAAGACACAATGTGTAGAGAAAACCCCTAGTTTTGGGGAAGTTTGAAAATCTCTTTGAAAGGACCTCTTGGGGAAAGGAATCCCAAGAGTGAAAGAAAACATACCTTAACCAAGACTTTAGCCACCAATTTGAGTAGAAAACTTGGGAATTTGGTCTTCTTCTTCAAGCTTCAAAGCTTCTTCAATGGAGGTTGAGCAGAGAGAGAATGTAGAGAGGAGGAACTTTAGGGTTTTGATTTGGAAATTTGATTTTGAGTGGGAAATTGTGGTGTAAAACTTATTTAAAATCAATATGTAACCCTCCCTTAAAATATCCAAAAGGCCCCTCAAACTTGACTACTTAGTGAAGTCAAACTTGACTTCAAAGTTTAGAATTTTCGTCAGGAAACAAGTCTGCGTCGCGGAGCTGTTCCCACAAGATTTTTGAAATTAATTTATGAAATAGTAGAGTCCGCGACGCGGACCAAGAATTTGATTCTTGGTGAACCAAGTCCGGGATGCGGACTAGTTTCATGTAAGTGAAACAGCCTGCTGCCTTAGATAACTTGTTGGCCAATCTTTTGGTCCTCCTCAAAGACCCCTAGGGTGGTCCCCTGAGGGGGAGGGGGTCGGACCTGGACGTTTTGACCCTTTATACATTATTTTACCTATTTAAAGTATTTTTACAAGTTTTAGACTTCATACGACACTCTCAAACCTTCACAAGACCTAAGGACATTTACTAGTTCAATTTCACTAGTTCCGGAAGTCATGGTCGTCCTTTGACGTTTAGGCTCTAATACTTCTATATTAAGTTTATTAATTTAGTCTAGGTCTGGAAACATCATTTTAGATATTATTTAATAGGTGAGGCTCTTGTCTACGTTATAGAATTTTCGGAATGTTACAGTGACATTCACATTTTTGGTACATGCTGACAGTTATGCAATGTCAAATCATTATTGTTGCGCAACTCTATTTATTCAAGATCTTGATTGTTTGAAACTACTCCATTAAACTTTCATTCCTCTTGTAATACTTCTACAATCAACTTTCTTTATCTATCAATTTTATTAATTTAAGACACAAGTACCTTTCAAACTTTTGTGCTTTTTTATACTTTCGTGCCTTTCTTGTGCTGAAGTAGAATCAAGACCTAGTTCAAGTAGTTACACTAATAAACACACATCGCTATAGGTATAATTATTATTATTTATTTTTCTATTTATAACATGTTCTTATTTCAACTTACCAATACATATACTAACAAAAGGTAACTTATATTTGGTGAAATTAATTATTTTTTTCACCTAAAGTTTATTCTTATTCCAACTTACCAAAACTACATTCTTTTAACCCCAATCATTTTTTATATACCTCCTCTCCCTTCTGTCATTTTCCCCTTTTTGCTCAAAAAAATTTGCATCTCTTACAACCCCTCACCCCCCACCCCCACCCCTCACTCTACCCCCTCCACTGTCTTCCTGGGAGGGCCAAACCCTAAAAGCTCTCGCCAACCCCATTAAACCCCCAATCCCCTCTCTCTGTGTGAGCTTCATTACTGTTTTCTCTGTATTTTCATGTCTGAAATTGTTGTTTTGCTCAGTTCTACTCATTTTTGCATGTCTCTGCTTCACCAGATTCAGTCCTCAATACGGATTACTTGCGTCTCTGATTGCATCAACTATGGGTTTACTTTGAAGGAGTTGTCAATCTTCCAAGATGAATGATCAAAAGGTACTCAAAACCCTACATTTTTGCTGTGTGATTTTCCAACCCTTTTGCAGGGTTTTTTCTGGAATTGGGAAATTTATGCTTTTTTTAGTACAATGATTATAAACCTTAACTTCTGTTGGATGAGTTCTGCGCTGTAGTTTGGTGTTGTTTGAGTAGCTAGGAGAATGATGTTAACTCATAGAAGAAAGATGGAAAAAGATATTTTTTTCCTGATTTTCTTTTGGGTTTGATACGGTTGTGTTTGGTGTTATTGAGTAGGAGATCTTGAATAGCTAGAAAATGATGTTAACACATCACTAAAAAGGAAAGAAAAGAAAAGAGATGGTTATCCCTTTTTTGAATTCCCGCTGTAGCAGGCTGTCGAATGGATTGATTAGGGATGTGCAATCTGATTAGGACAACCCTCTTCAAAATTTAGAAAAAATTAAACACAAAAATGAGGTGGGAGGATTTAATGGAGAAGACTTGTTTGTGTGACCTGGGTTCCTGTATGATAGCTTCATGGTGATAGAGAAATGGTGGTAATTTTAAAAATCTAGGGTGAGCTGGTTTAGACTACTAGCAGGCTGCCCAGTGGATTAGTTAAATGTGCACCAAGTTGGTTTGGACACCACTGTCATAAAAAAAGAAGAAGAAGGGGGAAAACAAAAAATAAAAGCAAAAAGAGAAAAAAAAAAAGATTCAACTTGGACCAGGGACACAGAGATGTGTTAATATGTGCTACATTCTGGCAAGGAAATGATGCCAACCTCCATCCAAAAGTGAAAAGGGAAAAGGAAAGACGTAAGTTCATTGGAAAGCTTCTTTTCTCCCTTTATTCATGGTTCTCCTCAGTTGCTGTCTCTAATCTCTATCACTAGGCTCACCAACCTACTTGGGCTTCGTTTTATTATCCCTTCCGAATAGCCCAAGAAGGCCATTTTCCTAGTCATAAGTTCCCTAGGGAATCAGTAAATGGAGCTATTGGATTCGGTAGGAAGGAAAGTTTAGTAGGCTGCTTGTTTAGTCTCTGTATGAGCTTTTACCATTTTGTACTGTCTTGGTACCTTATCAATTAACTTTTACTTTATTTAAGAAAAAAGGTCTTGAGTTCCTCTATGACATAAGTTCATTGGAAAGCTTCTTTTCTCTCTTTATTCATGGTTCTCCCAGGTTTTTGTATCTTGTCACTAGGCTCACCGACCAACTTAGCTTCTTTGCACTGGTACTTCAGAATAGCCCAAAAAGGCCATTTTTCTAGTCGTGAGTTCCTAATTGAATCTGTACATGGATTTTTTGGATTCATTAGGAAGTTGAAGTGTAGTAGACTACTTTTTTGGTCTCTGTATAAGTTCTGTACCATTTTGTACTGTCTTGGTACCTTATCAATAACTTTACCTTATTAAAGAAAAGGCCATCAGTTCCCCATGACATAAGCGCTGTTGGGGGTGGGCAGACAATTCAATCAAATCCTTGAGAACAGTAAGGGTAAACAGATAAAGAAGTCTATGCAGGAATATGATTAGCCAAGCTGAGACAAAGAAAACCGCCCAGAGCTGTGTAATATCAAAGAACAAGGCTTCTGTTAATTAGAGGAGAGGAGAACATGTGTGTATGTCTTCTGGTGAAGTTACATTGCCAGAACTCATTACTCATTAGCTAATGTGCCATTAAAGAGTAAAGTTCTCAATGCAAAATGAACACAGGCCCTTGCATTGGTAAGATAGGTGATAATGAGCTGGTTTGCTGCTGGCATATACACTATGGACATAACCAACCAATTGTATTATAAATTAGATTAACTTAATGGTTGTTCTGTTTTTCTGTAAGATGGAGATTTCTTTTTTATTGTTAATTAGGTTTATGATTATTTTAGGTGACAAGCTATTATTGTTTTGGATAAATAACTCTAAGAAAATCTTCTACAATTTGGTGAATACTTCATTAGATCATTATATATTTGGACAAGTAGGCTTGTTTAAAAACGTTTAGAATTGGGTAGCAGGGTAATCTTCATTCTAGATATGAACATATGTTTTTATTGATATTTAGTTTTGTGTTTTCTGGAGGAATTAGGATGTGAACAGGGTAGAAAGGCATTTCTCGTTTTTTATGTTCTATTAAGCCTGGATTACAAAATTGTTTTGTCCATTCTATATCCCTCTATTCTCCTTTCCCCTTTCATGTCTTCCTATTTGTTCGTAGATTAGGTAAAAGTTAGTTTCTATTCTGAAAATTCCTCAACTACCAATGCAACATCTCTCTTGAAATCAGCAACTTCCCAATTTCGACAATATTTCCAACTTAAAGTTCTTTTGAAGCCATACTTGTGTGAGTAGATTGTGTTAGTAGTTTACTGGCTTCTGGCTTTTTTTCTTTTCTTTGTGGGATCCACTAGTTTGTTTATTAGATACTGACTTGATATGAATTTCTCAGATGCTATTAGTACATCTCCTGTAAACTAGCAGAATTTGTGTTCTGGTTACATTGCTTCTTGCATCTGTTCTGCGTATTTGGTTTACCTAATTTTTTTTCTACTCCTTTTGTCATCAGGTGTTGATCTTTGGGTCATTTACAGAAGATGAGATTAGAACTTTGCAAAGCCAGCCAACAACTGATGTAGGGATCACATTTGGTTCTTTGGATTCTGCAACTTTAAAATCTGTGGGCATTTTTGACACAAAATTGACAGAGTTTGATCATTCTAAGAAACTTCAGCCATCAGAGCTTGCTCATAGAGAGAATGTCACTGAGGTTCATAGCAATACAAGGAAAACCATAAAGTCGGTTGGTAATACTGTAAAAGAACATGGTAGTTCTAGTTTTACAAATCCTGCTTACAATAGGAGTGTGTTACATCCAACAGTGAATGCCGGAAGTGCTTATGATTCATCCGAAAAGTCGAGCTTGCTGCAGTGTCCAGCTGATAATGTTTCTGAATTGTCTAGCAGTGTGCAAGATGTTCATTTAACTAATCAACTTAAAAACTATAACTTGGTGAATGGTAGACACACGTCTTTAAATGCATCATCAAATGGGTGTCCTGTGGTTTTCAGGAGTTTGTTACCTCGAGGGTTGGTCAACTTGGGGAACTTATGCTTTCTAAATGCAACTCTTCAGGCTCTTCTGTCTTGCTCTCCTTTTGTTCATCTCCTGCAAGAACTAAAAACACGTGATATAACAGAGGTATGGTGATAACGTACTTATTAAACTTTTTTTTTCCTACCTATAACAAAATTAAATTTTGAGTTCTGATTTTGCTTATTACAGGCTGGGTATCCAACTTTACATGCCTTTGTTCAGTTCATCTCTGACTTCGGCATATACATTGATTCAAGCATGAAGAAAAAGGAAACAATTGTTTCAGAAATTGGGCTGCCATTTCGACCTCTAATGTTTGAATCTGTCCTAAAGAACTTTACTCCTGATGTCGCAAATAGTTTGACAGGCAGACCTAGGTATGTTACTGAAAGTATATAGGCTATATCTTGTTTATCACTTGACTATTCCTTGGTGCTCTGAGCAATGTCAAAGACTTTCCCTTCTTTGTCAACTGGATCTTGTCTCTTGCAATAGCAATATGCAATATATTTTGCAATGCACTAGTATCATAGGTTCTTAGGTGTCACAGTCAATTATTTTTGGAAGGCATCATTTGATAGGTTCCCGTCATTGTCAATCACCAACTTTTGTAGCTATACATGCCGTCAAAACTAAGCTATGTGAGAATCGAAAATTTACTGCATATGTATAATCTTGTTTCATGCTGGCTTTACTTTCTTTTTACTTCCTCTCATTTTCAGTCTTTTCTTGCAATAGCAATATGCATTATAATTTGCACTAGTATCTTGGTTTTATTTGTGTGTAGATCTTGTTTTTCATTTTTGTTATGTTATGGTGGATTTGCTACTTACAGGCAGGAAGATGTTCAGGAGTTCCTCAGTTTTCTGATGCATCAGATGCATGATGAATTGCTAAAATTAGAGGGTCAAGTACAGATGGTATTGGGAGAAACTCCTCTCTGGTTTCATCAACAGATGATGAGGAAGAGGATGATGATTGGGAGACTGTTGGCCCAAGGAATAGGACTGCAGTTACTAGAACACAGAGCTTTGTTCCATCAAGTTTAAGTAAAATTTTTGGAGGTCAATTGAAGAGTGTAGTGAAGGCTAAAGGTAAACTGAATGCCTTTATATTTGCATAGTTATATCAGGATATTGTTTGAGTCTATTTTTTGCTTAGTTATATCGGATATTTGTTGGATCTATCTTGATCTGTCACTACCTTATATGCTATACTAACTAGGGCCTAGCTGGCTACTTTTCAAGAATGTACGAGAACATAAAAGAATCATATATGTGTGCTTTACTAGATCCATATTGCTGTATGTTTATGCATAAAAGATTTCAGTAGTATAAAAAAGGCAGCCCAATTATTTAGGATGATTGATCAAAGGTGAGTGTTGGAAAAGGACCCAATGTAATTCTGTAGCAGTTGGTAGGTTACTAACAAGGTATTTTCGTCTTAACCTCTGAAGTAAATTTGGTATTCTGTTAATCCAGATTGATTCACCTGTAGTTTCGGATTTGTAGAATTTTGACTTTTTATTTTCTCCTATTATACTATTACTCCATGCCTAAAGGAGGGCATTTTTTGCCTGTGTTAGTTAGAGAATTTTATTCTTATCTTTCCAAATCTATACTAACTTAGGTGTTATGAAGACTACACTGAGACTATCTGACATAAATTGGAAGAGTTGTGTCAGCTGAAGCTGAGATCTTATTTGGCTTATATTTCTCTTTTCTCACTAAGCTAGCTAATAGATAACTTAAAAGGACTAGGCAAAACTTGAACCTGCTAAGAATTTGAATTTGCAAAGGGCTTAGCCTTCATCAGTTGGTCGGAATGAAATGGCTGTTGTGTTGAGCGTCTATTCCTTATTCTCTTTTGTTCGTATAGGTTGTTTCCTTTAAGACTATTATACATTTGTCTAATAGCTCTTATTCATTGGTTTAACTAGGTAACAAAGCCTCAGCAACAGTACAACCATTTCTTCTGCTCCACCTTAACATTTATCCAGAGCCTATTTGCTCCATAGAAGATGCACTTCGGATGTTTTCTGCACCAGAGGCGCTTGAAGGATATCGAACGTCTGCAGCTGGAAAGGTACTCTTATGTTATGTGAACTTTTGGACCAGTAGATCATTAAGTATACTAGTATGTAGTCATTCTGTGGGATACACCTGTTTTTGTACACAAGATTATCATACTCTGGGTCTGGGATTTACTTTTTTTTTTACCCTTTTTTTCACCCAAAAAGAGTAATTAAGAAGAAAATTAATGTTTTTCTTTCAACTAAGAAAGCACAATAGTGCAGTAGTGCGTACTCTGGAAGAAGTCAACTAGAAAATAATTATGCTTATAGACTTCTCGGCCAATTTCACATTATTGATAAGCTACACTGCTCGACTTTACAAAAATGTCGAGAGGTACATGTCGGATCCTCCAAAATAGTGCATTTTTGGAGGATCTACAGCTGGTACAACAACACTTTTGGGGAGTCCGAGCAACATAGCTGATAAAAAATAATTATGTTTTTGGATGGGAAATCTTATGAATATTTTAGAGCATGTCTCATGATTCTCTCAATTAATCATATCTCAGGCTGAGGTAGTCAGTGCCAGCAAGTCTGTTAAGATTCTGGAGCTTTCTGATATAATGGTGTTGCATTTGATGCGCTTTAGCTATGGAAGTGAAGGGAGTACCAAGTTGCACAAACCCGTGCACTTTCCTTTGGAGCTTGTGTTTGGTCGTGAATTGCTTGACTCTCCTACTGAGGTAAGATTATCTCTCTCTTCTCAAATGTTGTTAATTCCCACGGTTGCATGCTGTCCTGAAAATCCGATAATGCACTGAGATTGTTACGTTAATCTTACATTCTGACCACATTGGATTTGATTTATCTACATTCCAGTTATATTGATTTTGGTAAATTACTTGGTTTTATTCACTAGTAAGTTCACCTTCACTATAGTAGTTTGGGCTTGTTCCTTCTTTTTGTGTTGGAATCTCTGTCAGCTTGGAACATTCTGTATTTACTTGGTTACAGTTGCTGGTGAAATGTCACGAGGCCCAGTGAGGTTGAAAGTTAAGCATTCAGCTACTATGGCCTATTGATGAGGCTCCTCCTCTTTAGTCTTCTATGAACACCTTTAGCGTCCAAACATGTTTTAGGGTTGTATAAGTGTAAGTATAGCCACAATTGAAAATCTGGTTCTGTAGATAACCTAATAATATTTGTCTGAGATTAGCATAAAATGGTGCGATATGATCAGCTGACCCCAACTTCCTTGGGATTAAGGCATTGTTGTTGTATATTAGTATCAGAAATTTGTCAATCTAAACCTTTTCCCTGAAGATGATATTAATGCATATACTTCCATTTAATTGCTACAGGGTAGGAAGTATGAACTAGTTGCAACGATCACTCATCATGGAGGGACCCTTCAAAGGGTCATTATACTGCTGATGCCCGCCATCCAAGTGGCAAGTGGCTGCGTTACGATGATGTGTCTGTCACAGCCATCCCCACAAGCAAGGTGCTGCATGATCAAGCTTACGTTCTCTTCTACAAACAGTTGTAACTTGTAATGGTAATTTCAAGTTGCAGTGATTGGGCAACAACGAAAAAGAGATTAGGGAATATGTTCTTGTACATGTATAAGAAAGTTGATAGATAAAAGATGCAAATATAGGAGCAAAAGATGTAGAGGTAAGAGGAGAACCTTGTTAAATCAGTCACAACTCAGAAGAGTAATTTTGTGTTCCCAGTAGATGTTCGAAATGAGGTAGAGGTAGTAGAGTTCGAAATTCCCCCCTCCCCCGAGCACCCCATTTTTTTTCACCCAGATTTTACAGATTGTATTCTATGTTCTTGAGGTGAATTAAGCTGGAAAAACCCCGAAAAATTTATTGATTTTATTTTAGTCATTGGAAACAATGAGATTGAAAAGTAAAGAAGATTGGCTTGTGTTAGTTGCTGTGGTGATTGATGTCATATTAATTATGCTAATTTGTTGTGTACAGTGCGAGTAAATTTCTGGAGAAAACACTTACCTATATGCACGATGTTTACATCAAACCAATAAATGCATGATATATTTCTGCATTATCTACTCTAATACTTGACAACGGATCATGGTAAGCTCCGAGTGCAAATTGCTCTTGGTTCGTTTGATAATAGAAAGGCTAGTTTTCTCAATCTACACAGGTTTTTGAGAGATCTTTATTTTTAAACGTTTTAGAGATATGAAAACAAAACAATGAAAAAATTGTTGTAAGCTATGTTTCTTATTCAATTTGTAATGTAAAGAGTCATGTTTAATCATTTGACAAATACTACAATATAGGACCACATTTCACAAATAAGGTTTTGACAATGAAAGTGATTGTGAATAGTCTTTTTCAAAAGACAACATTTAGGAATAGTCTATATATATATGAGTCTAAATAAAATCATTTTGTAGGTTTTGTAACAATTTTGTAGGTTTTGTAACAATTTGGACTTTTCTTTGATATATATATATATGTGTGTGTGAGTCTAAATAACATTTTGGGGAGATTATCTATTTGTGCCCAAATTCACCAAGAGTAGCGAGATTTTTCTTTATTATGAAATATAGCAACATTTTGGTTTCTAACATCTATCGAGCATATTATCCGCAAACATAATAATAGTGAAATATATTATATTTATATATAATATCTGTAGCGGAATACATTGTATGCACACGTATAATAATAGTTAAAATATAGTGTATTTGTGTGTAGATTCGATATATTTGCCTAACTATATGCATTCACACATATCTTTTTAAAAAGTCTGAACTATCCCCACAACAACAACAATAACAACATAATATTAAATATAATCACATAAGGGGAATTTGGAGAGGGTGGCGTGTACACAACTCTGCCCTATCTTTTGAAAGTAGAAAAAATATTTTCGATATACCCTCGACTCAAGTGAAATATATCAAAACAAGGATGAGAAGAAAATATGAAAGTATAACAATCTTACTAGAAGTAAAGGAGAAGGGAATAGTAATAACAATGTATAATAACTAAAGGCTAAAGAAGCAATAAATAAAAATAGAAATAGGAATTTGAGAGTACAAAAATACAAAATTAATTATGACTATCTACTATGGTTACTCTCTTTTTAATTATTTGTCCATTTTTTAATTGACAGACATATCAAGAAAATAATAATAAACATAGTAAATTTACTATTTTATTCTTATTATTTATGAAGTAAATAGTTTCAAAATTTAATTTTTTTAGAAAGTTTTACCTTTTTTAATGTAGGCTATAATATTTTGTACTTTTTGATTTGTCAAAATAAATTAATTAGAGACAACTAAAAAGAAAAAATAGACAAGTAATTAAGGACAAAACGATTGTATTTTTAATCTTCGACCTCCATCGTATCATGAATCATAACGTTGGTAAGCTGAATTAATCTCATGTATTTCTCGTCAAACCCTCTATAACCAGCATCTCGCACCTTATTACATTATTAATTTTTGTACTATATTATTTCAAATAAATAAGTATATTCCATTTTTACCCATCCTAATTTAGCTCATTTTCCATAACATTATTATTATAGGGGAATATAACTTTTTTATAGTGACCTATTAAGATTCTATATATCATAAGCAAAGATGACATGTTAAAATTAAAAAAAAAAAAAAAAAACCTTTATGCTTTTCTCTTATTGGTCCAAAAAAAGCCAAAAAATAAAAAAATAAAAATATTTTTTTCTTTAAAAAAAATAAAAAAAATCATGTAACGCTTTCGGCAAAGTGATCCCGTGGGTCCCACTTACCGTTGACGCAATGATGACGTGGAACATCACGTGACCATTCAGATGCAAGTTGATGATAATTCTGCCACGTGAAACAAATGCTGCTGTGGGCCCCAACTGAGGAGGGGTAAAATAGGAAAATAATAAAAAAGTGAATTGGCTATGAGCTGTCATTGCAGGAAACATGACACGTGTCAGTCGTATGGTGTATATAAGTTTGGAGAAATGTCGGAAAGTTGCTCGGATAGTAAACATTATTTACTTTCAGTTCGAAGGTTATGAGTTTGAGTTGCCAAAGACGTAAAACGGGTGGAAAGTCGTAGGTAGAGGTAAAATAAAATCGTGAAATAGTTTATCTTAAAACTATAATGTTATTTTTATCTATACAAAAAATGAAATCGAAATAATTAATAGTAGAATAACTTATTCTCAACTAAATGAGTCATTATGCTCTTCAATGTACTTTGCTTATAGGAATTGTTGCGCTTATGTATCCGTAAAAGAGAATGAAAGTGAATCTGAAGAAAATAATGTGTACATAATATACTTTTATCTGTTGAAAGTAGAAAAATTATTTTTATGGATTCTCGAAACAAATAAAATATATTAAAAATAATATAACGAAAAAATATAGTGATAAAAAAGTCAAAGAGTAAATAAGAAAGAAAAAACATAGTAACAATAATTAATAAGACAATACATTATATAAATTTAAAAAATAAGAAAAAAGTTACAATTTATTAATCTTTTACTCTAATTATATTTTCTTTGGTCTAAGTAAAGTATGACACAAAATATCAATACAAAAGTAAAAAAAATATTTTTTATACTTAAATTATAACTATAGTAATTCAAAATATTTATATGGTATTATTGTAAGTTATTAAATAAGTTGACTCATATATATTATTTTATACTTTAAATTATTTTCATCAATGTGCCGACACTAAGGAAGATTAGCAGCCAAACAGATTCTATGATTTAATGTCACATCCATAGTTTTAGAATATTTTTTTTAAATAATTTTGGACCATGTGTTGTTTATTTGTTGATATATATGTATGTGAATTATCGACTACTATTAATTTATTTTATCGAATAACATTTATAACTACGTGGATGATTAATTAAAAGTTAATTTGATATATTTGACTTCTTTCTATAATTTTATTTGGTATAAATATGTAATGGTGTATCTCATTTAGTTACTCTTTAATGCAACATATTTCACCAAATACTATTTATAAACAATATTGTTTATAAATATTAAGATGAACAATTAAAATTTGATTATAAGCATAATTTTTATTTTACTTATTTTAGTTCTTTTTGTTTGTTTTACATTCGATGTTCAAAGCTTGTATTAGAACTTCGAGCGACTAAATTTAAATGGGAAAATTGTATATAATAGCAAATTAATAACCTAAAATAAATGGAGTAGCTAGGGTTTGATTTAATTGTGCTCCATAGCAAACGTTTGCAAAAAATTGTTAGACGCCTCTTTCCCAAATATCTCGCTCGCCACTCTCCTCCAATCTCTCGCTCGCTTCCTCACTTTTTATACAAACACAAATGTATAAAAATTGTTTCTAATTATATAAAGCAGAGAAAATTGTATCAATACATATATTTTTGTTTCCCTCTCTCCCCTCTTCCAGATCTCGCTCGTCACTCTCCCAAATCTCGCTTGCCACCCTCGCCTTTCTCACTTATACAAACAGAAGCGAAATGTATAAATTGCGCTTTTGTTTGTATAAATCGTGAGAAAATTGTATATACACATGCAAGTACATATATTTTTGTCATGTACACTTATAATTATACAATAAAAATACTCCCCTGCCCAACTTCTTTTGCGTTTCTCTCTTTCTCGTTTTATACAATTTTCAAATTGTATCTAATTTCTTTCTTTCTCGTTTTATACAATTCGATTCAATTGTATATATTCTTTGTCAAGTCTCTTTTGTCTTTCTCTCTTTCTCATTTTATACAAATTCAAATTGTATATAATCGTTGTATGCACTTATAATAATACAATTTGTTTTAATCACTTCATTTTTATACAATTCTCTGCCCAAGTGTCTTTCTCTTTCTTGTTTTATACACTTCGTTTTATACAATTTGTTTCAACTGTATATGTATAGCGAATTATACAGTTTCTATATTTGCCATGAAGCGCAATTATACAAACTTTGTTATAGCATACAAATATGAATTTTTTATTTGCTATATGTGAAAGTTGTCCAATTTAAATCGCGCATGCTATGGCTCACTTGAGAATGACGCTTCTAACATAATTACATCAATATATAATGTAAAATTATATATATGAAATTAAAATATCAGAATTATGAAAAGTTTAAAAATAGTATAAATATGGTCGAAGTCAACTATACATCTCTTCAAATTATTAAAACATTACGAAATAATTTAGATTTATAGTGTTACCTAAAGACCCTAAATGAAGCTAGATGCATTATGAAAAAATAAAATCAAAGAAAATAGGAATACAAAATCCTATAAATAATATCTATAGTGTTATTTACGACATTTAAAATAGTAAAAATACATAAGCTTATGAATTAGGAAAGTGGAATTCAATTTTTTATTGGCATCAAACTCTTTGAGACCAAATGATATCAAAAAAACAAATATGCCATTAAACTTTTAGAAAATGTCCATCTATGACATCGCTTAAAAGTTTGGCTCATTTATGCTATTACTGTTAAAGAAAAGTTTCATTCATGTTATTATTTTTTTAAATGATTTTGCAAAATTGTTTTTAACACGTGTGCAATTATAAATCGGTCACATCATCAATTTTTTTAATCAAAAAATTATCTGAGTCCACCTAACCCCTTGTGCCTCTCAAGTACTCCGAGGTTGTAGATTAATTTTCCAAATATAAAACGAAATTAAACTATTATAAAGTAGTGGTACCTCAAAAACTTCGTTAATGTCAAAAAAATCAAAAAGATAGCAACATACACGATCAATTAATTTTATTGGTAAAAAATGTATGCAGAAAAAGAAAAGAATTCGATTTAAAAAAATGAGAGAAAGTTTCTCTATTACAAAGGATGGTATGAAAATGTATTAATTGTGTCTTATTGTCAGTAAAAATCTTAATAAGTTTTTGGTGATAGAGTTGAAGATTAAGAGGGATTGAAGAAAGACGATAGGGGAGAAATTGATTAGTTATGGTGTAATAGCGGAGATGTGAACATCGTGTTGTATCTAGGTGGTGGAATGCAAAGTAATGTGTTCATTTCATTTCTATGAATCATGTCGGAGCGATCGGCTACTGATATCATCCACCTCGTGCGAAGACTAGTGGAGAGGTATAGAATGAGGAAGAGGAACAACAACTTACATATGGTGTTTATTGATCTTGATTGAAAAGGCATATGACAAAGTATCATGGAATGTCCTTTAGAGGTGTCTGGAGGCTAAAGGTGTCCCCGATCGTTTATATTAGGGCCATAAAGGACATATATAATAGAGCAATACCACATATGGTATTAAATATTGCATAAGTAATATCATGTTTGCTAGTTGGTTAGAACTACGTATAAAATCCATATAATAACTTATTTGCAATTTTGAAACATATATAACTAATACATATATAAGTTACGAAAAATTTTATATATAATTTATACAACATATAAGATGAACAATGCATAACTAATATCTACGTAAACTAATATATACATTTCTTTCATAATTAATTTATGTATTACCGCTAGAGTTGGTAGCTTGGGAAATAAGGTGAATTTGAAATTAATTCTTAAAAAATGAGGTGGAATATTTTTTGAGGGGAAGTGGGACATGACATTAACCGCCCTACTAATATCCCTATCATAAACTTTTGGAAAAGCTTTCAAAAAGAAATTCAAAATCTATTCTTAGAATCCTACGATAATGACTTGTTTTGATTATGACAACTGAATAAAATAATTATTATTATTATTATAATTATTATTAATCTATTAATTAAGTAATATTTATCCAATAGACTTTGTAGAAATAGTAATACCTAATTGGTAAGGTCAAGCCCACCACTATACTTTAGCATGCTAAACCTTGACATGTTTGATTATGATTGTGATGTATGACATGTTTTTTTTTTTGTTTTTTTTTCTTTATTTCCCACTATTTAACTAACTACAATAACAAGCCAAAATTTTTCTAATATTATATTACAATTTTTTTTAATCATTGATTTTTTTCCTTTGGTTGGTTTTTCGTTTCGAAGTTCGTAGTTGAGCATCGATTAAATTCGAATTATGCAAGGGCCTATTTTGGAGTGATGTTTTCAGTATAATTTTCTTCATGTCCATGACTCAAACTCGAAATCTCAAATTAAGTGCAGAATAATTGCACCACTATATTTTAACTCTCATTTTGATATTTATCTTCACTTCATGGCTAGATACTTTTATTCTTATTGATAAATCATAAATTAAAATGTTAATACTGAAAGTCGATTCTTTTTTTTTTTATGATATAGATTTTTCAGAATTTAAAGATCTAGTATATTCAAAAATTAAAATTTATTTTATTAATCGTTAAAAAATTTCATGAAGCTAATGAATTTTCTTTGTCCATAATCTAAATGGAGATGTAAAAATATTTTTATTTAACTTAGTGTTGTACTTATCAAAAAACAAATGATTAATAAGAACATTAAGATAGGAAGTTTTTCATTGGTCAAAATAAAGTCAAAACTCAAAAAGTGTATATATATAAATAACTAAAATATTTGAAGATGAAAGGGACCACCTCATGGCCCACAAACAATTGTGCCCCTTATTATTTTAATGAATAAATACTATATAATAAAAAAAAAATATTAAAAATGAATGAGGACACGAATATTCGAATTGCCAAACTATATATTGAGGGCCAAGAAATAATTAATACACAAATTTCAACATATAAAACAAAGTGGATTAATTATTGTCTCTTCTTCTACTTTTCTCCCCTTGCTTTTGTTTTTCTTAATTAGAAATTTTTGACACATAAAAATAATATTCAAAATTGAATCTTAATATGTCAAACGATCTTATAATAAATATTTTATTGTAAAAATTCAAAAAAGTAATTTTTATTTTCAAAATATAAATGATATTTAATCAATTTTTTTTATTAAGTTATATTGTATGTTTTCAATAATATTTTTTTGTTAATAACTAAAAAAATCAAACAACTTAGTAAATTATTAGGGGATAATGCCCAAGTACCCCCTCAATCAATGCCTAAAATCCCAGAGACACACTTATACTATACTAAGGTTCTATTAACCCTCCGAACTTATTGTATAAGTAGTTTTCTACCCATTTTCAGCCTACGTGGCACTAGTTTGAAAAAAGTCAACCATAATTGGACCCACAAGATAGTGTCACGTAGGCCGAAAAGGGGCGGAAAATTATTTAAAAAATAAGTTCAGGGGTGTAATAGGACCTTAGTATAGTATAAGTGTCTTTCTGAGATTTCGAGCATAGGTTGAGAGGGTACTTGTACATTATCCCAATTATTAAGTTTAACTTTACCTAACATTATATTAATTAATTAATTAAAATTATATTCAAGTTCTATCTTTGGCCTTCACCACAATATTCTCTAATAAAACATATTCTATACTAGTCTTCTACTATTTAATTATTGGAGATTTTACTATAACCTTTTGTATTATGCCTTAATTTTTAACTAAATAATTTAAAGTATGACTAAGCTCTCTTAGGTACTTTTGTCGTGTAGTTGTTCCAAATCTAATTAATGTTTAAATATATATATTTATTTTATTTTATATATAGGTGTCACTTTCTCCTAGTGTCTTTTTTTTTTTATATATATATTTAACATAAGAAGAAGAATATAGTTTTTATATGGTATGAAATATTTACCCACATGTGGTATCTACAACAAAATTTATATATTATCAAGTATACAAAGGGTATATGATTCACATTTAAGAATAATTGAATCATATTGTAGTATATATTATACACCATGTGAATATGACATACATACATGTTGGGTATTTAAAATAGGTATAGAATGTAATACTTTTTAAAATGAACTTTTAGTGGGCATATGGTGTCTAAATATTTAAAACTATTCTCTTACTCGAACAATAATCTTTTATTCGTTAAGTTGTGTAATAATATTTGTGAAACTACATTCGATAATTAAAATGAGTTACTAGAAAATATTTATAAACACAGTCTGCTAGATTCACTCTTGTTATGAACATGAATCATGATTGAATGAAATAAGTCTTTTTGCTTTACTTTCTCGTTTTTAATGTTGAATCATAAAAATATAATATAATTTTCATAAGACATTTTCGCAAAAGTCAGAAATCAATATAAGATATTTGAAGACTTTTTCATACATAATTTCTTTCTTTGTTGATCTAGGGTGATAAAACAACGTTAATCATTTTCAAAAAAATTATATAAATCACATATATATATATATATATATATATATATATATATATATATATATATATATATATATATATACTTTTTTGGTAACGTATGTTATTCGCCATGCCTATAAATGGATTAATTGTAATTTTATTTTATTTTAAAAAAAAGATGAATTTACTTTTTGGTAAGATTCCTTTAAATTGTTTAAGAGAATAATATTAAAAGAGTGCTCAGCTTTAATATTGTTAATTGAATATACTAGTGTTATATCACATGTTTATTACTGTCTAAGTACTTATCACATTATTGAATTCAAAATAAAATATGATAAGTATAGAGGATTTTTGGTATAGCTTATAAGCAAAATTTGCTCATATATACCTTTTTACTTATTTACATATTTGATAAATTTTTAAAATTGGTTTATTTTAACTTATAGACATTTTTAATTTGATCAAAAATCAAAACTTTTACGAATTTTTTCATAATATTTTTTATTTCTCAAAATTATTTTCGAAATCAAACCTCTAGCTTCATTTCCTTCTATGTAAGTTGTTTCTCATTTTTCTTTTAAAGTATACTGATTAAATTTATAGTTTCAAAATGTATTTTAGTTATTTTAGATATATTTTCTATTTTATTTTATGTGATACTATTTGAATTTCGATTTAAAGAAGTATATTTTTTCATCGTAATTTTTCATAGATCTTTTAAACATTTGAAATTATATCAATTATCGTGACTTATAAAGTTATAATACTTTTTACTTAGTTTAAAAATATATAATTTCATTGCAAAAAAATTGAAGACTCCATGCACATATTTTCGATCAAACTTAAATTATTTAACTCTCGAAAAATGAAAAGTATCACATAACTTGAGACAAAATAACAACTAGCTTACAACACTTCTTTTTACCCAATTATTTATTAACACTTTTAATATTTTTATTCAAACATGTAACTGCTTATTCATAAACTTAATTCACTGATTAAAACAGATCAACTCATCCAAATAAGCTTTTAAATTAACTAGTTTAAAGCTTAGTTATGATATAATGCTTACAAGATGCCTATTATTATTTCTAAGAGTAGTTATAACATTTATAGAATTTTTTTGAACAATAAACCTTACAAATAATGTAAGTATGGGAAATATAACAAATTTGCTAATTATTTGAATCTGATTTCGAAAATATCATTATTGATAGTGAAATATAACTCAAGTTTTCTCCTCAATTGAAGAAAATATAACTAATTTGCTCCTCAAAATTAATAGACTTTCAATAATTTATTTTTATCTATATAAAGTATATTTTATCATTGAGATTTCAAGTACCAATAATTTTTAATCAAAAAGATTACACCTACCTAAAATGATTAAAACAGCTCAATTATATCCAATTGTCTATCATGTTCACCCCCACCCTCCAAAAATTAAAATCGAACATACAATTATATTTCTCATAGAAAGATAAATAATCTTTAAGAATCCAATATCAAATTGATTTATATTCACATAATTTTTTTTTTGTAAAATTGATATTAGACTACACGTTTTTAAAAATAAATCTTCTAAAATTTCATTGAATCAAATACTGTCACATAAATTAAGAATCGTAAAGATAAAAAATATATTGACGTTTACAAAGACATGCTTGAAAGAGAGAATCATAAAAGGTTATATATATAATCATAATAAAAGGTTGATTGGAAAAAAATTATGAATTTTCAAATATTTTTGGGAATTAGATTTGAATAAAGATAGATTGTAGTTTCAATATGTATTTTCCCATGATTTTTGGAAACACATTTTATCTTTTCTTAATATCATAATATGACTTATATTCATGAATTTTAAAACTATAAAAATTATCATAATTTTTATATAATATATCAATTTCAATAGTAAACTAGATAATACATTATCCAAAATCATCCCTCAAATTACAATCATGTATACATTACAAAAAAAGTACAATAAAAAATAATTAATTTCATGTTTTTACATATTAACCAAATGCTTAGATTTTACCATTTTTTTTTTAATTATAAATTACACATTTTTGTTCATTTCCTTTTCTTGGAATTTTGTTTGGTGGTTCATGTATATGGTGGAGGAGAGTGTGGAAGACATAAGAAAGAGAGAAAATAGTACAGCTATGGGGTTGCATTCTATTGTCTTTTGTACTGTCTACTAACAAAAATGTAATAACTTTTTTTTTTCCGATCTTAATATATATGATATAGTTTTACTCGATAAAAATTTATAGTTGAAAATAAGTTATTATATGATTATAAATCATTTCATTAAAAATAAAATAAATATTTTGAAATTAACTTATTTGTAAATATATAAACATGTCATTTTAAAAAATATATTAAAAATAAAAGTGAATCGTATAAATTGAGATGCTTATACTTATCTATTCACTTTTACTAATCTACTATTGTATTCCGAAAAAAACGATTTTTTTTAAAAAAAATTTCTTGTTACTTTTCTTATATAAGAAAGAACGGTTAGAGAGCTGTGTTTTTCGTTCATATTTTACACTTATCATAAATTACTAATTTTTTCAAATTATTTTTAAGATCTATCAATTTCGAAAATAACTTCTCTACCTTCATAAGGTAATAGTAAAATCTGTTTAACACTTTATTATTTTCATATCCTATATAGTGGAGTTTCACTGTATATTTTATTATTATCGTTGTAATACACCAAACATAGTCCTAATACTACACGTAAATTTCAAAAACAGTCTTTCTATCTCAATTAGATAATGATAAGATCTGCGTATACTTTATACTCAAATAGCTAGTAAAATATCTCTGAGTCTATTATTATTGTTGTTGTTGTTGTTGTAATATCAAGAAATAATTAATATAAAACAACGTAATAAAATAGTCATATTATTTTTTTATTTTATTTTAACGAGTATTTCAAATCTAAATACGATAAAGTAAAAATAAACGAAGAAAAATATATTTAAAATGTCAAAACCTTTTTAATGCTTAGCTGGAATTAACGATACACAGCTGTCATTATGGTACGGTCCGCAGCGTAACCGCACCTTCCAACGTCGCCGTTTTTCCACATAATAATTATTTCTCTTTTTTTCTCTTTTTTTTTAAATTTTATTTTTTTTTTAAATTTTCTTCTGGAATTTGCTGTCTTCTCTACCTACCCCCCCCCTCACCCCCACCCCCCTATTACCCTTCAAAATGACCATTTTGTCCAAAATATTTTTAAAATGACACTTTAGTCCCTCTTTTTTAAATATTTAATATGAATTTCATCAAAGTGGAATCTCACTTTGTTGGTTCTCTACATAAAAACTTGTGGGGTTAGAAGGGTATCTCAAGTAAAATTACTAGAATACCCTTTTATTTATTAATTATTGAACTTTTTTTTTTTGCTATAAATGCAACCTACTCAAAAATAAAAGATCATAAATTATAAAAATCCTTTTCATAAATTTTGGAATTATTAGCCGATGCATTTATGTTGAATTGAATTATTTTAATTTTGGTCTACCTTATTTATTTGGATTTGCTAGATCACCTAGAAGGGAATACACTCATTATAATGAGGTATGTATTAATTAATTAAATGAATAAAAATATTAAAATAGTCAAATAAGGTTTAAATGAGAAAAAGTAATCATGACCTATTATTTCATATACATTAATAGTAACATAGAATTATAAATGTATGTGTGTTTCATAAATTCATTTAATATTTTGAGTAGGTGATGAAATACTATGTGTAAAATATATATTAAGTACCAATTTTTAAAATGAATTTCATTAATTTATTATGAAAAAGTCATTTACTATCAAATTAATAAAGATCTAAAGAAAAATGGTAAAAATAAGAATTGATTGAGAAAATTTATCAAAAGAATTATTTCACATATTAATGGAATAGGATTATAAATGTATATGGTTTCTTAAATTCATATAAGTGACGTAATGCTATACGTAAATTATGACGTAATGTAATGTTATACGTAAATTGTGATTAAATATATCATGTAATAATTTCTTTTAATGAATTCCATTAATTTTATTACAAAAGAAACTATTTTACACTTAAATAAATGAATAAAAATCTAAAGTAAAATGGCGAAGATTGATTTAAATGAGAAAAATAATCAAAGACTGATTTCATATATTAATAAAATAAAGTTATAAATGTATATGTGCTTATCAAATTCATACATATTTAATATAAGTGACGTAATGTCATACGTAAATCATACTTAAGTATATCAGTATCTTTTAAAATTTAATTAATCCATTAAGAAAAATTCATTTTTATTTACACAATGAATACAAAATCAAAATAAAATAGTCAAATAAGGTTTAAATGAAAAAAACTAATCAAAGACTTATTCCACATATTAATAAATCAGAACTATAAATGTACTATGTATTTAATGCAAACTAAATTATCTCAAATAAGTGATGTATAAGTGACATAATGCAAGTTAAAATATATATTTTTTTTAAAAAATTAAATAATAATTAAATACATTAAGTTATAATTTTTCAAGAACACATAATACGAAAAATCATCTTTATTTATATATTAATACAAAAAAATTTAATTTTTACATTTCTAATCCTTTATAATGACTTTAGATCATTTCAATCAAATTTCCATTATTATATATTCAAATTAAACATATGAAAAGTCCTAATTCCTAATCACTTCCTTGTCTACTATTAAAAATAAAGTAAATTCCTCAAAATTATTTTTTTAAAAAAATTAAAACTCTATACAACATATATAAAAAGAAAACTTTAAAATTCAAAAAAAAAGTAGTATAAAGTAATTACTTTTATAGAATCCAAAACATAAATGTAACCAAACTATAAATTATTTCACAAGTTTAAATTTAATTATATTAAAGTCTAAATCAAACAAGTTAAAATAGTAGTCCACTGTTTAAGTGAAAAGAAAATAACAAGAGTCTCTATCAAACTAGTCAAATTTTAATAATGAACCAAAATTACTTTATATATTAAGGTTAATCGCAATTAATTATAGTATTAAAAACTATCAAACTTAAATGGCAATTACCGTAAATATTCATCAATTTAATGTCCTATTTTCTCACAAAATTCCAAAATCTGTTAAATGTTTTTTCCCATTTTTCAAAAATGATCAAAAGAAATAAATACATCAAGGTCAAAATAGTCTTTTTCATTTCTACTATAAATATCAGACCTTCGCTTTCACAAATAACACACTCTCTCAGTACAAACACCACCGCCCTTTCTCTCTCTAAAATATTACCGGTCGTCGCCGGAGTAAATATCCGTCGACGTCGCCGGTGATAAGTCTCTCGCCGGGGGAACAATCTCTCTTACAATTTCATTTTCATCAAACTTCGATATTTCAATAGACCGACGTTGTCATACTCTGACCGGCGGCAGTGGAGCGACGCCGGAGGAGAAGGAAGTAAGTATCAGTTCCATTTCTAGTTTAAGTTTCAACTAATTTACTACGGCATCATTCACGGTGATTGATTACCGGAAAGTACGCCGTGTTTTTAGTTTTTTTTCTTTTTTAGAACAGTGAGCTTATCGGGAAAAGGAAACGGCGACGTTTAATAACTCAGGGAACATTAAACGACGTTGTTTTAGTGATATAATCAGTGAAGGTTTATTAAAAGGAGGGAGTTTTAAAACGGGGTTTTGTTTAAAAGACGGTGTCGTTTTTAAGGAAAATGGTTTGACTGATTCATTCTCGAAACGGGAGAAAGAAGAAAAGGAGAGGAAGGGAACGGTGTCGTATGGGGAGGTTAGGAGTTGGGTTAGCGGTGGGTTGTGCTATGGCGGCGTGTATTGTAGCAGCAGCTATGGTGGGTAAGAGGGTAAACAAGAGGAGTAAATGGTTGAAAATGGTGAAAGTTTTGGAAGAACTGGAGGAGTCATGTGATACTACTGTTTTTAGATTAAAGCAAGTAGTTGATGCTATGGCTGTTGAAATGCATGCTGGACTTGCTTCTGAAGGAGGGAGTAAACTTAAGATGTTGCTTACATATGTGGATAAACTCCCAAATGGGTATGTATGCAATCACACTCTTGCATTAAAGTTATTTACTAATACTAGCAACTTTTAGTTCCTTGTTATGTTTTTATTTTTCTCTTGCCTCATTTGATTTGTGCTTGATTGCTTATCTGTTACGTTTTTTTGAAAGTTTATGTGAATGTTTATTTAGGTACATATATGGATGCTTATCTCACTTGTTATTAGATGAATACATAATACCATGTTCCTTTTTTCTCTTTATGATTGTTTTGTTTTCTTATGCTGATTTGTTTGTTCACGCGTTTGCTCGTTGTGTATTGCTAGGGATATCGTAAGCAAAGCATTGGTCGTTTTTTTTTGGGGGTGGGAGTGGGGGGTTACAAGTTTTTTTCCTTGAAAGGAGGGAGGGTTTGTGTGAAAGATTGTGCTTTTGTGTTATATGGTAGTAGATCTTTTGTCTTTATGGTTGATTAGGGGTGTTTGTGTTTGACTTATTTTTTTTGGATGTATTATGGGTTTAGGGTCGTAAAGTACGAGGAACAATGCAATGTACTCTTACTTTGTTCAATAGTTTGATCACGGATAGAATTTGGCTCACTAGAGAATGTTTTTTACTCTCTCTCTAATGGGATTTCATGACTTTTTCTTTAGATTTTTGTTCAAAGAATTTTTGATTAGATGAAAGGTAGTATTAGATCAGACTCTTCTTTTTGATTAATCATAATAGTCAATGCATAACAGCGTTGAGTGTTACAGTAACTAATTCGATCTTAACATGTGTCTCCTGCTTTTTTTTTTTTCTTATCTTGTTTCTTTGACTGCATGTGCACTCATTTGGTTATTTTCATGCATGTGTTGGCTCTTAATATGAACATCAGGCATTGGATTCTTACCGGATCATCTTCCGTTTTTTTTGGACATAATATTGTTCTTGTTTTATTTCCTTTGGTGCAAGGAGATGTACTTTTAAAAGTTGATAATGCAGTACTAGAGAAAGATTTACTTATCTTGTCCTAAAAAGAGAAACTTTATAATGGATTTTCTTCAAGATCAAATGCACATAAATAGAATGAGGCTTTTCTGGCTGAATGTCTCTTGAGTTGGTGAAACACAGGGGAATTCCTCGCTCTGTGTTGCAGTTTTAATGCTGGCTACTTAGTTATCTCTAATGATCATATTTTTGTTATTTGATAACTAATTTTGGGCTTATGATTTTAGGAGGGAGGAGGGAACATATTATGCTCTGGACCTTGGTGGTACAAACTTTAGAGTTTTGAGAGTCCACTTAGGAGATCAAAGGTCTGCTATTCTTGGACAAGATATTGAACGGCAACCCATTCCGCAGCACCTAATGACGAGCACAAGCGAGGTAGCTGAGTTTGTGCTTATAATTATTTTATTATCTTCCTGCAAAGTGCAAACAACAACTTTTCTATTTGATTTGATAGAGATCAACATTCGTTACCCTTTTTTATTATGTGTAGGATCTCTTTGATTTCATTGCTTCATCGCTAAAGGACTTCATTGAAAAGGAGGGTAATGACTTAGAGCAGACTTCACCTAGGAGGAGAGAACTTGGTTTCACATTTTCATTTCCTGTGAAGCAATCTTCCGTCTCATCTGGCATTTTGATGAAATGGACAAAAGGCTTTGCGATTGAAGATACGGTTAGTTAACGAGAGTCTTTGCTCTTATATTCTATATAGTTCAAAGTTTGTAAATGCCTATGACTTACCTTATATGAATAAAGTCATAATTATCGGTCTTGTGGGGTGTGACTCTTTCCTTTCAGTGCATGCATGTCGGTAGGAAATTTAGTACTGCTTGTGTTACTTGAACTGTACTGTACGACCATGCAAAGCTAACAGCTTGAAAAAGCTGTCTTCTTCTTTCGAGTCGTCTCAGCCTTTATATTACAAGTGAGAAATAGTTATCAGTGACGTGAATATGTGGTACAGATCTATGAACCTCATATGCATGCCCTTGTTTTTATGGTCATTGCTACGGAATTTTCAATTTACATATGTATCTTTGGATTGTCAATTTACAGTAAACTTTTTTTTCTGTTCTCATGTACTTTATTTGTAGATTGGGAGAGACGTTTCTGAATGTCTGCAACTAGCACTCTCCAGGAAAGGTCTAGATGTGCGGGTTGCAGCACTGGTGAGCACTTCCCTCTTCCAGTTTCTTGCTTAGACATATATCCTTGCTCATGTCTGTGAGACTTACTTTTGGATTCTTGCTATCTTCCACTAGGCTCATGTTATATGGTATAAGGCCCCTTTGTTTTTACTTTTAGGTGTTACTCAGAGCTGTATGATATGAGATGTTAAACTTTTAAGCTATATATTTTCTCCACATAATAGGATAGTTATTTGTAGAGCTTATGTCAGTGAAGCTGTAAAATAGACGTCCTAACACTTACTTTTTGATCTCTGTAGATCATTAAAACAAAGAAAATGGGCATATATAGAAATTAATTTTTTTCTACAATCGAGTATCTTGCCTTCTTTGAATGTTCAGTCCAGGAAATCATTAGTTTATCACTAGTTTATGAATGTCTTCCCTTGTGAATAAGTTGGAGAATTACTGTGGTTAATATTTTCTCCTTCGTCTTATGTAGTGTTTTCCTTCAAATTTTAATCGAGACTTGATTAGTTTTAGCTCTTGTGCAATGGGTATTAGAGCTTATTGTTGTTGCATTATGCCCAGATAAATGACACTGTGGGAACTCTAGCTCTTGGACATTATAATGATGAAGACACAGTTGCTGCGGTTATAATTGGGACTGGCACTAATGCATGCTATTTGGAGCGGGCAGATGCAATTATTAAGTGTCAAGGTCTTCTAACTACATCTGGAAGCATGGTAATATTTACTTGCATATGTTCACATTTTATTTTGGGCTTAGTTCTTTTTATAAAAGTTTGCTTACATGTTTTCCTACTTTCTGTATATTAGGTAGTCAATATGGAATGGGGAAACTTTTGGTCATCTCATTTACCAAGAACCTCATATGATATCGACTTGGATGTTGCCAGCCCTAACCCAAATGATCAGGTAAAGTCTTTATTTCTTGCAAACCCGGTGTATTTTATATGACTTGACGCACTTCAAGCATCATATTTGAGGATTATGCCGCAGGGCTTTGAGAAAATGATATCAGGGATGTATTTGGGAGACATTGTCAGGAGAGTGCTCCTTAGAATGTCTAAGCAATCAGATGATTTCGGACCTTCATCTTCAAAATTAGCAGTTCCTTTCGTCTTGAGGTACAACATGTTTTCTTCTCTCTTTTTCTATGAATATTTCTATGTGATGTCAGCAATTTAGTACTTATTAGTTTAACTGGAAATAATGACAGAACACCGTTGATGGCTGCTATGCATGAGGATGATTCACCTGACTTGAGTGAAGTAGCCAAAATCCTAGAAGAAGTTCTAGAGGTATACCCTTTTAATCTTCCTATCCTACACTTAAAGTGATTGTGGCATATGATATTTGTCCACTTGTTCAATACTACTTGGCGTGTTACTTGCTTTCTTACTGTCTGATTCTTGGGCCCTCGACTTTCAGTTACCCGATGTGCCAGTGAAAGTCCGGAAGCTTGTTGTGAAGGTATGTGATGTCATTACTCGAAGGGCTGCTAGACTAGCAGCTGCTGGTATCGTAGGAATCTTGAAGAAGATTGGTCGAGATGGGAGTGGGGGCATAGCTAGTGGAAAATTCAGGAGTAATAGGCCAAGTCGGTTGAGAAGAACAGTTGTGGCTATCGAGGGTGGTTTATACACAAGTTACACCACATTCAGAGAATACCTGAATGAAGCGATGGCGGAAATTTTAGGGGAAGAAGTTTCCCCATATGTCATTCTTAGGGTCATGGAAGATGGATCAGGCACTGGAGCAGCTCTTGTTGCTGCTGCAAATTCACTCCCTGAGGCGGCGGATACAGTACAGCTGCAGTGAATAGAAGCAAATACTAATATATATATATATATATACATATATATATCTATACACAGCTTTGTAAATTGTAGAAAAATATCTCAATCCATCAAAAATGTAAAAGGGAGGTTGTGTATATGTGTCATATATGTCAAAATATGATATATTATATAGTCTAGGATATCCCCATTGCTGTCTTAGAAATGATATTGGCTCATTGCAAGTTGAAGAAAATTAATGGTATTATTGATTTCAAGTCTTTGCCCCATTTCTTTATTTTGTGTATGTAAATACATAATCTTTTGAAATGCTCTCATTTAATTATTTATTCATTTGTTTTTATGTCTTAAAAACACAACAATTATTTCTTTTCCACTTGTATTATTTTATGCTTTCATTTGTTCAATGATCTCTTATAGTCATTTATGATTTGAATCGAAAAAAAATGTTTGCTTTTGAAAAAAGTTATTTATTAGGTTGAACCAACTGAACATTAATGGAAAAAAAGAGTCATTTTGGCCATGCAAGCTTTTTTCCATAAAGCTTATAAAGTAAAGGGATTCTCTAACTAGAAGTTGACCATTTGTCTTTTTGTCTTTTGTGTGCTTGTTCTACTTTATGCTATTAACTGATATGTTCGTGCTTCATATATTTTATTTCGATAGTCTCGTTAATTTTGTTGATATAAAATTACAAGAATTATAATATGAAACTTAAGTATATAATGTGAAGAAAAAGATTGGAAAAAGAAGTATAAGTAAAATGTAGATTGTTTGAGTAGATTCTTAATGTTATTTGGTTTGAGACTTATTAATTTAATTTAATTGTGGGTAAGAATTTAATAAATATCTAATTTTAAAATGAGATGATGTCACGACCCAAATCGGGGACGCGACTGGCACCCACATTTACCCTCCTATGTGAGCGAACCAACCCATCTAAATCTTAACATTTCAATATAATATCAACAGAAATAATGCGGAAGACTTAAACTCATAATATACAACTCAACTATTATTAATATTCCCAAAATCTGGAAGTCATCATCACAAGAACATCTATCTCAAATTTCTAAACTAAACTGTCTAAGAACAAAATACTAAAAAGCTAGTCCATGCCGGAAGTTCAAGGCATCAAGACTTGAAGAAGGAGACCCAGTCCAAGCTAGACGCATTAGCTCACCCTGAATTTCCGATGGAGTGAAGACTGGCTTGATCTACTGCTGAGTCGAAGTTGACGGAACGTTTGCTGCATAACACAAATAACAAGGGGAAAACATAAAAGTAGGGGTCAGTACAACCACACGTACTGAGTAGATATCATCGGTTAACTCAAAATAGGCGATAATACATATCAAGTAATATTATAAATCAACTATAAACTCAACATGTAGCAACAACAAGTATTATAATCGTCAATAAATACCATCAAGTTCATCCATGAGGACTCAAGCCTCAATACCATACTCATTTGGGAATTAAGTTCATTATGTTGAGTATATTAACATCTTTCAAGATTCATTATCTTTCTTCCTCTTGTGTCGGTACGTGACACTCCGATCCCCTACCACTATGTGTCGGAACGTGACACTCCGATCCCCTATATGTGTCGGAACGTGACACTCCGATCCCCTATATGTGTCGGAACGTGACACTCCGATCCCCTATATGTGTCGGTACGTGACACTCCGATCCCCTATATCTACGTGTCGGTTCGTGACACCCGTCCCACTAATACTATGTGTCGGAACGTGACACTCCGATCCACTAATACTATGTGTCGGAACGTGACACTCCGATCCACTAAATTCATTCTATCCGTTCATCAAGCCTTCTCTATACCAAGGCATCATCAATCCCATTACTTTAATTCGTCAAGCCTTCTTTTATACCAAGGCATCATCATTAATATCATAGATTAAAGTTTCTTTCAAGATTTGGGATTCAATGGTTTTCATCATGCTTGTTTTATCAAAATCACATAATCACATTCATGCAAGCATACAATTAAGCATATAGACAGGTTTACAATATCGTCAACACATATTATTCACTATTAAGAGTTAACTATGAATATCGTAATATAAACCATAACCTACCTCCACCGAAGAATTGAAATCAACAATTAATTCCCAAGCTTTCTTCTTCTCGTCCAATCTCCCTCAATTCGTTTCTCTCTTTTTCTCTCTTGTTCTTTCTCTTTGTTTTATTCAAAACCCTCTTTCCTTTACCCTAATTACCAAATAATTAAGTGTGAAAAAGGACAAATAAACCCCACTAATTAACTTGAGGTTACCCTTTTAACCCCTAAGTAATTAGACTTATTAATGTTAACCCTCAATCTTTATAATTAAGGAAAGAATAGTCAAAAACGACCCTTAAAACGTGTGGAGAAATCCTAAACTGCCTGGGATTGCGCAGCCTGTGACGGGCCGTCGTGCCTGCGACGGTCCGTCATGATGGCCGTCGCAACCTCCAAAATTCCAGGTGGTCTGCGACGGCCCGTCACCCCTGTGACGGTCCGTCCTGCACCTCCGTCATGACGGTCAGAAACTCGTTTCTTGCACCAAATTCTCAAAAGTTGAAGTGTTTTGCAACGGGGGCTCACGACGGTTCGTCGTGGATGTGACGGCACGTCCTGCAGGTCCGTCACAATTTACAGAGAGTCGATTTTCAGTACCCAATTTCAAAATTCTAAGTGCCATGGGACGACACCTCCTCGACGGGCCGTCGTGACCACGACGGTCCGTCGTTCCATCCGTCGTCCCAGCCAGTTTTTCCAGAATTAAAATCTGTTGCTCAAAACGACTAAACATGTCGTTACAATAGATACCAATTTACCCATCGTTCGTCCCCGAACGATCAAAAGAAGAAAAACAATGGCGAAAAGGAGTACCTGAATCTGTAAACAGATGTGGGTATTTTTCTTGCATATCTGTCTCCTTCTCCCAAGTAGCCTCTTCAACCGGTCGATTCTTCCATTGAACTTTGATGGATGCAATCTCTCTCGACCTCAACTTGCGAACTTCTCTATCTAATATAGCAACCGGTTCCTCCTCATAAGTCAAGTTCTCATCCAACAAAACTGAATCCCAACGGATAATGTAGTTTCCATCTCCGTGGTATCTCTTCAACATGGATACATGAAACACCGGATGCACTCCGGACAGCCCTGGAGGCAAGGCTAATTCATAAGCCACCTCCCCTATTCGCTTTAGTACCTCGAATGGTCCAATATACCTTGGACTTAGCTTACCTCTTTTTCCAAACCGCATCACCCCTTTCATGAGTGAAACCTTCAACAAGACTTGTTCACCTTCCATGAACTCCAAGTATCTAACCTTTCGGTCTGCATACTCCTTTTGTCTACTTTGAGCCGCTAAAAGCTTTTCTTGAATAGCTTTCACCTTCTCCATAGAATCTCTTAACAGATCAGTCCCCCAAGGTCTAACTTCAAATGCATCAAACCACCCAATGGGAGATCTACACCTCCTTCCATACAATGCTTCAAATGGGGCCATGTCGATACTGGAGTGATAACTATTATTGTATGAAAACTCTGCCAACGGTAAGAAGCTATCCCAATGGCCACCAAACTCTATCACACATGCACGAAGCATATCCTCCAACACTTGAATCGTTCGCTCAGACTGACCATCGGTCTGAGGGTGAAATGCAGTGCTAAGGTCCAACCTAGTACCTAATTCAGCATGTAGTGTCCTCCAAAACTTAGAGGTAAACTGCGTACCTCTATCCGATATGATGGAGAGTGGAACTCCATGCAACCGAACGATCTCTGAGATGTAGATTTTGGCCAACTTCTCTGCATTGTAGGTCACCTTGACCGGAATGAAGTGAGCAGACTTAGTTAACCTATCAACGATCACCCAAATAGAGTCATACTTACCCAATGTCTTTGGAAGACCAACCACGAAGTCCATCGCGATTCTCTCCCACTTCCATTCAGGAATGGGCATTCTCTGAAGTGTTCCTCCGGGCCTTTGGTGTTCATACTTTACTTGTTGACAATTTGGACATTTGGCCACAAACTCAACAATATCTCGCTTCATTCTACTCCACCAGAAGTGTTGCTTTAGGTCGCGGTACATCTTGGTTGCACCAGGATGTATAGAATATCCGGAACTATGAGCTTCTGTAAGAATAGTGGTGATCAAATTATCAACGCGGGGTACACATACTCTTCCCTTAATCCTCAAAACACCTTCCCCATCGATTATTGCTTCCTTAGCCTCTCCTTGCAACACTTTATCTCGAATTCGCCTTAGTTTCTCATCATCAGACTGTTTCCCCTTAATCTGATCAAGGAAAGAGGATTTTGCCTCTACACAAGCTAACAATCCTCCTTTCTCGTTTATTTCTAACCTCATAAGGTCATTAGCCAAAATCTGCACTTCTCTAGCTAATGGGCGTCTAGAAGCTTGCAAATGAGCTAGACTTCCCATGCTTCCGGCCTTCCTACTCAAAGCATCTGCCACAACATTTGCTTTTCCCGGATGATACAAGATAGTGATGTCGTAGTCCTTCAGTAGTTCCATCCATCTCCTCTGTCTCAAGTTCAAGTCTTTCTGAGTGAATACATACTGTAGGCTACGATGGTCCGTGTAGACTTCACACTTAACCCCATACAAGTAGTGTCTCCATTGCTTTAGTGCAAACACTACCGCGACCAATTCCAAGTCATGAGTTGGATAGTTACGTTCATGCACCTTTAATTGCCTCGAAGCATAAGCAATCACATTCTTCTCTAGCATTAGCACTGCACCCAAACCCGAATAGGATGCATCACAATAGACAATGAAGTCCTTACCCTCTACCGGTAAGGTAAGGATAGGCGCGGTAGTCAACAAAGTCTTGAGTTTCTGAAAGCTCTCCTCACACTCATCCGACCATACAAATGGAACGTTTTGCTTAGTCAAGTTCGTCAATTGGGAAGCAATAGAAGAGAATCCCTTGACGAATCGGCGGTAGTAGCTAGCTAAACCCACAAAACTCCTTATTTCTGACACGTTTGTAGGTCTTACCCAATTCTTCACTGTCTCAATCTTGGATGGATCCACCATCACTCCATCCTTAGAAACCACGTGTCCCAAGAAGGACACTGAATCTAGCCAAAACTCACACTTGGAGAATTTCGCATAAAGCTTCTTCTTTCTCAACAACTCTAATACCATTTTCAAATGCTCCTCATGTTCCTTCTTACTCTTGGAGTATATCAGTATATCATCAATAAACACGATCACAAAGAGATCCAAATATGGCTTGAAAATCCCGTTCATCAAGCTCATGAAGGCAGCAGGGGCATTAGTAAGACCAAACGACATTACCACAAACTCATAATGCCCATACCTAGTTCGAAAAGTAGTCTTTGGCACATCCGTTGCTCGTATTTTCAATTGGTGATAACCGGACCTCAAGTCAATTTTTGAGAAGACACAAGCACCTTGTAACTGATCGAACAAGTCATCAATGCGAGGAATGGGGTACTTGTTCTTAATAGTTACCTTGTTCAACTGTCGGTAATCTATGCACATTCGGAAACTCCCATCTTTCTTCTTCACAAACAAAACCGGAGCACCCCAAGGAGATGCACTTGGTCTAATAAAGCCTTTGCTCAACAACTCTTGAAGTTGAGCCTTTAATTCTCTTAACTCCGCGGGAGCCATTCTATAAGGGGGTATAGAAATGGGGCGAGTACCGGGTTCAAGATCGATACAGAAGTCAATATCCCTATCTGGTGGCATACCAGGAAGATCTGCAGGGAACACATCCAAAAACTCACAGACTACCGAAACTGACTCAATCGAAGGTACTTGAGTGGTGTCATCCTTGAGATGTGCCAAGAAAGCTAAACACCCTTTACTCACCATTTTCTTAGCGCGAAGAAAGGAGATTATACGCACCGGATTGGAAGTGTAGTCCCCCTCCTACACTAACGGATCTGCCCCAGGCTTGGCTAACGTCACAGTTTTAGCATTGCAATCCAAAATCGCAAAATTCGGAGAAAGCCAAGTCATACCCAAAATTACATCAAAGTCACCCATTTCTAAAATAACCAAATCTACATAAGTGTTGCTCCCCACAAAATTCACCAAACACGACCTATACACTTTTTCGACTATCACAGACTCACCCACCGGAGTAGAAACACGAATAGGCATGTCAAGTAATTCACAATGTAAATTTAGACCATTAGCAAATGAGGAAGATACATATGAAAACGTGGAGCCAGGGTCAAATAATACAGATGCCATGCAATCACAAACCAAGAGATTACCTGTGATAACAGCATCAGACGCCTCCGCTTCAGACCTCCCAGGGAAAGCATAACAATGGGCCCTATCACCGGTCTGTCCATTGCCCCTACCATGTTGCGTAGTAGTGGCTCCAGTTTGCCCTTCACCTCTGCCGTTTTGGTGACCACCATTACCTCGGCCACCACGCCCTCCAGAAAAGCGGCCTCTACCATGACCACCTCTACCTCTAGCCATTGGGGTTCTGTAACTCTGTTTTGGACAATTCCTCCTAATATGTCCAATCTCCCCACATCCATAGCACTCTCTGGAGTCAGGCATGGGTCTCTCGGAGTAGTGTTGACCGTTCTGAGGTGGACCTATAACTACAGTCTGTAGTGAAGACTGAATTGGTCGAACTGAGTGACCTCCGGAGTTCTGTCCTCTAGAGTAGGAACCATTAAACTCACCTCCCCTTCGGAACCTTTTTGATGTCGATGTCGTGGTGAAGTCGTCTGGTTTCACTCCTTCCACCTCTATCACAAAGTCTACCACCTCTTGGAAGGATGTCGCCGTTGCCGCTATCTGTAAGGCTGAAATCCGCAATTCTGACCTCAACCCCTTCACAAAACGGCGGATCCGTTCTTGTGGACTGAAACAAAGTTGGGTGGCATATCTGGATAGTGCGCGAAATTTAGCCTCATATGCATTAACCGTCATCCTTCCCTGTTCAAGACTCAAGAACTCATCCCTCTTTCTATCTCTCAAAGTCCTTGGGATATACTTCTCCATAAACAGGGTAGAGAATGATTCCCAAGTCATTGGTGGTGCCTCTGTTGGTTGACACTCAACATGTGAACGCCACCACATCTTGGCGTTCCCTTGGAACTGATAGCTCACGAACTCGACGCCAAACCGTTCTACTATCCCCATCTTGTGTAGTAGCTCATGACAATCAACCAGAAAATCATAAGCATCTTCAGATTCTGCACCCTTGAAAACTGGAGGTTTCAATTTCAAGAACTTACTGAAAAGTTCATGTTGATCGTTTGTCATGATAGGTCCAGTAGTCAGACGTGGAAATGTGCCTATCTCCAATGGTGCACCCATGCGGGGAGCCATAGTAGCCGCATGTCGTATCTCTGAAACCGGAGGTGTTGGTGCAGAAACCACTGGAGGTGCTTGACCCTGATCAGACAACCCGCTAAGATAAGCAAGTACTTGGTTGATCATCTCTGGGGTAGGTTGGGGTGGCATTTCCTCATTCTGCCCTTGTTCATTCTCCCCTTCCTCACCCTCTCTTATCACCTCTTCGGTCGGTGGAGGAGTCACTGCCCTAGTATCAGATGGGCTAGGGGCTCGTCCTCTCCCTCTAGAGGACGTCCTCCCACGACCTCTTCCACGGCCTCTTGCCGCTGTTCCTCCTCGAGCCACAGCCCCAGTGGCTGGCTCAGATGTTTCTTGTCTTTCCGTTGTCGCTGCTGGTGCGGTCGTTGCTCTAGTTCTAACCATCTGCGAAATAGAATGAAGATGGTCAGATACCAATTTGTATCACCTAGATACCAATTGGACTCAAGTAGTAGCACGAAAGAAAGAATGGAAGAATGGAATTTTCCTAAAGTCTTATAGCCTCTCAAAGAAAAGTAAAGGCGTCCCCCTACCGTTCTTTAAGACTCTACTAGACCTGTTCTTGTGTGATGAGACCAATGAACCTAATGCTCTGATACCAAGTCTGTCACGACCCAAATCGGGGACGCGACTGGCACCCACATTTACCCTCCTATGTGAGCGAACCAACCCATCTAAATCTTAACATTTCAATATAATATCAACAGAAATAATGCGGAAGACTTAAACTCATAATAAACAACTCAACTATTATTAATATTCCCAAAATCTGGAAGTCATCATCACAAGAACATCTATCTCAAATTTCTAAACTAAAACTGTCTAAGAACAAAATACTAAAAAGCTAGTCCATGCCGGAAGTTCAAGGCATCAAGACTTGAAGAAGGAGACCCAGTCCAAGCTAGACGCATTAGCTCACCCTGAATTTCCGATGGAGTGAAGACTGGCTTGATCTACTGCTGAGTCGAAGTTGACGGAACGTTTGCTGCATAACACAAATAACAAGGGGAAAACATAAAAGTAGGGGGTCAGTACAACCACACGTACTGAGTAGATATCATCGGTTAACTCAAAATAGGCGATAATACATATCAAGTAATATTATAAATCAACTATAAACTCAACATGTAGCAACAACAAGTATTATAATCGTCAATAAATACCATCAAGTTCATCCATGAGGACTCAAGCCTCAATACCATACTCATTTGGGAATTAAGTTCATTATGTTGAGTATATTAACATCTTTCAAGATTCATTATCTTTCTTCCTCTTGTGTCGGTACGTGACACTCCGATCCCCTACCACTATGTGTCGGAACGTGACACTCCGATCCCCTATATGTGTCAGAACGTGACACTCCGATCCCCTATATGTGTCGGAACGTGACACTCCGATCCCCTATATGTGTCGGTACGTGACACTCCGATCCCCTATATCTACGTGTCGGTTCGTGACACCCGTCCCACTAATACTATGTGTCGGAACGTGACACTCCGATCCACTAATACTATGTGTCGGAACGTGACACTCCGATCCACTAAATTCATTCTATCCGTTCATCAAGCCTTCTCTATACCAAGGCATCATCAATCCCATTACTTTAATTCGTCAAGCCTTCTTTTATACCAAGGCATCATCATTAATATCATAGATTAAAGTTTCTTTCAAGATTTGGGATTCATTGGTTTTCATCATGCTTGTTTTATCAAAATCACATAATCATGTTCATGCAAGCATACAATTAAGCATATAGACAGGTTTACAATATCATCAACACATATTATTCACTATTAAGAGTTCACTACGAGTATCGTAATATAAACCATAACCTACCTCCACCGAAGAATTGAAATCAACAAGGAATTCCCAAGCTTTCTTCTTCTCGTCCAATCTCCCTCAATTCGTTTCTCTCTTTTTCTCTCTTGTTCTTTCTCTTTTGTTTTATTCAAAACCCTCTTTCCTTTACCCTAATTACCAAATAATTAAGTGTGAAAAAGGACAAATAAACCCCACTAATTAACTTGAGGTTACCCCTTTTAACCCCTAAGTAATTAGACTTATTAATGTTAACCCTCAATCTTTATAATTAAGGAAAGAATAGTCAAAAACGACCCTTAAAACGTGTGGAGAAATCCTAAACTGCCTGGGATTGTGCAGCCTGTGACGGGCCGTCGTGCCTGCGACGGTCCGTCACGATGGCCGTCGCAACCTCCAAAATTCCAGGTGGTCTGCGACGGCCCGTCACCCCTGTGACGGTCCGTCCTGCACCTCCGTCATGACGGTCAGAAACTCGTTTCTTGCACCAAATTCTCAAAAGTTGAAGTGTTTTGCAACGGGGGCTCACGACGGTTCGTCGTGGATGTGACGGCACGTCCTGCAGGTCCGTCACAATTTACAGAGAGTCGATTTTCAGTACCCAATTTCAAAATTCTAAGTGCCATGGGACGACACCTCCTCGACGGGCCGTCGTGACCACGACGGTCCGTCGTTCCATCCGTCGTCCCAGCCAGTTTTTCCAGAATTAAAATCTGTTGCTCAAAACGACTAAACAGGTCATTACAGATGAACTATATTTTCTTTAATTTACCATTTTAGGGATATACTATATGACATCTAATCAATATCTGGATATAATTAGAGTAAATTACTAATGTAATTTGAGGTATCATCAATCTAAAGAAACAAAAGAAAAACTATAATTACTCAAAACATTTCCTTTTTTTTATTGATAGGGGCATATAAAACTTATAAACGTTTGTAATTAAGTGAAATAATTTTGTTAGTATGATTTATTGTACTGACTCATAGAAAATTATTTGTAACAAAAATAAAATAAAATTATAGCAAGTTAAATTATGGTACTTGATAATATGATTTGAAAAAAGAGAGATAATATTTGCAAAAAATAGAAAAAAGTAAGATAAAATATTGCAAACTTAACAATTTCACAATTCTTGTTTAAAGAGATAATATAATATTATATTTTAACAAAGTGCGAAAATTTTCAAAAAGAAAATTCTAAAGTACAAGATAATGAACAAGTGAAGTACATTTTTTTATTAAAAGAAAATCTAACATTTAATTGAACCATATTGGTATGTGTGTTGTAAATTGTAATATCTATTGTCCTTTGTTTTCTCATAATTTGTACTAATAATGAAGAAGCTTAGGTAAATGTTTGTTTTCTCTTTAATTTTAAATTGAACAAATAAAATGAAACATTATTATTTTTTCATATCGAGATCAAACAATAGGAAACGAAGGTAGTACTTCCTAATAATGTATTTTTATATCCCTATTTATCATGTGAAAGTTTCACTTTATTTGAATGACATTCGCTTCACACAATTATTTCTTTAAAGTTGGTGCAAAAATTTAAGCATAAGAAGGCGAAGATCGAAGATTGCAACTCAAGTTATTACGTATACTAGTTTGATGTCAAAAGTAATTCTGATAATGAGAGTAAATACCGAGTTGTAATAGTTTCTATTCAATAATGAGATCGTAGTTGATTGCGATAGGGTTAGTTTTGAGTTGTAATAATTTCTAGACTCAATAGAGCAGTTGGACGGGTAAGGTTTGCAATAAGAAACGAGTTTAATTTCTTAGAGAGTAATAAGAACAGTTTTGAGTGAACTGTTGAGTTGAGGTACTAAAATTAGTCTCGTTACATTGTTGAGTTGCAATCTAAAACACTACACTTGAGAAGTTAATAGAGAGTGATGGTTGAAAACCTACACGCTATAGGTCATGATTTTTTACTCCTTTGAGCAAGAAGTTATCCACGATAAATTCATTTCTCGTTATTAAAAACAATGTGATTGTTCCATGACATTTTATATTATCGTAGTTGACGTATAAATAATTCTTACAAATTACTATAGGAATCTCTAACACTGCTCCTTAATGTATAGAGAGTTAGTCATTACGTTGTTTTTTTAAGAAAAGGTCTACTCTAACGGTTTATATATCTCTCATGTATCAATTTAATGTACGTGACACACTTTAAATTTTTGAGAGAAAGAAATGTTTGACTATAATTTTTTATATACTACGTACTCCTTTCGTCCACTCTTACTTATCACATTTGGACTAGACATATTCATTAAGAAAACAATAATTGACATATCTATTTTATCACATTATTCTTATTAATTGATGTTTAATACTTCTCCGTCTCTATTTACTTGTCAAATATTTCCTAATTTAATTTCTTTTTTTACTCGTCATTTTTGACAAATTTAGAAAACACAAATTTTTTCTTTCTATTATAACTCATAATAACTGTTATGAACAAATCTTATTATCCAATTAATTAGCTGTTGGGCGTTTTCTTGATACATTTATAGTGTCATTTATGAAAAAAGATTTTCTTTTGCTTTTTGTCTCTTATATATATATATATATATATATATATATATATATATATATATATATATATATATATATATATATATATATATATATATATATATATATATCTAAAACCACATAATCTAATTTAATGAAGACTTGAGCCTTCTCTTATAGAATAATATCTAAAACCACATAATCTAATTCAATCAACTAATCACAATAAAATTTTGAAAATAACAACACCCAAATTATTTACTTTGAAAATGGGTCAAATCAATTCAAAAATTCAATTTCGAAAATGAGGTTTGAATTCGAAAATCCTTTCTTGAAAATGTTACCCAAGACATTAGGAACATAATGGTGAAAACCATTTTAAAAAATGAATTAAAATTAGTTTACAATCATCATTTTACTTTAGAACTCAAATAATCCTTAAAAATTCTGTCATTTGTCAAAAAAAATCTCAATTTTTTTATGTTAAAATCCATAAATAATCAAAGAGAATTGAAGTTTAAGGATTACAAGGACTTACCCAATTGATTCTCCACGAAAAATCTCTTAAAACTCACCTCCACAAGGATTTCCCAATACTCAAGATGGGGAAAAAGTTGGGTAAATCCCGAAATGACAGGGCAAAAAGGTCTCTAATGTCTTAAAAGTGACCACCGGATAAAAGTCATTCTTTGTTTTCGTGAATAGACCTCTCGTGAATGCGATGATGACTTTACTCAAGCGATGCTCGCTAAAGCGAAGCATACAAACACAAGAAAATATCAGTCAACTTTCAAATTATCGAATGGACCCTCTGAATTTGTTTGAAACCTCGTACAATATAAATCATATATGAAAATTGTCTATGCTCGACGTTTCGAATACAATGAAACTATTGGAACATGAATCTGAGGTCTCCTTGACCGAAGTCCCTTGTAAGTCACAATAATGGAATACAATGCCTAAAAAGGTCAAATCAAGCTAAGAATTTCTAAAAATGCAACCAAGACCTCACCAAGGCCTAAATCATCCCCCTAAAATATGATGGAACTCTCAGAATTTTGATCCAAACATTCAAATTCTGAATATTGACCAAAGTCAACCCAAATGCTAAAACCTCAAATTTCCAACTAAGGACCTCAAATTCCCAAAAAAGACTGTGAATCTGAAACATATAACAATCCTAGACCAAATCTCACCTTCCGGAGCTGATGAGATAGATGAAATTCCATTTCGACACTCAAAACTCTATAAGACATCGAAAATCACTTTCTAACAACTTAAGTCTTTCAAATTTACAAATTTCCCATAATTTACACTTTTAACTCAAATATCGAAATTAATTTTCAAACTCATTTAAATTGACTCGGGATCAAAATTGGGAGGGGTAAAATGATAGTTTTATGAAAATTTCTAAAATTGGGATAAAATGATAGTTTTACGAAAATTTCTAAAATTAACCTACCCGGTCATTACAAAAGTAAAGCATTCGCTGATTTTTTTTTTTGATGATTTTATTTTCACTTAAAACAAAATTGAAAATTCTAAAAAAGAAGAAGTTCAAAATTTATATTAGGAAAAGAAAGAAAAAAGAAAGAAAGAAAACTATTAACTTTTACCAAAACTATTTTAAAACTTTGAACTAAATAACTCAAATTTTTATACTAATAAATAAACATTATACGATAATATCCGAGGTAATGTGTTGCAAAGACATGACTAACATCAATTAATTAAATAGAATAAATCATTAGTTTATATTACTATGTGGGTTAACTAAATGTTTTATGTCTGCTAAGAACAGTATGTTAAAAAAATATATGCAAAAATAAAAAATACAATTCTAAATTATTATTTTAAATGGATATATAAGTATGTAATACCTTTTCTTAAAATTTTGTTTGAAAAGACTCATTTGATTACGATGTACAATCATTGTTTGAATCATTATATTTTGATGATTAATCAACATTATCCTTGTTCATTAGCTTACTGAAAACATGCAAACAAGTGATATATCACAATGACACGCACATAAGCATATTTTAATGTAATGTATTATGATAAACAATTTTATGAATCTGATTTTCGAATAAATATTTTAAACTTTTACTTAAGAGGAGGACAATTTGAACAACCCAATAGTAATAATAACGAAGTCCTTTGAATTTTATTCGTGGAATGTTGCTTCAAACTTTTCATTCTTTGAATAAACTATCACTCAAAAGGGAGTTCAAAACCACCCACAAGAAGTTTATATGACATTAAAGGGACACTGAGAGTGATGTTGATAGATTCTGTACACAATCTTTTTGGAATTTAGTGTATTTTGATCATTAATATAATAAAGTATAAATTATTATTTTATTTTTATATTAAATTAAAATATTATAACTCATGTAATTAATTAAATATTAAATATTGAACCTCCATAAATAAATTGTTCCTTCCATATTAACTACAATTACAAATATAAAAATATTTCATAATAAATTGAGTCTTTTTGTATTTATTAGTACATCATATAGAATAGAATGCATTGTAATTGTGCATCTCATATTTTTTATGCCTTTTTGTGTTCTTAACTGAATTCTTCCAATAGTCAATTGAAGACTTCATTAGGTTGTTGATTTAATTATTACAATGTAGAAATATTGTTGTTTTGTTTTTATATCCTTGATTGGATAAAATTAATAGTTACACATAAATAAAGAATGTACATAGAACTATAACATGATATGACTTCTAACTTTATTCATTAAGAGGTATTAAAGATATATAATGTCACGATCCAAAACCGAGCCGCGACTGGCACCGACATTTACCCTCCTATGTGAGCGAACCAACCAATCTAACCCTTAACATTTCAATATAATTAACAAAATACGATGCGGAAGGCTTAAACTCATTAATGAAAAACAATTCCATAACTATTATTATTATCCCCAAAATCTGGAAGTCATCACCACAAGAACATCTATCCTCAAATTACTAAACTAAGAGTATCTAAGAAAACAAAAACAAGTAAAAAGCTAGTCCATGCCGGAAGTTCAAGGCATCAAGACTTGAAGAAGAAGATCCAATCCAAGCTAGAAGCATTAGCTCACCCTGAAGATCCGGTGTGACGAAGACTGGCTAGAATTACTGTTGAGTTGAAGACGACGGCACGTTTGCTGCACTCCACAAATAACAAAGAAGAAAACATAAAAGTAGGGGGGTCAGTACAACCACAAGTACTGAGTAGATATCATCGGCCAACTCAAAATAGAAGATAATATATATCAGGTAATATTATAAAATCAACTATGATGCTTAACATGTAGCAACAACAAGTACTATATCATTAACAATTACCGTCAAGTTCACACATGAGGACTCAAGCCTCAATACCATACTCATTTGGGAATTGGGTTCATTAGATTGAGTATATTTATCATCTTTCAAGATTCATTATCTTTCTTCCTCTTGTGTCGGTACGTGACACTCCGATCCCTCATTATCTTTATTCCTCTTGTGTCGGTACGTGACACTCCGGTCCCCTACTACTATGTGTCGGAACGTGACACTCCGATCCCCTAAATCTACGTGTCGGTTCGTGACACCCGATCCCCTAAATCTACGTGTCGGTTTGTGACACCCGATCCCCTAAATCTACGTGTCGGTTCGTGACACCCGATCCCCTAAATCTACGTGTCGGTTCATGACACCCGATCCCCTAAATCTACGTGTCGGTTCGTGACACCCTATCCCTTAATTCTATGTGTCGGAACGTGACACTCCGATCCCCTAATCTTATTCTATCAATTCATCAAGCCTTCTCTTATACCAAGGCATCACCATTCTCATTACTTTAGTTCATCCAGCCTTTTCTTATACTAAGGCATCATCAATCTCATTACTTTAGTTTATCAAGCCTTCTTTATTACCAAGGCATCATCATTAACAAAGAGATTAGGTTTTTCAAGATTTGGGATTCAATAACTTCATCATGCTCATATAATCACAATTATATAATCACAATTCATGCAAGCATACAATTAAGCACATAGCAGGGTTTACAATACTACCAATACATATCATTCGCTATTAAGAGTTCACTACGAATATCGTAAAAACCATAACCTACCTCCACCGAAGATTCGTGATCAAGCAAGAAATTTCCCAAAGCCTTGTGTTTTCCCCTTCGTGTCTCTTCTCTCGTTCAATCCTCTCTCTCTTGTTCTTTCTATTTTTCTTATTCAAAACCCTCCTTCTTTTACCCTAATTAGCATATAACTAAGAATAAAAGATGGCAATAATAACCCACTAATTAACTTAAGGTTACCTCTTTTAACTCCCAAGTAATTAGACTTATTAACATTAACCCTCTAACTTTATAATTAAAGCAGGAATAGTCCAAAACGTCCCTTAAAACGTGTAAAGAAATCCGACCCAGACTGGGATTACGCAACCTGTGACGGCCCGTCGTGCCTGCGACAGTCTGTCCTGCAGGTCGTCGCAAGGTTCAGAGACCCAATTTCCACCAAAGGGTCTGTGACGGTCCATCACGCCTGTGACGGTCCGTCCTGCCATTCCGTCACAAAGTTCAGAGACCCAACTTCCACCAAAGGGTCTGTGACGGTCCGTCACGCCTGTGACGGTCCGTCCTGCTATTCCGTCACGAAGTTCAGAGAGTCGATTTTCAGTACCCAATTTCAGAATTTCTAAGTGTTTTGAAACGAGACCCTACGACGGTCCGTCGTGCCCATGGCGGTCCGTCGTGGGGTCCGTCGTCTCAGCCAATTTTCCAGAAATAAAATCTGCTGCTCAAAACGACTAAACAGGTCGTTACATATAATTAGCTCATCTTTTATATATTTAAATTGCTAATTTACGTATTGAGGATACTGAATTATGTTTACCTTTTATATGTTTTATTTTCTAATTTATACCTCATAATATATAACAATTCAATACAAACTCTACCTTTTCTTGAAGTGTGAATTAAATCTTTCACACTTATTTTTACAAAAAAAAATAAAAATCAAGACTGAAATTTATAGCCTACAACACAGAACAATGGTTTCAAAAAACTAGTATACAACTCAGTGACTTCTAAAAACAAAATTTTCCAAAACAAACCATAATAATGAAATAGACTTGCGACGTGCGTGCCCTAAATCTGTATATATACTAAATAAGTGGTGCCCAGTCAAGGCACATGCTTATTCTCTAACCCCCTTCTCTATTTTATTAGCACTTTCCAAGATTGAAATTTAAACAAATCAATATGGAACACAGAAAAAGAAGCATCACTATCAAATTGATTCAATACTTCATGTGAAACAACTTTTGTTAGTATGATTCATTTTACTTCTTTTTATAGAAAAAAAATAATTAAAATCATTCCAAGGTTTGACATTTGCTGATAAAATAGGAAAAAGTAAAATATGCCACGACCCAAAAATGGGTGTGATGACACTCGTCTTATCCCACCAAGACAAGTCAGTCTAAAACCCAATATCTAACACAGTGCGGAAGTAAACGACAATCCAACAACAATTTCTGTTATGAAACCTACTCATATAAATTCAATCCCCAAAACCAGGTTGTCACGTGCAGAAGCCTTTAATGTAAATATTAGAATTGAAATAAAATAAAAGTCTAAAATGAAGTTGTCTTTCAAGAAAAAACAAAGTCATAAACTGGAGTAGGAAAGTTCGCTGAGATGACAAACAACTACCTCACAACCCTCCACAAGATGCCTCGGAAGCGAAAAGAATGACAGGTATCACGAAGATCCGGACTCGTATCCTACAAAAAAATTTGTAGAAGCAAGGGGTGAGTACTAAACCACGCGGTACCCAACAAGCAAACCTCTAAACACAAGTTAAGTGAACAAAATACGGGCACTCCTTACACCCTATCTAAACCTCCATGCTACAATCTAACAGTTTACAGTTTACCAAACACACAACTCAATAACCACACTCTATCAGTTTCACATTCTCAATAACAACTCAATATTCAACAGTCACAAGCTTCACGTAGAAACACTCACAAGATCAGCATATAACACGTGTTCAAGTTCATCAATAATAAAATGTGCAATGCCATGAGATGCAATGTCAAGTATAGTGATGCATGTCTTTCCTAACGATACACACCCGCTGTCTCTCAGTCTAGGACCCATGGGGGACATATCTGTCCATGCATCTGTCGCGGCGCACGACACGACCCTCAATAATAGTAACATTCGCGGCGCGCGATACGTCCGTCAAAATATTTTATCCATCGCGGCGCGCGATACGACCCTCGAAATGGTACATCCTCTTACCACAGCCATGTCTCAGATACAATGCAAATGACATGCTCGAATGAAAATGAGGAGATAACCATTTTGATAACAAAGCACAATTTACAACAAGGAATACAACACCAACAAATAAGCAACAAGTCTCCAAGTCATTCTCAACACCACACAAGGAAATACACGAATTTCATACGCTTAACAAGAGTTTAGAAATCCACTTGCCTCAAATCAACGAACAATCACTCCGGGACTTGAGTTTTCCCCTTTCGTTGAGCTTCCAAACCAATGCAATCTATTCAAGTAGATAGTCGGAATTAGATTCCGACACTAACAACACTTACGTTATATAGGTTTAGCTTAAAGCGAAAAACTTATCCAAATTTATAATTAAGTTAACATATAAATTCTCATATTTCCAAATTTCAAATCTAAGGTTAAAGCATAATTCCCCAATATCATAAATTTAATGATATATATAACATTTTAATCTAATATTTGATTACTTCTATCACTAACTCATAACTTTAATACCATATATATATATATATATATATATATATTAATTTTAAAAGAAAGCACAAAGATAAAATATGCGTGCAGCAGTATCTCTTACATTTACTAATTAACTATCACTATTTCTCCCTTAAATTTCCCAAGGATCATTGTCCAATAATTAGGTCATCATTGGACAATGATTAGACAATAGAAATCAGCCATATTCATACCCAACTCCAATACGTATATCACTGCCCATTCCTTATTCCAAATCTCTTTTCTTTCCATTCAATTATAATATCATAACATATATATATATAGCCATTAATGAAACATTTGCACAAAAGCATTTAATCAGGCGTAGTTTAAGTATCTGTTCCTCCCCTAAAACTTTCAACCAATATACTTCTTCCAATTCTATATATATCCAACAGTTAAACATTCTCTATATTTTATATAAAGTAACATAAAGTAATTAATGCATGCCTACCAAGAATTGAAGATGGACGACGTGAATTTGCAAATTTCTTTCTTTTTGTTTTTCCTCTTTGATCGATGCTGCGCTAGGTTACGTTATTCCTCTCCCTTTTTCATTTGTGTTTTCTGACTCTTTTTTTTATAACAAAAAAAATCAACTGTTTATTAAAACCTACAAAATCCACTAACTTATATTTAATACATGCCCCTAATGGTATAAGGTCTTAAATATTTGATCACTTTAGCCCACTAACTATCGATTAAGTCATTTATCTCCAATGACCCAAGAATTAATTAATTCATGTTAAACAATTGACCTTCCGGGTCATTACAAAATACAATGTTGAGATGGATTAGATTGAGACTTAGCGATTTTAAGAGAAAAAATAGCATACTTTTGAACTAGATCTATGTTACTATAATTTATATAAAATTAAATCATGTTACTTGTTAATATAATTTGAAAAAAATAATCATATATGCATAAAGTAGATATAAACAAGAACATAAACTTGATCATTTCACGATTCACGTTTAAATAAAAAATATAAGTTACATTCTAACGAACCGACAATGCTAGTGCTCAAAGTCATTTCTACGACCTCTTCCTTATCATTAAACCAATATATATATATATATATATATATATATATATATATATATATTATATATATATATAATTTTCTAATACGAATTTAAAAAAAGTTACTGAATTCATCTAGCCCCATAAACCACACTTAGCTCTGTCTCTGTCTGTCACGGGGGTGAAACTTTAACACTACCAGTTAAACCATTTTATAAACATCAACATCAACATCCCAACCAGAAGGAACGATTTCCTCAATTGGTGTCCTGACTTGAACCAAATTTGTTCCTTTCTTTTTCATCTGTAACGCGAATTCAAGCTCTTCAAGTAAATTTGAATCAATTTTTGAATGCCAATCAATTTCATCGATGTATAGATCAGGATTTGGCAGCTCCAAATTATCAAAATGCAAATTACGAAAATCAGCATAAAATTTATTTTTAGCATCATAAAATGCTTTTTACCGGCTGAATCATCCCAATTTAGTATTTTATAATAGAAACGAGTATTTTCCTTGTAACGCAAGAAATCTTCCCATGATTCAAATGAACTATTCTTTAAGCAAAATTCCTTCTCCCAAGAAGGAATTATTACTGACCTCCAAACCCCTAAGATATATCAATCAAATTAGTTATATTATAAAGTTTGTGATGCGAATTGAAAGAATTTTTTTTGGTTAAGTGATTTTTTCTGATTAAACTTTCATGTTCCATAATATTTAATGTATCTAATAGAACACGAGTTCATAAATTTCAATAAAGTAATTCAATTGAATTTTCTCTCGAGTCATTTTTGTATTATATAACACAAGAAATTTGATCTTTGAATTAAAGAAAAAAGAATCTTACATTTTTTAGTTGTTCCTGTGCTTTGCCTTTGCTCGTGACATTGATATTTTTTTGATTTGATCTCCATAATTTTTTTTTTGTGATGGAAGTAATAAATTAGGACTTAAGAAGAGGTCTATAAATAATTACACAATGTGAACCTTCTTAATGTGAACTTTATCTAGGAAAATAACCACACATGACAAAATAGTGATCAATTAGAATTTGGACTACAAAAAATTGACCAAAAAAGGTAATAAATTTAAATAAATATTACGAAGAGAAAATTGTAGTATAAAATAACAAATTATTAATTCAAATTAAATGCTATAATCACAATTCGATTTAATTGTAACCGGTAGCAAATTGTTGTCATTTCGCCTCTCTATGAAATTCTCGTTCGCCACTCTCATTTCTAGGTGGCTCCCTCGCCTCCCTCACTTTATATACAAACACAAATGTATAAATGTGTTTGTACAAAATGAGAGAAAACTGCATATATACATCTCTTTTCGTCTGCCTCTCCCCCAGAGAATCTCGCTCGCCTCTCTATCACCTCTCTTACTTTATACAAACACAAATGTATTGTCTCTGTGTTTGTATAAAGAGAGAGAAAATTATATACAAAAACAAATACATATATTTTCATCATATATACTCATAATTATACAATACGGATCTTCCCCTGCCCAATTCTCTTTTGTCTTTCTCTCTTCTTGCTTTATAGTAGTTACATATATACAATTATCTAATCGAAATATATATATATATATATATATATATATATATATATATATATATATATATATATATATATATATATATATATATATATATATATATATATATACATAAAATTGTCGCTCTTTTATACAAACGAGAGGTTACAAATCTGAAGCTCATCCCACTAGAAGTACTTTTTTTTTTAATCATAAGTTACCTAACTAGAAAGTGGTTCGTAATAAGATAATTTTACAAACCGTTATACTTTTGGGTTATTCATATAGTCATACTTCATCTTTAGCACATTGTCTAGTACTTCATCTTTAGCACATTGTCTTGTACTTGCCTTGGCTAATAAAAGTCCAAATTTATTGTTCCGCTAAGGTTTAAATCAGAGACAGATCCAGGATTTCCAATAAGGGGTTCAAAATCTGTAGAAATAAATAATCGAAGGGGGTTCAACATCTACTATATAAACTTATTTTAATCATGTATAGATAATATAATTTTCCGTCGAATGGGGTTCGGATGAACCCCTTCTATGAAGTTAGCTCCCCCCCGTTTAAATTATCCTAAGTTATACATAATTAAGATTTAATAGAGTTAAAATTAAAGTAAACATGATACTATTTATATACTACTGACAAAGGTATGAATAACCTTAAAGTATAACAAGTCAAGTCAAGTTAAGTTAGCTCAAGCCCAAATTCACTAGGATTGAACTTTGGTTTAATTCTACATAAGTAGTAATTCTACATAGCTTAGGCAACCCATATTTTTAGGTGTAGTTGATGCCACCCAAACTGTATCCTTTTTAAGAGGATAAAGTGATCTATGCAAAATATAGTAAGTCAACTAGGTTGAGGTGGAATCTATAAAGAGTATTATTAACATGTGCTATAGAGATTCAATAAAGTAACTATTATGGAAGAATTGAGGTTTGTAACTCCAATAAATATTTTACTATCCATTCATTTAGGTGTTCATTGTGCAAATATGATAAATCTATGTCTCCTAAAGCCATTCGATCTGATGAAGAGATTAGTTCTTCTCAGCCATTTAGGTGTCAAATTAATTTTTCATCCATCAAATTCTCTATATTAAGCCATCAATCAATTTTATTAGGAGGTTTACACGTTAAAATATACATATTTATTTATTTAATTTTCTAAAGGAAAAGGGTCGAAAATATCTCTGAACTAAGCAAAATAGACCACTTATACCCTCCATTATATTTTGAGATAAAATATACCCCCGCCGTTATTTCAAGAGACCACAAATATCCTCAAGATTTTTAGTTACGTGGCAAGTCACATTAGAATAATTCTTCCACCTAAGCGTTGCTAACTTGGATTCACTACAAAAGAAATAAACTTTAGCGTCGATCGCCACAAATCACAAAATATTGCCACTTCATGAATGTTTTTAGAGGCGACTAAGGCTGCAACAACTATTCCCAAGTATAACATTAATTTTCGGTTGCAACCTGATTTTCTAAAATAAATAACATGCATTATCAATATTAAAAACATTCAATATTATTACAAAAATCATCAAAATTGCTTCTCGATTCAAATCTCCTACTACATGATACATCATTGTACATTTTAGGGAAAATGCACAAGTACCCCCTCAACCTATGCCCGAAATTCCAGAGACACACTTATACTAAGTTCCTATTACCCTCCTGAACTTATTTTACAAGTAATTTTCTACCCCTTTTCGGCCTACGTGACACTAGTTTGAAAAAAAAGTCAATCAGCATTGGGCCTACAAGATAGTGTCAGTAGGCCGAAAAGGGGTAGAAAATTATTAATAAAATAAGTTAAGAGGGGTAATAGGACCTTTATATAGTATAAGTGTCTCTGAAATTTCGGGCATAGGTTAAGGGGATACTTGTGCATTATCCCTACAATTTATGCATTTACATATGACAAAAAGTTCAAAAAATATAGTGTCTTCAATCTCCTCCTTGATAGATATAATTTTTGATTTTCTAAAACAATGAAAAAAAACCCACAAAATTAGAATCCAATGTTAAAAATCAATTAAAACTTTTAGTGACGATATTTTGGATTAAAGGTCTTGTTTTTTTTGTAGTGAATCCTAGTTGGCAACACTTAGGTGGAAGGATTAGTTCCACTTGACTTGCCACGTCATTGAAAATTTGAGATATTGACTCCTGAGGATATTTGTGGTCTCTTAAAATAACGTCCGACACATTTTTTATAATATAATAAAAAATAAAATGGTCTATTTTGCATAGTTCAGGGGCAATTTAAAAATAGGACATATCTCTTTAAAATGCTAACACATCAATCTGAGCGGTTAGCCTTTTCTTTGAGAAAAGTTAAGGAATAATCAAAGGGTAACCTTTTAATTTTGTTTTTAGGGTGTACCATATCTCAACATGCCATCAACAATCATGTGCCACGAAATTAAAGAAAGTGAAAGAAAAAAAATTATTTGTGTAATCTTATTCCATAAAACTAGCATAGATTTTGTATTATCGAGTAAGTACACACGAGACTACTAATTTTACAACAAAATCTAAAATTGCAAGCAAAAATCTAGAGTTCTTGAGAAGTAAATAACAAACAATAATGCCATGAATATTTTGAATATACAAATGAAATTAATAACAAAATGCTAATAATAGTTTTTGAAAACTTACCTGTTCAAAAGGAAAAAAAATTCAACATCCGTTTGAAAGAGAGAAGGAAGACACTAATAATGGACAGAGATGTTGAAGGAAGCTTGACGACTGATGGAACACGTCGAAGGAACATGTTCATCAAAGAAGGCTGACGAGTTAGAGTTAGAGTCATACTAAGACTAGACTACTAAATCCTAAGTTATGTACGACTAAACTACTGAATATTATAGGATTCGACTAGGATAAGGTATGTGTCTTGTAATACAATACTACTCATGTAATTATTTCTTTGTAGTAGGATTCCTAGTATAACTAGAATAGGACTTTTCGCCTATATAAGTTTGTTGTAATTCAACATTATAATCATCAATACTATCCTTGATTTCTCTAAATGAGATTTCTACATGGATTTTCAAAAGCTGATGGGACAATAGATAGATACCAGGCCAGACTTGTGGCAAAGGGATTCTCGCAGCTTGAAGGGATATATTTTGAAGAAACATTTAATCATGTGGTTAAGGATACAACTATTAGGGTGGTTCTATCCATTACTGTGTTCAAAGCGGGATGTTAGACAACTAGATGTCAAAAATCCCTTTCTCCATGGCTTCTTACAAGAGGATGTGTACATGAATCAACCTCCTGATTTTATTGATCCTTAGTATCCTCAACATGTACGTCTTCTTAAAAGGCACTGTATGGTCTTAAACAAGCACCAAGATCCTTATTTGATAGGTTTCACATGCATCTCTTACACCTTAGTTTCATTTGTAGTAAGACTGACCCTTCCTCATTACTTTGCAACTAAGGGTGGGCATAAACATCGAAAAATTGAAACGCCGAATCGAACTGAATTTTTAGAATTTTGGTTTCGGTATTTTGGTTTTCGGTTCGGTATTCGATTTACTTTTTTATATTTTTTGGTATTTCGATTTGGTTTCGGTACATATTATTTTGGTTTTTGATATTTCAGTTTGAACCGAAATATTATACTATAATTTATATATTTTAATGGAATAATGCACAAGTACCCCTCAACCTATGCCCGAAGTCTCAGAGACACACTTATACTATACTAAGATCCTATACCCCCCTTAACTTTTTTTATTAATATTTTTTTACCCCTTTTCGGCCTACGTGGCACTATCTTGTGGGTCCAACACTGGTTGACTTTTTTTTAAAAAATTAGTGCCACGTAGGCCAAAAGAGTAGAAAATAACTTATAAATAAGTTGAGGTTGGGGGGGGGGGGGTAATAGGACCTTAGTATAATATAAGTGTTTCTCTGAGATTTTGGATATAGGTTGAGGGGGTACTTTTGCATTTTCCCTAGGTTAATTAATAATTATTAATGTTACAATCTTTCAAAAAAAGAAATATGTGAAACCCTATGTAATGTCCCTATTCTTCTTCCTCTTGCAGGCAACACCTCTTCCTCTTTTTCCTCTTCTTCCTCTTCCTCTTTTTCCTCTTCTTGCTCTTCCTCTTTCAGGCAGCAGCAGCAGCAGCCCGCCAGGCGCCAGCAGCAGCAGCCGCCAGCAGCGTCTTCGTCTTCAACTGGCGACCGGCGACCGACATTCGGCGACCAACCCAGTCAGGTTTGTTTTTCTAATTTTCTTCTTTGTTCTTGACTTCTTTCATTTTTTCTTCTGATTTTATTTTTGTTACTAGTTAGTGTGAATTTATTATGAATTAAAAAACCGAAATAAAAAAACTAAACCGAATTAATAAAATCGAATCGAAATAATAAAAACTAAATCGAACTGAAATATTTTGATTCGGTATTCGGTACACAATTTACAAGAACCGAAAATCGAAAAAAATTTTGAAACCGAACTGAAATACCGAATGTCCACCCCTATTGTAAACTCACAAAGGAAAAATATTTAGTAATCCATCTCATGTCTCAGAGTTGGTTCTACAACTTGGGAAAGAGTTTGCTACGAAAGATCTTGTTCCTTTAAACTTCTTCCTAAGAATTGAGGTAAAGTTTTTTGAAGGTGGAATTCACTTAAATCAAAGCAAGTATGTTGCTCGGCTATTGGCCAAGACAGAGATGACCTTGGCAAAGGTTGTAGCCACTCCCTTGGCTCAAAAACATGGTTGCATAAAGCTGTGGGAAGTCTTGTAGATACATCCTTTTACATAATAATAGTAGGGAGCCTTCAATATTTTACCATCACTAGACCTGATAGCATGCATGCTGTTAATTTAGCAAGTCATTTTATTCAAAGCCCAAAATTGAATATTTTCAAGGGGAATAAAATATTCTCAGGTACATCAAATGTACTATACACTTTGGACTCATAATTATTTCACAATCACCATGTAGGTTGTATGTCTACTCAGATGCTGATTGGGGAGGTTTTACTAGAACTAGGAGATCAATACATGGTATAGCATCTACATAGGTGAAAATTGTATTTCTTGGACCTCCAAGAAATAGACCACAGTAGCCCGATTGAGTACTGAAGCTGAGTATAGAGTACTAGCCTCCACGTCCGCACAAATGACTTGAACTTTGTATCTTCATGACCTTAGAGTGTTCCTTCGATCTGTTCCTACGTTGTATTGTGATGATATGAGTGCCTTGTAGATGACAGTTAATCCATTTATGCATGCTAGAACCAAACATGTTGAAATGGACTATCATTTTATTCGTGAAAAAATGGTTATGGGTCAAGTTCTTACTCAGTTGTGAGGTCTAAGGATCAGCTAGCTGATATTCATACCAAAGCCTTAACAAAATAGGTTTTCTCTGGTTTTCACAATAAGCTAGGAGTTACAGTTCCTCCACTTTTAGCTTGAGTTGAAGTGTTGAAAGTAAGTTTGATGACTGATGGAACACGTAGAAGGAACAGGTCCGTCAAAGCAAGCTGACGAGTTAGTGTTCTAGTCATACTAGGACTATACTACTAAATCCTAAGTTATGTACGACTAAGCTACTGAATATTATAAGAGTCGACTGGGATAAGGTATATCTCTTGTAATACAATACTACTCATGTAATTACTTATGTTGTAATAGGATTCCTAGTATAACTAGAATAAGACTCTTCTTCTATATAAGAAACTTGTAACTCAACATTATAATCATCAATACATCAATACAATCCTTGATTTCTCCACGTGAGCTTTCTAGATGAATTTTTACAAAAAAGGGCACATTACTTATAGAGAGAAAAACAATAATGTATGTTGATATTAGAGAGAGAGTGGGAGAGAGGGGCTTATATAGAGAAAACAAATATTTGAGATTTACGAAAAATAAATTAGTGCTATAAAAAGAGTGTAAATAGAAATAAGACTTTCTCATAAATCTGAACGAGTCAGATGCTTTCAGACTCATCAAGTAATTTTTTTCTAAAAGAACAAACACACTTAATAATCCACTGAACCATTCAGATTCAGACCTCTTTAAATATAAACAAATGAATCATAACTTTGTATCGTTGATGAATAAATACATATACTCAAATTTCTATACTTAAAATAATAAAACAAATTTTAATTAGATTATCCTATATTCATTTAAAAGAAGTAAGAGATGTTTAATCCAAAATCTTGATATATTATCATATTTACTCAAGGGGTTAGGAGGATACAACTTGTCTAGTATTCAAAATCATAATTATCAATGAACATATTTAAGGTGAAATCAGACAATCATAAGCACAATGACAATCATATTTTACATTAGCTCTTGTAGGAAAACTTTAGTGTATATTTGGTGAGCTAAGTCTTTGTGATAAATCGTGTTTCATGGGCAAAAATCATAAAAAATAATAATACTCAACCGTTTTCTCTTTCTATTAATAGGGAAATACAAAAATCAATAAACATTTGGATTTATGAGAAACAACTTTGGTTAGTATGATTAATTTTTCCTCTTTATAAAGGAAAAAAAAGATTAAGATCATTTCAAGGGTGACATTTGATGATAAAATAGGTAAAAATAAACATGCTGAGATGGATTAGATCAAGACCTGAGCGAATTTTAAGAGAAAATGACATACTTGTTATAGAAATTAATATAATTTGAAAAAAAAATCATAGTTGCATCAAGTAGAAAAAATAGTCCTTGCACTAAAATTCAATCCAACAAAAACACTTTTTGTTATTTTTTTAACTTAATCCATGGATTAATTTTATACCTCATACAAGATTTTATTTTATCAATGGAAAAATGAGGGATAAATAATTTATGGTTTAACAACCCTTGGATAAGACCCCAAAATGATTAAACTATCCACAATATGTTTTCCTAAATTTCATTTGTAGTTTAATGTCTTTTTTACTAAAAAAAAACTTATTTATATTGAAATACGTTTAAATGTTCTTTATAGTTCTCCAAATACGTTCAATGTAAATTAATATTTTCACAAACTAATACTCCATCTGTCTCTATTTAGTTGTCCACTTTAGAAGTGATACACATATTAAGGCACCAATAATTATCATAATTTAGTTATAATTTTACCCTTAACTTAAAAGATTATGCAACTACCCAAGTATAATAAATGTATTTCCTGGTTCCAAAAAACATGCATTACAACTTACTTGTACTAGAAATTTTCTAGATATAAATAAGGGCATATTAGGAAAAAATTGTTGTATTTTCTTGATTTGTTAAAATGGACAAGTAAATAGGGACAGGTACTATAAAAGGAAATATGGACAAGTAAATAAGGACAAAAAGAGTATTTTTTTAATGTTTGATTTGATATATTGAGTTGATTTTTTAGAATTTTTTTAATGTTGTTTGTCGATTGACCACTTGAACTATTTATTAATATTTTTTAAAAAAATAAGTTTCGTGTATTTGAACAATTTAAGTAGCCTTAATTCTATGTTAAGCTTAAGAGATATTTGACCATAAAAAAATAAAATAGAAATACACCATGCTATCAAGGATTTCCATAGTGGCACATCACTCCTCAGAACTAAATAATATTTTTCTTACTATTTTAATATTTTCTTAATATTTTAGCATTTAAATAGAAAATCTCATAATAAATCAAGAGTATATAATAAAAAATCAGCTTTTTGCAGAGTGTAAAACCCTACACACGCACTTACGTGCACGTGCACGTGCATGCGCACACACGCACATGCACACGCACGCGCACACCCATACATACACGTACACACGCACACCAACACCCACACACACGCCCGCACACGCACACATACGTATACACGCGCACACACAACACATACACACACACACACGCACACGCACGCGCACACACAATACACACACACACACGAACGCGCGTGCACACGCACAACACACAATGCACGCACGAACGTGCGTGCGCACACACTCTCTCAAAAACATACACACGCACGCAGTCACACACGCACACACATACGCATGCACGCACGCGCGCACGCACGCACATAATTTTGTAATATAAATATAGAATCTACTGAAAAAGCTATTGGGTTCATCCAAACTCATGAACCCCCATTTAACTCTGTCTCTGTCTTTTAAGGGGTGAAACTTTAACATCTTCTCAAGAATTGCTATCATGATCACCAACAATGAGAACAGTTAAACCATTTTTATAAACATCAACATCAACATCCCAACCAGAAAGAACGGTTTCCTCAATTAGCGTCCTGACTTGAACCAAATCAGTTGCTTTCTTTTGCATTAGTAACGCGAATTCTAGCTCTTCAAGTAAATTTGAATCAATTTTGGATTCCAATCAATTTCATTAATGTATATATCAGGATTTAACAATTCCAAATTATGAAAATGCAAATTAAGAAACTGAGCATGAAATTTGTTTTTAGCATCATAAAATGCCTTTTCACCAGCTAAATCATCCCAATTTAATATTTCATAATAAAACGAATATTTTTGCTGTAGCGCAAGAAATTTCCCATAATTCAAATGAACTATTCTTTAAGCATAATTCCTTTTCCTAGGAAGGAATTATTACTGGCCTCCAAACCCCTAAAAAAATAAAATAGTAATTCTAAATAGAATTAGGATTAAAATATTAATAACAAGATAAATCAATCAAAGTAGTTATGTTATAAAGTAGGGAAAATGCACAAGTACCCCCCCTCCCCACCAAAAAATCTATGCCCGAAATCTCAGAGACACACTTATATTATACTAAGGTCCTATTACCCCTCTAAACTTATACTATAAATAATTTTCCACCCCTTTTCGGCCTAGGTGACACTTTCTTATGGTACATGCGCGTGTTGACATTTTATAGCTTATGGCTCTAGTCAATTGAATGTTCATGAGAAGAATTACCTAGCTCATGACTTAGAATTTGCTGCAGTAATGTTTTCTTTGAAGATATGATGTCACTATTTGTATGGTGTTCATGTAGATATATTCACTGATCACAGTAGCTTCCAATATGTGTTCACTCAAAAAGAGCTCAACCTCAGACAGAGAAGGTGGTTGGAATTACTCAAGGATAATGACATGAGTATTCTTTACCACCCAGGTAAGGCTAATGTGGTTGTTGATGCCTTAAACAAGTTGTCTCTAGGAAGTATTTCCCATGTCGAAGAATAAAAGAGAGAGTTAGCAAAAGATGTGCACAGACTTGCACGTTTGGGAGTCAGACTTATAGATTTCACAGAAGGAGAGTGGTGACCAATGGGGCTGAATCATCATTAGTGTCGCAGGTGAAAGAGAAGCAAGACCAAGACCCTATTTTGCTTGATTTGAAGGCAAGTGTCCATAGCTAGAGAGCATTGACTTTTGAACAAGGGGGAGATGGTGTGCTGAAGTACCAAGGCAGATTACATATTCCTAGGGTGGATGGACTCCAAGAGAGGATCTTGGAGGAGTCTTATATCTCCAGATATTTCATTCATTCGGGTTCCACCAAAATGTACTTTGATTTGAGAGTGATATATTGGTGGGAAGGCACAAAGAAAGATGTTGTTGAGTTTGTTGTCAAGTGTTCAAATTGTCAGCAAGTGAAAGTGGAACACCAAAGGCCCGGAGGTTTAGCTTAGGACATAGAACTTTTGTAGTGGAAGTGGGAGATGATTAACCTGAACTTCATCACAGGCTTTCAAAGACCGTGAAGGTAACATGATTCTATTTGGGTTATTGTCGACAAAATGAAAAAGTCAGCCCATTTCTTGCCGGTAAAGACTACCTATTCGGCTGAAGATTATGCTAAGTTGTACCTTCAAGAAGTGGTAAGGCTTCATGGGGTTCCAGTCTCCATTATTTCAAACAGAGGTGCACAATTTACTGCACAATTCTGGAAATCCGTACAGAAAGGTTTGAGTTCAAAGGTGAATTTGAGTACTGCTTTCCATCCTCAAACAGATGGACAAGTCGAACATACTTTACAGACCTTAGAAGTACGTTGAGAGATTGTGTGATCGACTTCAAGGGAAATTAGTATGATCTCCTACCTCTCATTGAGTTCGCTTACAACAATAGTTCTCATTCGAGCATCCAAATGGCCCCATATAAAGCTCTTTATGAGAGAAGATGCAGATCTCCTATTGGGTGGTTCAAAGTTGGCGAAGCAGGGTTGAAAGGACCAGATTTAGTTCTCCAATCTATGGAGAAGGTGAATGTGATTCAAGAAAGGTTGAAGACAACACAAAGTCGCCAAAAGTCCTGCACGGATGTTAGAAGAATGCCATAGAGTTTGAGGTAGATGAGTGGGTGTATCTTAAGGTTTCACCTATGAAAGGAGTTATGAGGTTTTATAAGAAGGAGAAACTTAGTCTCCGGTATATTGGACCTTATAGAATCTCCAAGAAACTGAACAATGTGTCTTATGAGTTGGAGTTACCCCAAGAGTTAGCAGCGGTTCATCCGATATTCCGTATTTATATGTGGAAGAAGTGATTGGGTGATCCTTCATTGATAGTACCAACAGAGAATGTGGGGATTAAAGATAGCCTATCCTATGAAGAAGTTTCGGTTCAGATTTTGGATCGTCAAGTTCGCAAGTTAAGGACAAAAAAAGTTGCTTCAGTCAAAGTCCTTTGGAGGAACCAATTTGTTGAAGAAGCAACTTGGGAAACAAAGTAGGATATGAAGAAGAGATATCCACATCTCTTTGAATCCAGAGAGAATGCAAATCAAAGTACTAAATTCTCTTCCTAGACCTTTATAAGATTATGTATGAACATATTATAATTTGTTGTGTTGTTGAGTGCTGAAATGATTTTACTGCTCTTATCTTAGAGAAAGAATTCTCATTCGAGGACGAATGTTCCCGAGGGGGAGATATTGTAACATCTCGTATTCTAGAATGAACTAAGGTTAAGCTAAGAAAAACAAGAAGAATCAAATTTAGAAATAAGTAAGGAAATCTGGAAAATTTCAAGATTTCATAAGTGAATTGTGGTCATTTTCAAACGTCCATAACTTCAAGCTCAAGAGAAGTTTGGGTGAGTTCTTTGTATGGATGGAAATCTCATAGGAATATCTTTTCAACGACGCCAAGTTTGCGAATTTCCAAGGTTGTATGAGGGAGATATTACTTTTGGAAGTTGGGTTGTTGAGAAGGGAAAGTTCCGAATCTGGATTTGTTGAGGGTGTTTTGGTCTTTTCCTACGACAATCATTAATTTCGTATTTTGGGTAATATGTTGGGGTCTAAACTGATCCCATTAAGTTGCACACTTAGAAAATAAGTTAGGGCTTTGAAAGAAAAGGAGAAAAGAGGAGAAGGAAGAAGAATACACAAGGATCGTTGTGCGGATTTCGTCGGTGGTGATCCCTATCAAGGTATGTGAGTTCATTTGGTGATGGGTCCTTTCACTCATACCTAATTTATTTAAATTCAGCAAGGTTTGAGTTAGTGAATGATGAATACGGAATTTCTTGTCGAAATATTGTGGAATCTTATTGATTGAATCATAGTTCATGTCTTGTAGTTTTATTCCATGTTTCCGGATTGTTTTTGGTCTAACCTTTTGGATAATGAAGAATTTAGTGATCCCTAGTGTTTGGGGGTGGGATCCTTGGGGGTTTAATTGAGTTAGAACTGAAAATCGGATAAAATAAGTCAAAAATCGCGTCGGACACCCCTTGAGATGTCGCGCCTGCCAGAGTGCCTCAAGGCAGTGCAGGTCTAACAGGCCGTGGCGCAGCGCGCTAGCCAGAGTTCGCTAGACCAGGGTCTATCCAACAGGGTTTGGCACCCCGCGCCTCTCAGATCGCCCCGACTCCCTGGAGACTCCGTTCGTTCCCTATCTTTTCGTACTAGCTTCTAAGTGATATACCTTTCATTCCTAGTTGATTCAACACTCTAGAGTACATGTAAACATCATGAAATCTTCCATAAACATGAGATCATTATCCTTATTAATAATCCAAATTCAAGGAAAGTTAGGATCGAAAGTAAGAAGTCAAGTCTAAAACTATGAAGTGAGTAAAAGTAAAGTTCTTCAAAGTTATTAGAGTCTTACTTAAATATTTTTAAGTAGTTTTAAGGCTCAATTTTGAGTTAAGGAAAAAGAATAAAAATTGAGTTCATTTCTCAAAAAGGTATAAGGGAACTAAGTATTCCCTAAGAGTTAAAGTTTCAAGTTAAGTAAAGAGCAAGAGTTGAGTTCATTTCTCTAATGTTAAAAAGGGGATTAAGTATCCCTAAAGGCTATAAATGTTTTACATTTAAATAAGGGAAAATACCCAAGTACCCCCTCAACCTATGCCCGAAATCCCAGAGACACACTTATACTATATTAAGGTCCTATTACCCCCCTGAACTTATTTTATATGTAATTTTCTACCCCTTTTTAGCCTACGTGGCACTAGTTTGAAAAAAAAAGTCAACCATCGTTAGGCCCACAAGATAGTGCCACGTAAGCTAAAAAGGGGTAAAAAATTATTAATAACATAAGTTCAGGTGGGTAATAGGACCTTAGTATAGTATAAGTGTGTCTCTGAGATTTCGGGCATAGATTGAGGGGGTACTTGGGCATTATCCCTTTAAATAAAAAGGAACTAAGTATTTCAATAGAGTTTTGAACTAAAGAGGGGAACATTGATTCTAAAAAGGAGTTTTTAAAGCTAAAGAGTTCAGTAAATTATCTTAACCCAAAAGGAAGATAGGTTTAATTAAAAGCTCAAGTTCCCATGCAAACCATGTAGCCATCATGGGTATTAATGTGTCATACTTTTAGATGATCACGTAAGGTTAGTAAGTGGATCCACTAGGTAGAGGATGTTCTATGCGACGACAAAGTATATGATAGTTCTGGCAGCGTGGGCAAGACATTGTATCACCACTTAGGCTCATAATGGTGGTTGTCGGTTAGAGAAACTCCACAGAAACTATATTACTTTCATATATAAGTAAAGTTGAGTTTATTATTGTTGTATCTTTAATGAACCAAGAGTTACAATGTTTTATCAGTTTTGTATAGTTATATATTGCATATTGTCTGTGATGCTTTATATTGAGTTGTATTTTATGAGTTGAGTAGAGCCAAGGTAAGTTCCTCCCCACTCCATTTCAAAAATTATAGTTGTACTTAGCATTCCAACTCACATACTCGTACATTCAATGTATTGGTGTTAGTTGACCTGTATCATTTTATGATGCAGACGCAGGTAACCAGGATCAACACGCGGCGCTTCGTTGATCCAGATTTAGCTATAGAGTCAGTGGTGAGCCTCCTTGCATTCCGGATGACGTCCATTTCATTTACTTTAGTAGTTTAGTTTTAGGATGTTCTGGGGTCTGTCCCAACATCCCTCTTCAGTTAGTCTAGAGGCTTCGTAGACAACTAGTATTTCAGTTTGGAGTTTATTATTACTTGTTGAGACTTGAGTGCCATTTTGGCCAGATATTATATGAAGTATTTGTTTTAGACATGTTTAGTTTCTTAAGTAAGTTAAGTTTAGTCTAACGCTGACTTGAGTAAGTCAGACCAAGGGTTCGCTTGGGAACCATCAAAGGTCTTCGAGTTCAAGTCCCGCCCAGAGTGTAGGCTCGGGGCGTGACAACCTTAATCTAAGCGGGCAGCCTTTTCATTGAGAATAGTTAAAAGAATTATCAAAGAGTAACCTTTTAATTTTGTTTTTAGGGTGTACCATATCTCAACATGCCATTAACCATCATGTGCCAAGAAAATAAAGCAAGTGAAAGAAAAAAATTATTTGTGCAATCTTATACAATAAAACTAGCAGACTTTGTATTATCGAATAAGTATACACTTAACTCTTAGTTTTATACACAAAATCTAAAATTGCAACCAAAAATCTAGAGTTCTTGAGAAATAACAAACAGTAATATCATGAATGTTTTGAATTTACAAATTAAATTTATAAAAAAAAATGCTAATAATAATTTTTGAAACTTACCTGTTCAAAAGAGAAAAAAAATCAATACCTGTTTGAAAGAGAGAAGGAAGACACTATAATGGAGAGAAAAGGGGACACATATAACGAGAAAAGCAATAATTTTTGCTAATATTGGAGAGAGAGGGGGGAGAGGGGCGTATAGAGAAAAAAATGTTTGAGATTAACGCAAAATAAATTAGAGTTATGAAAAGAGTGTGAATAGAAATAAGATTTTCTCGAACGAATCAGATGCTTTCAAACCCATTAAGTGATTTTTTCTAAAAAGAACAAACACATGACGCACTGAATGTCCGACCCAAACCGTTGTGATTGACACCCACGCTAACACTCCGACTGGAGAACCATTACTACCATCCAACTAAAGCAAATAATATAAAATTAAGATATTTAAGTTACGGAAGCAAGTTAAATAAACTAAAACAATGTGAAAAAATACGTCTAGAACCTGAAAGTTAATGTACAAAAACTCTAACAACGACAAGTCTAAGAACAATGGGTACAACCCCGAAACTCAACAACACCTTAAATAATAGATTGAGTCTGGAGAGAGTGGACTTAAACAAGGAGAACTCAAGGAAGCCCGGAAGAACTAGCTCACCTTTGAATTAGAAACGGTCACTGATTTTCTAAACAAGTTCTGACAATATCCGCCAGAAGATGCCCTGTACTCAACAAAAATAAGAGCAAGTGCAAAATCAATACACAACCACCGTCTACTTGTAGGATCATGCGGCTATTCAATAAGTGAAAACATGTAAAAGTAATTATAACAATATAACCATGTAACATATCAAATATCAACAACATTGATTTACACAATCTTCATAGCATAAGAGAACCAAACCACAACCACTCTTAAAGTCTACATGTGCAATGCATGAATGAAGTCTCATTCCATCATTCACACTAAGTAAAACTCTTAGAGAAGTCATAGTCCGTACACAATAAGTACAATTATCACAAGTAGTTGGTCCTCTCACGAAACCCAAAGTTAAACTGTTAGCATGCTGAAATGTGGTAATTTGATTCAACATTATGCTGAATGTGGAAACCGATCCCAGTTAGCATGCCGAAATATGGAAATCTAATCCAAGTTTTATGCCATGACGTGGTAACCGACCCCAATTAATATGATGGAACGTGGAAATCCGATCTCAATCACATATCACAATCACATCATCAAGATCATACAATAAAAGGTGATTCATGGCTTACAATTATTTGTTCATACTCATTTACATAGTGTTTGATCAATAATGCAACATTCACATACATACATGCATTATAATGAAGTAATAACAAACATATATCACACCAACATAAAATCACAACCATCACCTACCTCAAATCCAAGCTTGGATCCCTAAGGCACTTGAATCTTCCCTTTTTGGATTCTTTTCGCTTGTTCTAGGGCTACAACAATTTGATATACGCAAGGATCAACAATCAAAGGTCTAATTATTCGAATTTTATAACAAATCAATAACCCTAGACCAAACCCAAGATCGTAATACCCAAATTAGGAATTTTCCACTATAATTCTTAGATCAAATCTTTCCCATCGATAATAACCTAAGGAAATAGGTTCTACGGATCAAAAAATGAATTCGGGAGTTAAAATCTTACCTTTAGCCTCAAAAATAGTGAAAAACTATTAAGAACTCGTCTGGGATCACCTCCTTAGTTCTAAAATCGAAAAATACCAAATAGGGTCATCTTAGAGTTTATAAGAGACTTCAAAACACGTTTGTCCCGCTCTAGGGGACCCATCCCGCCGCACCAGCTACCTAAATCCCGCTACAGCGTCCTCAACACGAACAAAATGTACCTATTCACGAAAAGATTGATTTCGAGAGTTCACTAGTCCATATTCAATTCCGTAAAGTGTTATGAGTTCCTTATCATCTTAGATATCCATTTATGTAATAAATTGATAATTTGATCTCTTATTCATTACTATATTTTTCCTACACCTTAATGAATCTGATTTCTTTCAAATCTGGACTAGCTAGGTTGGGTAATTTCAAGTTACTAAGAAGCAATTTCTGGCCCCAATTATTTCTTCATTGACTTTTCATAACGACGAAATCAAGTCGTTACACTGAATCATTTAGATTCAGACCTCTATTAAATATAAACAAATGAATCATAACTTTGTATCTTTGATCAATAAATACATATAATCAAATTTCTATACTTCAAATAATAATATAAATTTTAATTAGATTATCCTATATTCATTTAAAAGAACTAAGAGATGTTCAATCAAGAATCTTGATATATTATCATATTTACTAAAGGGTTAGGAGGATACAACTTGTCTAGTATTCAAATTCATCTGAAAGCAAAATGCGACGAGTTAAAGCAAAATATGACTCAGGAGTAGTATTTCTTTTACATAATTTTTAAATATATAAATTTTATTTCTTATTTATTTTTTTGCTTTTTGTTTTTTATATGTATTTGAAAATAATTTTCTCTAAATTTTTCTTTTTTCTAGTAATGGATGTGCTTTTATAGTTTTAAAAATGTTACGACATTCTAATACTACCATGAGCCGAAAATATAAAAAAATATTTCTTAAGTAATTGAACACTGATTTTATTTTTTTTCTAAAGAAGAATGTATAATAAAAAGATAATGAATATCTATAAATTAAGATATCATAATTCAAATTATAATGCATAAGTTTTAATTCTGTCAATCGAGTCTATTCCTTTTTTTGGTCAGGCCAATTCAACATTGTCACATAAATTTATTTATTTATTAAAATTTTGAAGATATCAAAATTTGAATTAAACTACTTAAAATTCAACTATGCAGTAAGGACATTGATTATCTAATAGATCTGAAGAACTACATACAATACATATTTAGTGGAACTTAAAATTAGAACTAATTATAATACATTAGCTAATTGTGTAATTAATGAACACTCCTAGACCAAATCTCACCTTCCGGAGCTAATGAAATAGACGAAATTCCATTCGACACTCAAACTCCATAAGATTTCGAAAATCATTTTCTAACAACTTAAGCCTCTCTAATTTTCAAAATCCCCATAATTCACACTTTTAACTAAAAATTCGAAACCAATTTTTAAACTCATTCAAAAATGACTTGGGGTCAAAATTGGGAGGCGTAAAATGATAATTTTACAAAAAAATTCTAAAATTAACCTACCGGGTCATTACAAAAGTAAAGCATTGCTAAATTTTTTTTGATGATTTTATTTTCACTTTAAATAATATTGAAAATTCTTTCAAAAAAAAAGTTCAAAATTTATATTGAGAAAAGAAAGAAAAAAGAAATAAAACTATTAGCTTTTACCAAAACTATTTTGAAACTTTGAATAAAATAACTCAAATCTTCATACTAATAAATAAACATTATACGATAATATCCGAGTTAATATGTTGAAAAGACATGACTAACATCTACTAATTAACTATAATTAATCCTTAGTTTTATGCTACTATGTGAGGTTAACTAAATGTTTTATGTCTGCTAAGAACACTATATTAAAAAAACATCTGTAAAATTAAAAAATACAACTCTAAATTATTATTTTTAATGTATTTATAAGTATTTAATACCTCTTATTAAAATTTTGTTTGAAAAGACTCATTTGATTACGACGTACGATTATTGTTTAAACCATTATATTTTGATGATTAATCAACATTATCTTTGTTCATTAGCTTATGAAAACATGCAAACAAGTGATTTATCACAATGACACGCAAAATAAGCATGTTTTAATGTAATATATTATGATAAACAGTTTTATGAATCTGATTTTCGAATAAATATTTTAAGCTTTCACTTAAGAGGAGGATAGTTTGAAAAACCCACATTGAAAGAATAACTAAGTCCTTTGGATTTTATTTGTGGAATGTTGCTTCAAACTTTTCATTCTTTGAATGAAGTATCACTCCAAATGGAGTTGCAAACCACCCACAAGAAGTTTATAGTTTCGGTACACACTCTTTTTACATAAAGTGTAAATTATTATTTTATCTCATATTAAATAAAAATATTACAACTCATGTAATTAATTAAATATTAAATATTGAACCTTCATAAAATAAATTGTTCCTTCCATATTAACTACAAATTAAAAATACAAAATATTTCATAATAAATTGAGTCTCTTTGAATTTATTAATACATCATATAGAATAGAATGCATTGTAATTGTGCATCTCATATTTTTGATGCCTTTTTGTGTTCTTAACTGAATTCTTCCAATAGTCAATTGAAGACTACATTAGGTTGTGAAACTTTTGTCAATAAATGAGGAGGATTATTACTATGTAGAAATTAATAGTTACACATAAATAAAGAATGTACATAGAACTATAACATGATATGACTTTTAACTTTATTCATTAAGAGGTATTAAAGATATATAATTATGCTCATCTTTTATATATTTAAATTGCTAATTTACGTATTGAGGATACTGAATTATGTTTACCTTTTATATGTTTTAATTTCTAATTTATACCTCATAATATATAACAATTCCATACAAAATCTACCTTTTCTTGAAGTGTGGATTAAAACTTTCACACTTATTTTACAAATAAAAATAAAAATCAAGGCTGAAATTTATAGCCTACAACACAGAACAATGGTTTCAAAAAACTAGTATAAAACTCAGTGACTTCTCAAAACAAAATTTTCCAAAACAAACCATAATAATAAAGATTCATTAACTTATTAGCATGAAATACACTTGCGATGTGCGTGTCCCAAATCTATATATATACTAAATAAGTGGTGCCCAGTAAAGGCACGTGCTTATTCTCTAACCCCCTTCTCTATTTTATTAGCACTTTACAAGATTGAAATTTAAACAAATCAATATGGAACACAGAAAAAGAAGCATCACAACCAAATTGATTCAATACTTCATGTGAAACAACTTTTGTTAGTATGATTCATTTTACTTCTTTTTATAGAAAAAAAATAATTAAAATCATTCCAAGGTTTGACATTTGCTTATAAAATAGGAAAAAGTAAAATACAATGTTGAAATGGATTAGATAGAGACCTATGCGATTTTAAGAGAAAAAATAGCATACTTTTGAACTAGATCTATGTTACTATAATTTATATAAAATTAAATCATGTTACTTGTTAATATAATTTGAAAAAAAAAATCATATTTGCATAAAGTAGATATAAAAAAGAACATAAACTTGATCACTTCACGATTCACGTTTAAATAAAACTATAAGTTACATTCTAACGAACCAACAATGCTAGTGCTCAAAGTCATTTCTACGACCTCTTCCTTATCATTAAACCATATATATATATATATATATATATATATATATATAATATATATATATATAGATATATATATATATATATATATATATAATTTTCTAATACGAATTTTAAAAAAGTTACTGAATTCATCTAGCCCCATAAACCACACTTAGCTCCGTCTCTGTCTGTCACGGGGGTGAAACTTTAACACCTTCTCCAGAATCGCTATGATCACCAACAATGAGACCAGTTAAACCATTTTTATAAACATCAACATCAACATCCCAACCAGAAGGAACGATTTCCTCAATTGGTGTCCTGACTTGAACCAAATTTGTTCCATTCTTTTTCATCTGTAACGCGAATTCAAGCTCTTCAAGTAAATTTGAATCAATTTTCGAATGCCAATCAATTTCATCGATGTATAGATCAGGATTTGGCAGCTCCAAATCATCAAAATGCAAATTACGAGAATCAGCATAAAATTTATTTTTAGCATCATAAAATGCTTTTTCACCAGCTGAATCATCCCAATTTAGTATTTCATAATAGAAACGAGTATTTTCCTTGTAACGCAAGAAATCTTCCCATGATTCAAATGAACAATTCTTTAAGCAAAATTCCTTCTCCCAAGAAGGAATTATTACTGGCCTCCAAACCCCTAAGATATATCAATCAAATTAGTTATGTTATAAAGTTTGTGATGCGAATTGAAAGAATTTTTTTTGGTTAAGTGATTTTTTCTGATTAAACTTTCATGTTCCATAATATTTATTTAATGTATCTAACAGAACATGAGATCATAAATTTCAATAAAGAAATTCAATTGAATTTTCTCTCGAGTCATTTTTGAATTATATAACACAAGAAATTTGATCTTTGAATTAAAGAAAAAAGAATCTTACATTTTTGAGTTGTTCTTGTGCTTTGCCTTTGCTCGTGACATTGATATTTTTTTGATTTGAACTCCATTTTTTTTTTGATGGAAGTAACAAATTAGGACTTAAGAAGAGGTCTATAAATAATTACACAATGTGAAACTTCTTAATGTGAACTTTATCTAGATAGGAAAATAACTACACATGACAAAATAGTAATCAATTAGAATTTGGACTACAAAAAATTGACCAAAAAAGGTAATAAATTTAAATAAATATTATGAAGAGAAAATTGTTGTATAAAGTAAAAAATTATTAATTCAAATTAAATGCTATAACCACAGTTCGATTTAATTGTAACCCGTAGCAAATTGTTTTCATTTCGCCTCTCTATGAAATTCTCGCTCGCCACTCTCGTTTCTAGGTGGCTCCCTCGCCTCTCTAACTTTATATACAAACACAAATGTATAAATGTGTTTGTAAAAAATGAGAGAAAACTGCATATATACATCTCTTTTCGTCTGCCTCTCCCCCCAGAGAATCTCACTCGCCTCTCTTACTTTATACAAACACAAATGTTTTGTCTCTGTGTTTGTATAAAGAGAGAAAATTATATACAAAAACAAATACATATATTTTCATCATATATACTCATAATTATACAAATACGGATCTTCCCCTGCCCAATTCTCTTTTGTCTTTCTCTCTTCTTGCTTTATAGTAGTTACATATATACAATTATCTAATCGAAATATATATATATATATATATATATATATATATATATATATATATATATATACATAAAATTGTCGCTCTTTTATACAAACGAGAGGTTACAAATCTGAAGCTCATCCCACTAGAAGTACTTTTTTTTTTAATCATAAGTTACCTAACTAGAAAGTGGTTCGTAATAAGATAATTTTACAAACCGTTATACTTTTGGGTTATTCATATAGTCATACTTCATCTTTAGCACATTGTCTAGTACTTCATCTTTAGCACATTGTCTTGTACTTGCCTTGGCTAATAAAAGTCCAAATTTATTGTTCCGCTAAGGTTTAAATCAGAGACAGATCCAGGATTTCCAATAAGGGGTTCAAAATCTGTAGAAATAAATAATCGAAGGGGGTTCAACATCTACTATATAAACTTATTTTAATCATGTATAGATAATATAATTTTCCGTCGAATGGGGTTCGGATGAACCCCTTCTATGAAGTTAGCTCCCCCCGTTTAAATTATCCTAAGTTATACATAATTAAGATTTAATAGAGTTAAAATTAAAGTAAACATGATACTATTTATATACTACTGACAAAGGTATGAATAACCTTAAAGTATAACAAGTCAAGTCAAGTTAAGTTAGCTCAAGCCCAAATTCACTAGGATTGAACTTTGGTTTAATTCTACATAAGTAGTAATTCTACATAGCTTAGGCAACCCATATTTTTAGGTGTAGTTGATGCCACCCAAACTGTATCCCTTTTAAGAGGATAAAGTGATCTATGCAAAATATAGTAAGTCAACTAGGTTGAGGTGGAATCTATAAAGAGTATTATTAACATGTGCTATAGAGATTCAATAAAGTAACTATTATGGAAGAATTGAGGTTTGTAACTCCAATAAATATTTTACTATCCATTCATTTAGGTGTTCATTGTGCAAATATGATAAATCTATGTCTCCTAAAGCCATTCGATCTGATGAAGAGATTAGTTCTTCTCAGGCATTTAGGTGTCAAATTAATTTTTCATCCATCAAATTCTCTATATTAAGCCATCAATCAATTTTATTAGGAGGTTTACACGTTAAAATATACATATTTATTTATTTAATTTTCTAAAGGAAAAGGGTCGAAAATATCTCTGAACTAAGCAAAATAGACCACTTATACCCTCCATTATATTTTGAGATAAAAAATACCCCCGCCGTTATTTCAAGAGACCACAAATACCCTCAAGAGTTAACCACCCAAATTTTAGTTACGTGTCAAGTCACATGAGGATAATCCTTCCACCTAAGTGTTTCTAACTTGGATTCACTACAAAATAAATAAACTTTAGCGGCGATCGCCACAAATCACAAAATATTGCCACTTCATGAATGATTTTTAGAGGCAACTAAGGCTGCAACAACTATTCCCAAGTATAACAATAATTTTTGGTTGCAACCTGATTTTCTAAAATAAATAACATGCATTATCAATATTAAAAACATCCAATATTATTTTCAAAAAATAATTAAAATTACTTCTCGATTCAAATCTCCTACTACATGATACATCATTGTACATTTTAGGAAAAATGCACAAGTACCCCCTCAACCTATGCCCGAAATTACAGAGACACACTTATACTATACTAAGGTCCTATTACCCTCCTTAACTTATTTTATAAGTAATTTTCTACCCCTTTTCGGCCTACGTGGCACTAGTTTGAAAAAAAGAGTCAATCAACGTTGGGCCTACAAGATAGTGTCACGTAGGCCGAATAGGGGTAGAAAATTATTAATAAAATAAGTTAATTGGGGTAATAGGACCTTTATATAGTATAAGTGTGTCTCTGAGATTCGGGCATAAGTTAAGGAGGTACTTGTGCATTATCCCTACAATTTATGCATTTACATATGACATAAAAAAAAATAGTGTCTTCAATCTCCTCCTTGATCGATATAATTTGTGATTTTCTAAAACAATGAAAAAGAACCCACAAAATTAGAATCCAATGTTAAAAATCAATTAAAACTTTTAGTGACGACATTTTGGATTAACGGTCTTATTTTTTTTATAGTGAATCCTAGTTGGCAACGCTTAGGTTGAGGGATTAGTCCCACTTGACTTGTCACGTCATTGAAAATTTGAGATGTTGACTCGTGAGGATATTTGTGGTCTCTTAAAATAACGTTGGGGACATTTTTTATAATACAACAAAGGGTATAATAGTCTATTTTGCATAGTTCATGGGCAATTTAAAAGTAGGACATATCTCTCTAAAATGCTAACACATTAATCAGAGTGGGTAGCCTTTTCTTTGAGAAAAGTTAAGGAATAATCAAAGGGTAACCTTTTAATTTTGTTTTTAGAGTGTACCATATCTCAACATGCCATCAACCATCATGTGCCACGAAATTAAAGAAAGTGAAAGAAAAAAAATTATTTGTGTAATCTTATTCCATAAAACTAGCATAGACTTTGTATTATCGAGTAAGTATACACGAGACTATTAATTTTATAACAAAATCTAAAATTGCAAGAAAAAGTCTAGAGTTCTTGAAAAGTAAATAACAAACAATAGTGCCATGAATATTTTGAATGTACAAATTAAATTAATAAATAAAATGCTAATAATATTTTTTGAAAACTTACCTGTTCAAAAGGAAAAAAAAGTCAACACCCGTTTGAAAGAGAGAAGGAATACACTAATAAAGGAGAGAGATGTTGAAGGAAGCTTGACGACTGATGGAACACGTTGAAGGAACATGTCCATCAAACAACTAAATATTATAGGAGTCGACTAGGATAAGGTATGTGTCTTGTAATACAATACTACTTATGTAATTATTTCTGTTGTAGTAGGATTCCTAGTATAATTAGAATAAGACTTTTCTTCTATATAAGGTTCTTGTAGTTCAACATCATAATCATCAATACATCAATACTTCAATACAATCCTTGATTTCTCTAAATGAGATTCTACATGGATTCACAAAAGTTGATGCGACAACAGATAGATACAAGGCCAGACTTGTGGCAATGGGATTCTCGCAGCTTGAAGGGATATATTTTGAAGAAACATTTAGTACTGTGGTTAAGGCTACAACTATTAGGGTGATTCTATCCATTACTGTGTTCAAAGTGGGATGTTAGACAACTAGATGTCAAAAATGTCTTTCTCCATGGCTTCTTACAAGAGGATGTGTACATGAATCAACCTCCTGGTTTTATTGATCCTATGTATCCTCAACATGTATGTATTCTTAAAAGGCATTATATGGTCTTAAACAAGCACCAAGATCCTGGTTTGGTAGGTTTCACATGCATATCTTACACCTTAGTTTCATTTGTAGTAAGACTGACCCTTCCTTATTTACTTTGCAAACTCACAAAGGCAAAATATTTAGTAACCCATCTCATGTCAGAATTGGTTCTACAACTTGGGAAAGAGTTTGCTATGAAAGAACTTATTCCTTTACACTTCTTCCTAGGAATTGAGGTGAAGTATTTGAAGGTGTAATTCACTTAAATCAAAGCAAGTATGTTGCTCAGCTGTTGGCCAAGACAGAGATGACCTTGGCAAAGGCTGTAGCCACTCCTTTGGCTCAAAAACATGGTTGCATAAAGCTGTGGGAAGTCTTGTAGATGCATCCTTTTACAAAATGATAGTAGGGAGCCTTCAATATTTGACCATCACAAGACCTGATAGCATGCATGCTGTGAACTTAGCAAGTCATTTTATCCAAAGCCCAAACATTGAATATTTTCAAGGGGTATAAAATATTCTCAGATACATCAAATGTACTCTACACTTTGGACTCATAATTATTTCACAATCACCATGTAGGTTGTATGTCTACTCAGATGCTGATTGGGGAGGTTTTACCAGAACTAGGAGATCAACTACATACTATAACATCTACACAGGTGAAAATTGTATTTCTTGGACCTCTAAGAAACAAACCACAATAGCCCGATTGAGTACTGAAGCTGATTACAGAGTACTAGCCTCCACGTCCGCACAAATAACTTAAAATTTGTATCTTCTTCATGACCTTGGAATATTCCTTCGATTTGTTCCTACGTTGTATTGTGATAATATGAGTGCCTTGTAGATGACAGTTAATCTATTTATCCATGCTAGAACCAAACATATTGAAATTGACTATCATTTTGTTCGTGAAAAAGTGGTTTGGGGACAACTTCTTACTCAGTTTGTGAGGTCTAAGGATCACCTACCTGATATTCATACCAAAGCCTTAACAAAATAGGTTTTCTCTGATTTTCGCAGCAAGCTAGGAGTTACAGATCCTCCACTCACTAGCTTGAATGAAAGTATTGAAAGTAAGTTTGACGACTGATGGAACACGTCGAAGGAACAGGTCCTTCAAAGCAAGTTGACATATTAGAGTTGGAGTCATACGAGGACTATACTACTAAATTCTAAGTTATGTACGACTAAGCTACTGAATATTATAGGAGTCGACTGGGGTAAGTTATTTGTCTTGTAATACAATAGTACTCATGTAATTATTTGTGTTGTAATAGGATTCCTAGTATAACTAGAATAAGACTTTTCTTCTATATAAGAAGCTTGTAACTCAACATTATAATCATCAATACATCAATACAATCCTTGATTTCTCTACGTGAGCTTTCTACATGAATTTTTCCATAAAGGGGACAGTACATATATAGAGAAAAACAATAATGTATGCTGATATTGGAGAGAGAGTGGGAGAGAAGGTCGTATATAGAGAAAACAAATATTTGAGATTTACGAAAAATAAATTAGCGTTACAAAAAGAGTATTAATAGAAATAAGACTTTCTCATAAATCTGAACGAGTCAGATGCTTTCAGACTCATTAAGTGATTTTTTTTCTAAAAAGAACAAACACACTTAATGATCCACTGAACCATCCATATTCAGACCTCTATTAAATATAAACAAATGAATCATAACTTTGTATCATTGATCAATAAATACATATAATCAAATTTCTATACTTAAAATAATAAAACAAATCTTAGTTAGATTATCCTATATTCATTTAAAAGAACTAAGAGATGTTTAATCCAAAATCTTGATATATTATCATATTTACTCAAGGGGTTAGGAGGATACAACTTGTCTAGTATTCAAAATCATAATTACCAATGAACATATATAAGATGAAATTAGACAATCATAAGCACAATGACAATCATATTTTACATAAGCTCTCGTAGAAAAACTTTAGTGTATATTTGGTGAGCTAAGTCTTTATGATAAATTGTGTTGCAAAAAATCATAAAAAATAATAATTACTCAACCATTTTCTCTTTCCCTTAAAAGGGAAATACAAAAATTAATAAATATTTGGATTTCTGACTTATGAGAAACAACTTTGGTTAGTATGATTAATTTTACCTCTTTATAAAGGAAAAAAAGATTAAGATCATTTCAAGGGTTGACATTTGATGATAAAATAGATAAAGTAAACATGTTGAGATGGATTAGATCAAGACCTGAGCGAATTTTAAGAGAAAATGACATACTTGTTATAGAAAATTAACTCATGTTACTTGTTAATATAATTTGAAAAAAAAATCATAGTTGCATAAAGTAGAAAAAATAGTCCTTGCACTAAAATTCAATCCAACAAAAACACTGTTTTTGTTATTTTATTTAACTTAATCCATGGATTAGTTATATACCTCATACAAGATTTTATTTTATCAGTAGAAAAAAGAGGGATAAATATTTTATGGTTTAACAACTCTTGAATAAGACCCCTAAATGACTAAACAATCCCCAGTATGTTTTCCTAAATTTCATTTGTAGTTTAATGTCTTTTTTCTTTAAAAAAATCTTACTTATATTGAAATACGAGTAAATGTTCATTTTAATTCTCCAAATCCGTTCAATGTAAATTAATATTTTCCCAAACTAATACTCCCTCTGTCCCTATTTAGTTGTCCACTTTAGAAGTGATACACATATTAAGGCACCAATAATTATCATAATTTAGTTACAATTTTACCCTTAACTTAAAAGATTATGCAACCTCCCAAGTATAATAAATGTATTTTTCTGGTTTCAAAAAACGTGCATTACAACTTAGTAGTAGTAGAAATTTTCTAGAATTAAATAAGGACATATTAGGAAAAAAATTATTGTCCTTTAATGATTTATTAAAATGGACAAGTAAATAGGGACATATATAAAATGAAATATGGACAAGTAAATAGGAACAGAGGGAGCATTTTTTTTCAATGTTTGATTTGATATATTGAGTTGATTTTTTAGAATTTTTTTAATGTAGTTTGTCGACTGACCACTTGAACTATCTATTAATATTTTTTTAAAAAAATAAGTTTAGTGTATTTGAACAATTTAAGCAGCCTTAATTCTATGTTAAGTTTAAGAGATATTTGACCATAAAAAAATCTAATAGAAATACACCATGCTATCAAGGATTTCCATAGTGGCACATCACTCTTCAGAACTAAATAGAAATCTCATAATAAATCAAGAGTATATAATAAAAATTTAGCTTTTTGCAGAATTTAAAACCCTACACACGCACTTACATGCACTTGCACGTGCACGCGCACGCGCACACACGCACATGCACGCGCACACCCACGCACATCCACACCCACACACGCACATGCACAGGTGCACACACAACACACACACGCACGAACGAACGCGCACACACACAACACACACACACACACACACGCACGAATGCGCTCGCACACACAACACACATACACGCATGCACGAACGCGCATGCGCACACACACTCTCAAAAATTTCAGTCTTAATTTTTTTTTTTTGTAAAATAAGTGTAAAAGATTTAATCCACACTTCAAGAAAATGTAGATTTTGTATGTAATTGTTATATATTATGAGGTATAAATTAGAAATTAAAACATATAAAAGGTAAACATAATTCAGTATCATCAATACGTAAATTAGCAATTTAAATATATAAAAGATGAGCATAATTATATATCTTTAATACCTCTTAATGAATAAAGTTAGAAGTCATAATGTTATAGTTCTACGTACATTCTTTATTTATGTGCAAACTATTATTTTTTACATAGTAATAATCCTCCTTATTTATAGATAAAAGTTTCACAACCTAATGTAGTCTTCAATTGACTATTGGAAGAATTCACAAAAAGGCATCAAACATATGAGATGCACAATTACAATGCATTCTATTCTATATGATGTATTAATAAATTCAAAGAGACTCAATTTATTATGAAATGTTTTGTATTTTTAATTTGTAGTTAATATGGAAGGAACAATTTATTTATGAAGGTTCAATATTTAACATTTAATTAATTACATGAGTGTATCTAATCGAATACGAGTTCATAAATTTCAATAAAGAAATTCAATTGAATTTTTTCGCGAGTCATTTTTGAATTATATAACACAAGAAATTTTGATCTTTGAATTAAAGAAAAAAGAATCTTACATTTTTGAGTTGTTCTTGCGCTTTGCCTTTGCTCGTGACATTGATATTTTTTTTATTTGAACTCCATAATTTTATTTTATTTTATTTTTGTGACGGCAGTAACAAATTAGGACTTAAAGAAGAGGTCTATAAATAATTACCACAATGTGAACTGTCTTAATGTGAACCTAATCTATATAGGAAACTAACTACAAACAACAAAATATTCAGTGGACTACAAAATTTGACCCAAAAAGGTAATAAATCTAAATAAGAATTTTTAATACAAATAAGTAATTATAGATATACAAGATAAAAAAAGGTGAGATATGCACTTTTAATTTTAAAAATATTGTATATAGAGTTCTTTCTTAGGGGAATCAATTGACAATTAAGTGGTACTATTTTCTTATGTGCACGTAGCACCAACTACTTCATCATCCCTCTATTAAATTGATGACAAATTAAGAGTCATATATATCTATTATATTTTTCTATTATTCATATGGTTATACTTCATATTTTAGCACAATGTCTTGTATTTGTCTTGACTAATAAAACTCTAGTGGATTCCATTTGTCTTCTTAATTAGGGAAAAAGGTCCAAATTTTCTCTTTCGTCTAAGGTTTAAATTATCCTTAGTTATACATAATTAATATGTAATAGAGTCGAAAATAAACATGATACTATTTATATATGACTGATAAAGTTATGAACAACCTTAAAGTATAACAAGCCAAATTTGCTCATCAGGCCCAAGATCACCAGCACTACACTTTGATTTAATTCTACATAGGTAGTAAACATACTTCTATCAATTTAAAACCAAACGAAAATTATCATATGTAGAGTTTTCGTACCCTTTTTCCACATTATAGCAAAAAATAAATTAAAAAGTGTTAGGTTGTGGAGCATGATTAATATTTGATATACTGTCATATATAAATTTTAGGTTTTACTATTTATTCTCCATTATTCTCTATAACTAAAAATATTCTGATTTATTAATATATATATACCCCACCGCCGTAGAAGTTTACTCACGTGGTGTTACCACGAAATATTGATTTCTCTCTTTCTCTCTCATCTCTTTCTCTTGAAAGTTCTTGTGTTTTTCACTCATCAAGTATGTGTGCGTGGATTTGATCCTAACAACTGGTATCAGAGCTAAGGAGATTAAACACAATTACTGAAGATGGATAGTTCGAAGCTTGGAATCGAGAAGCTTGATGGATCCAATTTCAGTTTTTGAAAGATGCAGATCGAAGATTATATATATCAGAAAGATCTTCACGAACCATTGACCGAGGTGAAGCCGGAATCCATGACGGAGGAGAAGTGGAAGCTCTATGATCACTAGGCTCTAGAATTTTTTTAATGTAGTTTGTCGATTGACCACTTGAACTATCATTTAATATTTTTTTAAAAATAAGTTTAGTGTAAGTAGCCTTAATTGTATGTTAAGTTTAAGAGATATTTGACCATAAAAAAAATAGAAATACACCATGCTATCAAGGATTTCCATAGTGGCACATCACTCTTCAGAACTAAATAATATTTTTCTTACTATTTTAATATTTTCTTAATATTTTAGCATTGAAATAGAAAATCTCATAATAAATCAAGATTATATAATAAAAAATTAGCTTTTTGCAGAGATTAAAACCCTACACACGCACTTACGTGCATGTGCACGTGCACGCGCACTTGCTCACACGCACATGCACGTACATGCACACGCGCACACCCACACACATCCACACCCACACACGCACACGCACACGTGCACACATAACAGACACACGCATGAACGAATGTGCGCGCACACACACAACACACACATGAACGAATGAACGCGCGCGCACACACACAACATACACACGCACGAACGAACGCGCGTGCGCACACTCACACGCACACAAGCACGTGCACACAAATTTTTAATATGAATATAAAATCTACTGAAAAAGCTACTGGGTTTATCCAAACTCATGAACCCGCACTTAACTCTATCTCTGTCTGTTATGGGGTGAAACTTTAACATCTTCTCAAGAATTGCTATCATGATCACCGACTATGAGAACAGTTAAACTATTTTATAAACATCAACATCAACATCCCAACCAGAAAGAACGGTTTCCTCAATTAGCATCCTGACTTGAACCAAAACAATTCCTTTCTTTTTATTAGTAACGCGAATTCTAGCTCTTCAAGTAAATTTGAATCAATTTTCGAATGCCAATCGATTTCATCGTTATATATATCAGGATTTAATAATTCCAAATTATAAAAATGCAAATTAAGAAACCGAGCAAGAATTTTTTTTAGCATCATAGAATGCTTTTTCACCAGCTGAATCATCCGAATTTAATATTTCATAATAAAAACGAGTATTTTTCTTGTAGCACAAGAAATTTTCCCATGATTCAAATGAACTATTCTTTAAGCAAAATTCCTCCCAATAAGGAATTATTACTGGCCTCCAAACCCCTAAAAAAATAAAGTAGAAATTCTAAATAGAATTAGGATTAAAATATTAATAACAAGATAAATCAATCAAAGTAGTTATGTTATAAATTAGGGAAAATGCACAAGTACCCCCCCTCCAAATATATGTCCGAAATGTCAGAGACACACTTATACTACTAAAGTCCTATTACCCCCGTGAACTTATTTTATAAATAATTTTCAACCCTTTTTCGGCCTAGGTGGCACTATCTTGTGGTACATACGCGTGTTGACATTTTATAGCTTATGCCTCTAGTCAATTGAAGTTTCATAAGAAGAATTATCCAACTCATGACTTAGAATTTGCTGCTGTTTTGTTTGCTTTGAAGATATGACATCACTATTTGTATGGTGTTCATGTAGATATATTCACTTATCACAATAGCTTCCAATATGTGTTCACTCAAAAAGAGCTCAACCTCAAACAGAGAATGTGGTTGGAATTACTCAAGGATAATGACATGAGTATTCTTTGCCACCCAGGTAAGTCTAATGTGATTGTTCATGCCTTAAGCAAGTTGTCTATGGGAAGTATTTCCCATGTCGAAGTAGAAAAGAGAGAGTGCGCAAAATATGTGCACAAACTTGCACGTTTGGGAGTCAGACTTATAGATTTCACAGAAGGAGACATAGCGGTGACCAATGGGGCTGATCATCATTAGTGTCGGAGGTGAAAGAGAAGCAAGATCAAGACCCTATTTTGCTTGATTTGAAGGCAAGCGTCCATAGCCATAGAGCATTGACTTTTGAACAAGGGGGAGATGGTGTGCTGAAGTACCAAGGCAGATTACGTATACCTAGGGTGGATGGACTCCAAGAGAGGATCTTGGAGGAGGCTCATAGCTCCAGATATTCCATTCATTCAGGTTCCACCAAAATGTACTGTGATTTGAGAGAGGTATATTGGTGTGAAGGCACGAAGAAAGATATTGTTGAGTTTGTTGTCAAGTGTTCAAATTGTCAGCAAGTAAAAGTGGAACACCAAAGGCCCGAAGGTTTAGCTCAGGAATAGAACTTCCGAAACGGAAGTGGTAGATGATTAACATGGACTTCATCACAGGTTTCCAAGATTGCGAAGGCAACATGATTCTATTTGGGTGATTATTGATAGAATGACAAAGTCAACCCTTTTCTTGCCGGTAAAGACTACCTATTCGGCTGATGATTATGCTTAGTTGTACCTTCAAGAAGTGGTAAGACTTCATGGGGTTCCAGTCTCCATTATTTCAAATAGAAATGCACAATATACGTCACAATTTTGGAAATCCTTCTAGAAAGGTTTGGGTTCAAAGGTGAATTTGAGTACTCCTTTCCATCCTCAAACAGATGGACATGTCGAACATACTATCCAGACCTTAGAAGATCTGTTGAGAGCTTGTATGATCGACTTCAAGAGAAATTGGGATGATCAACTACCTCTCATTGAATTCGCTTATAACAATAGCTATCATTTGAGCATCCAGATGGCCCCATATGAAGCTCTTTATGGGAGAAGATACAGATCTCCTATTGGGTCGTTCGAAGTTGGTGAAGCACTGTTGACAGGACCAGATTTAGTTCTCCAATCTATGGACAAGGTGAAAATGATTCAAGAAAGGTTCAAGACAACACAAAGTCGCCAAAAGTCCTACACGGATGTTAGAAGAATCCCATAGAGTTTGATGTAGAAGATTGGGTGTATCCTAATGTTTCACCTGTGAAAGGAGTTATGAGGTTTGGTAAGAAGGAGAAAGTTAGTCCCCGGTATATTGGACCTTATAGAATCTCCAAGAGAGTGGGTAATGTGTCTTATGAGTTGGAGTTACCCTAAGAGTTAGCAGCGGTTCATCCAATATTTCATATTTACATATTGAAGAAGTGCTTGAGTGATCCTTTATTGATAGTACCAACAGAGAATGTGGGGATTAAATATAGCCTATCCTATGAAGAAGTTCCGGTTCAGATTTTGGATCGTCAAGTTCGCAAATCAAGGAAAAAATAAGTTGGTTCATTCATGGTCATTTGAAGGAACCAATTTGTTGAAGAAGCAACTTGGGAAACAAATGAGGATATAAAGAAGAGATATCAACATCTCTTTGAATCTGGAGAGAATGCAGATCAAAGTACTAAATTATCTTCTTAGAACTTTATAAGATTATGTATGAACATATTATTATTTGTTGTGTTGTTGAGTGCTGAAATGATGTTACTGCCCTTACTTTAGAGAAAGAATTCTAATTCGAGGACGAATGTTTCCGAGGGAGAGATATTGTAACATCTCGTGTTCTAGAATGAACTAAGGTTAAGCTAAGAAAAACAAGAAGAATCAAATTTTGAAATAAGAAAGGAAATCTGGAAAATTTCAAAATTTCAAAAGTGAGTTGTGTTCATTTACGAACGTCCATAACTTACAGCTCAAGAGAAGTTTGGGTAAGTTATTTGTATGGATGGAAATATCATCGGAATATCTTTTCAACGACGCCAAGTTTGAGAATATCCGAGGTTGTATGAGGGAGATATGACTTTTGGAAGTTGGGTTGTTGAGAAGGGAAAGTTCCAAATACGGATTTGTTGAGGGTGTTTTTGTCTTTTCCTACGAGAATCATTAATTTCGTATTTTGGGTAATATGTTGGGTCTAAAGTGATCCCATTCAGTTGAACACTTAGAAAATAAGTTAAGGCTTTGAAAGAAAAGGAGAAAAGAGAAGAAGAAAGAAGAATACGCAAGGATCGTTGTGCGGATTTCGTCGGTGGTGATCCCTATCAAGGTATGTGAGATCAATTGGTGATGGGTCCTTTCACCAATACCTAATTTATTTAAATTCAGAAAGGTTTGAGTTAGTGAATGATGAATACGGAATTTCTTGTTTAAATATTCTGGAATCTTGTTGATTAAATTATAGTTCATGTCTTGTAGTTTTGATCCATGTTATGGATTGTTTTGGGTCTACTCTGTTGGGTAATGAAGTATTTAGTGATCGCTAGTGTTTGGGGTGGGATCCATGGGAGTTTAGAAGGGTTAGAACTGAAAATCGTATAAGAAAATTTAAAAATCGTGTCAGACACCCCTTGGGCCCCACGCCTGCTAGAGCCCTCAAGGCAGGCCATGTCTGACAGGTCGTGGCGTGGCGCGCTATCCAGAGTTCCCCAGAGCTGTGTCTGTCCGACAGGACTTGGCTCCCCGCGCCTTTCAGAGCGTCCCGACTCCTTGGAGACTCCGTTCATTCCCTATCTTTTCGTACTAGTTTCTAAGTGATATACCTACGCTTCGCTCCTAGTTAATTCCAACGCTCCAGAGTACATCTAAACATCATGAAATCATCCATAAACATGAGATCGTGATCTTTGAATTAATAATCCAAACTCAAGGGAAGTTAGGATCGAAAGTAAGCAGTCAAGTCTATAAATAATTACCACAATGTGAACTGTCTTAATGTGAATCTAATCTATATAGGAAACTAACTACAAACGACAAAATATTCAGTGGACTACAAAAATTTTGACCCAAAAAGGTCATAAATCTAAATAAGACTTTTTAATACAAATAAGTAATTATAGATATACAAGCAAAAAAAAAAGTGAGATATGCAATTGAATTTTTAAAAATATTATATGTAGAGTTCTTTCTTAGGAGAATCAATTGACAATTAAGTGGTACTATTTTCTTATGTGCACATAGCACCAACTACTTCATTATTCCTCCGTTAAATTGACGACAAATTAAGAGTTATGTATATCTATTATACTTTTCAATTTTTCTTATGGTTATACTTCACATTTTAGTACAATCTTTTGTATTTGTCTTGACTAATAAAACTCTAGTGGATTCCATTTGTCTTCTTAATTAGGGAAAACAGTCCAAATTTTCTCTTTCGCTAAGGTTTAAATTATCCTTAGTTATACATAATTAATATGTAATAGAGTTGAAAGTAAACATGATATTATTTATATATGACTGAGAAAGTTATGAACGACCTTTAAGTATAACAAGCTATATTAGCTCATCAGGCCAAGATCACTAGGATTGCACTTTGATTTAATTCTACATAAGTAGTAAACATACTTTCTATCAATTTAAATTCAAACGAAAATTATTATATGTAGAGGTTTCGTACCCTTTTTCCACACTATAGTAAAAAATAAATTAAAAAGATGATAACATAGCAACATTATATATTATTAGAGTAGATATGTTATCGTATATAGAAGATTGGGGATCATCACCCCTAACCCTAGTTATTAATTTAGCTGCTCATAACTAGTGTATAACACTAATTATAATAAATTAAACAACTAGAAATAAATGAATATAAAAGAAATAAGAGAAACCTTTGATTAAAGCAGCACTTGCAAGTGAATCTTGTTTGTTTCCCAATAATCGTTTAAGACTCACTTTGTTTGGATCATTGTTACTCATTGTTTCATAATATATTGTATTGTATTGTACTCTATTGTACTGTATTATGTGGTAGATACAATATTTGGCTAGATTGTATTGTTTGTTGTTGTTTACTAACGTTTCAATTGTTTAGTTTGATCGTTATCGTACTGTATTGTAATTTATAAATTTACTAAAAAATCCTAATTAATCTAGGGTAGGAGGTTTGACTAGATTTAAAGAATTAAGATAAAGGGTAAAATAGTATTTTGAAATATTATGTAAATATATAATTGAAAAAAGGAATTAAGTAACAATGAACATACCAAATTGGTTGTTCCATTAAATAAGGGTTTTCATTGTTACGTAACAACGAAATTTAACGATACAATACAATACATTTTAAGTACCAATCAAAACAAACATTGCAGGTGTAGTAACGATACAATACAATACAATAGGTAACAATGATCCAAACATAGTGTATATTAAACCCTAGAAACTGAGAATAATAAATTTCATTCTATAATTCAAATCTGTAACGACCTGTTTAGTCGTTTGAGCAGCAGATTGTAATTCTGGGAAAACTGGCTGGGACGACGGGTGTCACGAACGGACCGTCGTGGTCACGACGGCCCGTCGAGGAGGTTTCGTTCCATGACACTTAGAATTCTTCAATTTGGATATTAAAATCGACTCTCTGTAAATTGTGACAGACCTGCAGGACGTGCCGTCACATCCACGACGAACCGTCGTGAGGCACCGTTTCAAAACACTTCAACTTTGGAGAATTTGGTACAAGAAATGAGTTTCTGACCGTCATGACGAAGTGCAGGACGGACCGTCACAGGCGTGACGGACCGTCACAGACTCCGTGGTGAAAAAGGGGATTTTGGGAGGCTACGACGACCTGCGTGACGGACCGTCGCAGGCACGACGGGCCGTCACAGGTTGCGCAAATCCCAGGCAGAATAGGATTCCTCTACACGTTTTAAGGGTCGTTTTGGACTATTCTTTCCTTAATTATAAAGATTGAGGGTCAATATTAATAAGTCTAATTACTTGAGGGTTAAAGGAGGTAACCTTAAGTTAATTAGTGGGTTTTATTGTCCTCTTTTGCACTTAATTATATGTTAATTAGGGTAAAAGAAAGAGGGTTTGAATAAAAGAAAATAGAAAGAACAGAAAGAGAGAGAGATCGATCGAGAGGGAGGAATAACAAAGCTTGGGAGACTTCTTGTTGATTCCAATTCTTCGGTGGAGGTAGGTTATGGTTTATGTTACGATATTCGTAGTGAACTCTTAATAGTGAATGTTATGTGTTGATAGTATTGTAAACCCTGCTATGTGCTTAAATTGTATGCTTGCATGATTATGATTATGAAATTGTGATGAATTAACAAAGTATGATGAAGCTATTGAATCCCAAATCTTGAAAGAACCCTAATTCGCTTGATATATTATATAATGAGAATGATGATGCCTTGGTGTTAAAGAAGGCTTGATGAATTAGGGGATCGGGTGCCACGTTCCGGTACCAGGATAGAATGAATATGAGGATCGGAGTGTCACGTTCCGACACCAGGATAGAATATGAGGATCGGGTGCCACGTTCCGGTACCAGGATAGAATGAATATGAGGATCGGAGTGTCACATTCCGACACCAGGATAGAATATGAGGATCGGAGTGTCACGTTCCGACACCAGGATAGTATATGGATCGGGTGCCACGTTCCGGTACCAGGATAGTATATGAGGATCGGAGTGCCACGTTCCGGCACCAGGATAGAATTAGAGGAGCGGAGTGTCACGTACCGACACAAGAGGAAGAAAAGATAATGAATCTTGAAAGATAATGAATATACTCAATCTAATGAACTTAATTCCCAAATGAGTATGGTATTGAGGCTTGAGTCCTCATGTGTGAACTTGACGGTAATTGTTAACGATAAAGTAATTGCTGTTGCTACATGTTGAGTATTGTAGTTGATTTACATTATATTGATATATAGTGTCCCTATTTTGAGTTAGCCGATGATATCTACTCAGTACTTGTGGTTGTACTGACCCCCTACTTTTATGTTTTTTCTTGTTATTTGTGTAATGCAGCAAACGTTCCGTCAACTTCGACTCAGCAGTAGATCAAGCCAGTCTTCACTACCTTCGGAAATTCAGGGTGAGCTAATGCGTCTAGCTTGGACTGGATCTTCTTCTTCAAGTCTTGATGCCTTGAACTTCCGGCATGGACTAGCTAGTATTTGTTTAGCTTCTTAGACAGTTTTAGTTTAGTAATTTGATCATAGATGTTCTTGTGATGATGACTTCCAGATTTTGGGGATAATAATAATAGTTATTGATTTGTTTTTATTAATGAGTTAAGTCTTCCGCATTTCTTTTGTTGATATTGTATTAAAATATTAAAGGTTAGATTGGTGGTTCGCTCACATAGGAGGGTAAATGTGGGTGCCAGTCGCGTCCCCGATTTGGGTCGTGACAAGCTTGGTATCAGAGCATTAGGTTCATGGGTCTCATCACACAAGAACGAGTCTAGTAGAGTCTTAAGGAATGGTAGGGGGACGCCTTTACTTTTCTTTGAGAGGCTATAAGACTTTAGGAAAATTCCATTCTTTTATTCTTTCTTTCGTGCTACTACTTGAGTCCAATTGGTATCTAGGTGATACAAATTAGTATCTGACCATCTTCATTCTATTTCGCAGATGGTTAGAACTAGAGCAACGACCGCACCAGCAGCAACAACGGAAAGACAAGAAACGACTGAGCCAGCCACTGGGGCTGTGGCTCGAGGAAGAACAGCGGCAAGAGGCCGTGGAAGAGGTCGTGGGAGGACGTCCTCTAGAGGGAGAGGACGAGCCCCTAGCCCATCTGATACTAGGGCAGTGACTCCTCCACCGACCGAGGATGTGGTAAGAGAGGGTGAGGAAGGGGAGACTGAACAAGTGCAACATGAGGAATTGCCACTCCAACCTACCCCAGAGATGATAAACCAGGTACTTGCTTATCTTAGCGGGTTATCCGATCAGGGTCAGGCACCTCCAGTGGTTTCTGCACCAACACCTCCGGCTTTAGAGATATGACATGCGGCTACTATGGCTCCCCGCATGGATGCACCATTGGGAATAGGCACATTTCCACGTCTGACTACTGGGCCTATTATGACAAACGATCAACATGAACTTTTCAGTAAGTTCTTGAAATTGAAACCTCCAGTCTTTAAGGGTGCAGAATCAGAGGATGCCTACGATTTTCCGGTTGATTGTCATGAGCTACTACACAAGATGGGTATAGTAGAGAGGTTTGGTGTCGAGTTCGTGAGCTATCAGTTTCAAGGGAACGCCAAAATGTGGTGGCGTTCACATGTTGAGTGTCAACCAACAGAGGCACCACCCATGACTTGGGAATCATTCTCTAGCTTGTTCATGGAAAAGTATATCCCCCACACTTTGAGGGATAGGAAGAGGGATGAGTTCTTGAGTCTAGAGCAAGGCAGAATGACGGTTAATGCATACGAGGCTAAATTTCGCGCACTATCCAGATATGCCACCTAACTCTGTTTCAGTCCACAAGAACGGATCCGCCGTTTTGTGAAGGGGTTGAGGTCAGAATTGCGGATTTCAGCCTTACAGATAGCGGCAACGGCAACATCCTTCCAAGAGGTGGTAGACTTTGTGATTGAGGTGGAAGGAGTGAAGCCAGACGACTTCACCACGACATCGACATCAAAGAGGTTTCGAAGGGGAGGTGAGTTTAATGGTTCTTACTCTAGAGGACAAAACTCCGGAGGTCACTCAGTTCGATCAATAGAGTCTTCACTACAGACTGTAGTTGGGGGTCCACCTCAGAACGGTCAACACTTCTCTGAGAGGCCGGTGCGTGAACCCAGAGAATGTTATGGATGTGGAGAGATTGGACACATTAAGAGGTACTGTCCAAACCAGAGTTACAGACCCCCGATAGCTAGAGGTAGGGGCGGTCATGGTAGAGGCCATTTTTCTGGAGGACGTGGTGGTCGAAGTAATGGTGGTCACCAAAACGGCAGAGGTGATGGGCAAAACGGAGCCACTACTACACAACATGGTAGGGGCAACGGACAGACAAATAATGGGGCTCATTGCTACGCTTTCCCTGGGAGATCTGAAGCGGAGGCGTCTGATGCTGTTATCACAGGTAATCTTTCGGTTTGTGATTGCATGGCATCTGTATTATTTGATCCCGGATCCACATTCTCTTATGTATATTCCTCATTTGCTAATGGTCTAAAATTACATTGTGAATTACTTGACATACCTATTCGTGTTTCTACTCCGGTGGGTGAGTCGGTGATAGTTGAAAGGGTATATAGGTCTTGTTTGGTGAATTTTGTGGGGAGCAACACTTATGTAGACTTGGTTATTTTAGAAATGGGTGACTTTGATGTAATTTTGGGTATGACTTGGCTTTCTCCGAATTTTGCGATTTTGGATTGTAATGCTAAAACAGTGACGTTAGCCAAGCCTGGGGCAGATCCGTTAGTATGGGAGGGTGACTACACTTCCAATCCGGTGCGTATCATCTCATTTATTCGTGCTCAGAAGATGGTTAGTAAGGGTTGTCTAGCTTTCTTGGCACATCTTAAGGATGACACTACCCAAGTACTTCGATTGAGTCAGTTTCGGTAGTCCATGAGTTTTGGATGTGTTCCCTGCAGATCTTCCTGGTATGCCACCAGATAGGGATATTGACTTCTGTATTGATCTTGAACCGGGTACTCGCCCCATTTCTATACCCCCGTATAGAATGGCTCCCGCGGAGTTAAGAGAGTTAAAAGCACAACTTCAAGAGTTGTTGAGCAAGGGCTTTATTAGACCAAGTGCATCTCCTTGGGGTGCTCCGGTTTTATTTGTAAAGAAGAAGGATGGGAGTTTTCGGATGTGCATCGACTAAAGACAGTTGAACAAGGTAACTATTAAGAACAAGTACCCCATTCCTCGCATTGATGACTTGTTCGATCAGTTACAAGGTGCATGTGTCTTCTCAAAAATTGACTTGAGATCCGGTTATCACCAATTGAAAATACGAGCAACGGATGTGCCAAAGACTGCTTTTCGAACTAGGTATGGGCACTATGAATTTGTGGTAATGTCTTTTGGTCTTACGAATGCCCCTGCTGCTACTTTCATGAGTTGATGAACGGGATCTTCAAGCCATATCTGGATCTCTTTGTGATCGTGTTTATTGATGATATGCTGATATACTCCAAGAGTAAGAAAGAACATGAGGAGCATTTGAAATGGTGTTAGAGTTGTTGAGAAGAGAAAAAGCTTTATATGCGAAATTCTCCAAGTGTGAGTTTTGGCTAGATTCAGTGTCCTTCTTGGGGCACGTGGTTTCTAAAGATGGGGTGATGGTGGATCCATCCAAGATTGAGACAGTGAAGAATTGGGTAAGACCTACAAACGTGTCAGAAATAAGGAGTTTTGTGGGTCTAGCTAGCTACTACCGCCGATTCGTCAAGGGATTCTCTTCTATTGCTTCCCAATTGACGAACTTGACTAAGCAGAATGTTCAATTTGTATGGTCAGATGAATGTGAAGAAAGCTTTCAGAAGCTTAAGACTTTGTTGACTACCGCACCAATTCTTACCTTGCCAGTAGAGGGTAAAAACTTCATTGTTTATTGTGATGCATCCTATTCTGGGTTGGGTGCAGTGCTAATGCAAGATAAGAATGTGATTGCTTATGCTTTGAGGCAATTAAAGGTGCATGAACGTAACTATCCGACTCATGATTTGGAGTTGGCCGCGGTAGTATTTGCACTAAAGCAATGGAGACACTATTTGTATGGGGTTAAGTGTGAGGTATATACGGACCATCGTAGCCTACAGTATGTCTTCACTCAGAAAGACTTGAATTTGAGACAGAGGAGATGGATGGAACTACTCAAGGACTACGACATCACTATCTTATACCATCCGGGAAAAGCAAATATTGTGGCAGATGCGTTGAGTAGAAAGGCGGTAAGCATGGGAAGTCTAGCTCATTTGCAAGTCTCTAGGCGCCCGTTGGCGAGGGAAATCCAAAATTTGGCTAATGATTTTATGAGGTTAGAAATAAATAAGAAGGGAGGATTGTTAGCTTGTGTAGAGGCAAGATCTTCTTTTCTTGACCAGATTAAGGGGAAACAGTTTGATGATGAGAAACTAAGGCGAATTCGAGATAAAGTGTTGCAAGGAGAGGCTAAGGAAGCAACAATCGATGGTGAAGGTGTTTTGAAGGATTAAGGGAAGGGATGTGTACCCCGCATCGATGATTTGATCACCATTATTCTTACAGAGGCTCATAGTTCCGGATACTCTATACATCCTGGTGCAACCAAGATGTACCGCGACCTAAAGCAACACTTTTGGTGGAGTAGAATGAAGCGAGATATTGTTGAGTTTGTTGCCAAATGTCCAAATTGTCAACAAGTAAAGTATGAACACCAGAGGCCTGGAGGAACACTTCAGAGAATGCCATTCCTGAATGGAAGTGGGAGAGAATCGCGATGGACTTCGTGGTTGGTCTTCCAAATACATTGGGTAAGTATGACTCTATTTAGGTGATTGTTGATAGATTAACTAAGTCTGCTCACTTCATTCCGGTCAAGGTGACCTATAATGCAGAGAAGTTAGCCAAAATCTACATCTCAGAAATCGTTTGGTTGCATGGAGTTCCACTCTCAATCATATCAGATAGAGGTACGCAGTTTACCTCTAAGTTTTGGAGGACATTACATGCTGAATTAGGTACTAGGTTGGACCTTAGTACTGCATTTCATCCTCATACCGATGGTCAGTCTGAGCGAACGATTCAAGTGTTGGAGGATATGCTTCGTGCGTGTGTGATAGAGTTTGGTGGCCATTGGGATAGCTTCTTACCTTTGGCAGAGTTTTCATACAATAATAGCTATCACTCCAGCATTGACATGGCTCCATTTGAAGCATTGTATGGGAGGAGATGTAGGTCTCCCATTTGTTGGTTTGATACCTTTGAAGTTAGACCTTGGGGGACTAATCTGTTGAGAGATTCTATGGAGAAGGTGAAAGCTATTCAAGGAAAGCTTTTGGCGGCTCAAAGTAGACAAAAGGAATATGCAGACCGAAAGGTTAGAGACTTGGAGTTCATGGAAGGTGAACAAGTCTTGTTGAAGGTTTCATCCATGAAAGGGTGATGCGGTTTGGAAAAAGGGGTAAGCTAAGTCCAAGGTATATTGGACCATTGAAGTGCTTAGGCGAATAGGGGAGGTGGCTTATAATTAGCCTTGCCCCAGGGCTGTCCGGAGTGTCATCCGTGTTTCATGTTCCATGTTGAAGAAATACCACGGAGATGGAAACTACATTATCCGTTGGGATTCAGTTTTGTTGGATGAGAACTTGACTTATGAAGAGGAACCGGTTGCTATATTAGATAGAGAAGTTCGCAGGTTGAGGTCGAGAGAGATTGCATCCATCAAAGTTCAATGGAAGAATCGACCGGTTGAAGAGGCTACTTGGGAGAAGGAGGCAATATGCAAGAAAAATACCCACATCTGTTTACAGATTCAGGTACTCCTTTTCGCCATTGTTTTCTTCTTTTGATCGTTCGGGGACGAACGATGGGTAAATTGGTATCTATTGTAACGACCTGTTTAGTCGTTTGAGCACAGATTGTAATTCTGGGAAAACTGGCTGGGACGACGGTGTCACGACGGACCGTCGTGGTCACGACGGCCCGTCGTGGTCACGACGGCCCGTCGAGGAGGTTTCGTTCCATGACACTTAGAATTCTTCAATTTGGATATTAAATCGACTCTCTGTAATTGTGACGGACCTGCAGGACGTGCCGTCACATCCACGACGAACCGTCGTGAGGCACCGTTTCAAAAACACTTCAACTTTGGAGAATTTGGTACAAGAAATGAGTTTCTGACCGTCATGACGAAGTGCAGGACGGACCGTCACAGGCGTGACGGACCGTCACAGACTCCGTGGTGAAAAAGGGGACATCCTAACTTTCATTCTAAATTTTGTTCCCCTTTAAAACATCATCAATACAGATACATATAATAATAGGGTTGAAATTCTAATTCCAATTACTCTATGCATTGATACGGGGTCTATCTCATTACAACATATCATCAATAAATACAAAATTATTCACAAGATTATACTTAAATTTAATCTAAAAATAAGGGTAAATATGATGTTTAATTGCATAAATACACCCAAAATCAAAACCTCATTGTGCATAGGTTCTAAATTCAATTCTTTAGTGTTGGAAAATATTTGGAGATAGAATTAAGGCACACAAAAATCCTCTAACACAAAGTTAAGTTGAAAGTTTTTTTATTGATCGAGTTTTCATATAAGATTTTATTTGGATAACTTCAAATGATCATATGAAATAGAATATGAAGAGTTGTGTAATAGAATATGAAGAGTTTATTTTATATCCTTGATTGGATAAAATTAATAGTTACACATAAATAAAGAATGTACATAGAACTATAATATGATATGACTTCTAACTTTATATATTAGGAGGTATTAAAGATACTATAATTATGCTCATCTTTTATATTTTAATTGCTAATTTACTTATTGAGGATACTTAATTTTGTTTACCTTTTATATGTTTTAATTTCTAATTTATAACCTCACAATAAAAGACACATCCATTTATTGCAAAGCCTAATACCCCATTTAAATAAAATTAACAAAATATCACTCAAAATCTTTCATCAAAAGTCATAATAAGTCAATACAAAATCTACCTTCTTTTGAAGTGTGAGATTAAATCAATTACAAAAAATCAAGACTGAAATTTATAGCCCACAACACAGAGCAACGGTTTCCAAAAACTCATATACAACTCAAGTACTCGTTAATCTAATTTGAAAAAATAATAATCATATTTGCATTAAGTAGAAATAAAAAAGAAGATAAAAGAACATAAATTTGATCATTTCACAATTCACGTTTGAAGCATTACATTTTAACGAACCCACAACACTAGTGCGAAAAATCATTTCCATGACTCTGTTCCTTATCATTAAACCATCATTCAATTTTAGTAAAGACATCATAAGTTAATATACATATATATATTTATTTAATTTTTTAATACGGATTTAAAAAAGTTATTGAATTCATTTAATCCAATAACCCCCACTTAGCTCCGTCTCTGTCTATCACAAGAACCTTTCTATAATTGCTATGATCACCAACAATGAGACCAGTTAAACCACTTATATAAATATCAGTTCACATTGTGGTAATTATTTATAGACCTCTTCTAAAGTCCTAATTTGTTACTTCCACACAAAAATAAATAAAAATTATGGATTTCAAATAAAAGAAAATATCAATGTCACGAGCAAAGGCAAAGCACAAGAACAACTCAAAAATGTACGATTCTTTTTTCTTTAACTCAAAGATCAAAATTTCTTGTGTTACATAATTCAAAAAATTCAAGAGAAAATTCAGTTGAATTCTTTTATAAAATTTATGAACTCGCGTTCTAGCAAATACATTTAATAAATGATATGAAACAGAAAATTTAATCAGAAAAAATCACTTAACCAAAAAAAGTTCTTTCAACTTGCATCACAAACTTTATAACATAACTAATTTGATTGATATATGTATTAATTTTTAATCCTAATTCTATTTAGATTTTTTTTCTTTTAGGGGTTAGAGGTTAGTAATAATTCCTTCTTGGGAGAAGGAATTTTGCTTAAAGAATAGTTCATCTGAATCATGGTAAAATTTCTTGTGTTATAAGAAAAATACTCGTTTTAATATGAACTACTAAATTGGGATGATTCAGCTGGTGAAAAGAAATTTTATGATGCTAAAAATAATTTTTTATGCGCACTTTCGTAATTTGCATTTTGATAGCTTGGAGCTGCCAAACCATGATCTATACATCGATAAAATCGATTGGAATCCAATATTGATTCAGATTTACTTAAACAGCTAGAATTTGTGTTACCGATGAAAAAGAAAGGAACTAATTTGGTTCAAGCCAGGACACTAATTGAGAAAATCGTTCCTTCTGGTTGGAATGTTGATGTATGGTTGCATAAAGTTATGGGAAGTCTTGTAGATGCATCCTTTTTGTCACGACCCAAAAATGGACGTGATGACACTCGTCTTATCCCACCAAGACAAGTCATCCTAAAACTCAACCATTACAATAAAGTGCGGAAATAAATATAAGTAACTTAATAAAACCCCCAAAACCTGGTACTCACGTGTACAAGCCTCTAAAGTATTACAATTCATTCAAAAGAAAAACTCAGTCTCAATGAAATTGTTTCTAGAATAGAACAAGATCATAATTAAAGAGAAGAAAGTCTGCTGCGATGGAAACAGCTACCTGACAAATCTCCAAGAAACCTCAGTCAAGGAGAAGGGAAATATCACAAAGTCCGGCTAGTACACCTACAAAAAAATTTGTAGTAGCAAGGGTTGAGTACCAAACCACACGGTACCCAGCAAGTAAACGTCAAAACACAAGCTAAGGGATAAAATACGGGTACTCCTATCACCCCCAACCAAACCACCTCCACAACTACAACCTGCATTAAAATCAACCCACCTAACAGCTCACAGTTTACATAGCACGTAACTCAACAACACACTTAGACAATTACATATCCTCAACAACAACCTTCAACAAATTACATATCCTCAACAAGAATACTTCAACAAATTACATATCCGCAATAAAAGCTCAATATTAATCAATCACAAGTTCCGCAGAAAGGCAATCAGAGATCAAACAAAATACGATATCAAGTTCACTAATGATAAGTATGGTGCAATGCAATGGATGCAATGTCAAGTATAATGATGCATGTCTGACCTAGTGATACACACCCGCTGTCTTTCAGTTGGGTCCCATGGGAGACATATCTGTCCATGCATCTGTCGCGGCGCACGACATGACCCTCGATAATAGTAACCATCGCGGCGCGCGATACATTCCTCGAAATATAGTATCCATCGGGCCGCGCGATACGTCCTCGAAATGGTACATCCTCTTTTAAGTTCTCATTCTTTGTCAATGCACATAACACTTTTCACACCATCATGTCTCAAAATATGCAAATGACATGTTCACACAAATAAGAGGATATCACCATTTTCATAATATTTCACAATTCACAACAAAAATGATTCAAAAAGCCTTTCAAAACCATTCTCCATTATCAACCCTCACACACAACCAATTATTCACATTGGCCTTTTTTACCCTTTGTTTTCATCATTAAAATTAATCAAGGTGGACAAGCCAACCATCACCAAATCCCGTTACTCACAAACATATACCACAAGGAAATACACGCATCCTACACTAACAAGAGTTTAGAAATCCACTTGCCTCAATTTATCGAACAATCACTTCGGGACTTTAGCCTTCCTCCTTTATTGCACTTCCAAATAAAATTCAGTCTATTCAAATAATTAAAAACTATAGGTTTTAAGTTAACAACACACATATTGCAACGTGTCTAGACTAAACCAAAAAAAAAAACTCGCGCTATTTATAATTAAGTTCTTAAGTTTCAAGATTAGGATTAAATTTTAATTTCTTTTCAATATCATAAATCTTAGGACATTCACTTAATACCATAATACCTAATACTTAATTATATATTTAATATATCAAAACTTAAATGGTAATATGATACTATTAAAAGGATCGCAAAGTGATCCCCAATTTATATCACCCATATTTGAACACCACAAATAAAGATATTTATGAAATACTTTTATACGAAGGCTTCTTGCATGTCTATTTACCTCCCTTCCAATAATTGTTTCATGATCATCAACATTGTCATAATTACTTAATGACTAAGGTAAAATTTTGCTAAATAACATATGCATATACACAAAATTAAAATTAGTTTTCACATATTAGTGTAAATTATACACGTGTTAATCTAAAAATCTACTTCTTATTACATAAAAACTTTATAGAAAGGATGAAATAATTACCTTGATGCCTTGAGATGAAAATATTATTTTTCTCCTCCTTTTCCCTTTTCTTTTCTCTCCTCCCGTTTCTTTTCTTTTCTTCTCTGCATTTTTTTTTCAATTGTTCTTTCTTTTTTTTTTTTTCTTTAGCATAAGCCATGCGGCTGTTTGTGACAGTTTAGGGCACTTTGCCCCTTTTCTTTGTATTTTATTTTATTATTTATTCATTTATTATTTTCCTTTTTTTTTTTTTGTTTTTTTAATTATTTTTTTTTGCAATAAAATAATCTTTTATTAAATCTAAACATGTCACTCATTGTTACAAGTCATATAAATTATTTATAAAATCTACTAAAAAGGTAATATAAAAATAATAGTTGGAATTTCTAAAACGACTAAGAGGTTGTTACATTTTTACAGAATGATAGTAGGGAGCCTTCAATATTTGACCATCACAAGACCTGATAACATGCATGTTTTTATTTAGCAAGTCATTTTATTCAAAGCCCAAACATTGAATATTTTCAAGGGGTATAAAATATTCTCTGGTACTTCAATTGTACTTTACACTTTGGACTCATAACTAATTCACAATCACCATGTAGGTTGTATGTCTACTCAGATGCTGATTGGGGAAGTTTTACTAGAACTGGGAGATCAACTACATGATATAGCATGTACATAGGTGAAAATTGTATTTCTTGGACCTCCAAGAACAGACCACAGTAGCCCGATTGAGTATTGAAGCTGAGTATAGAGTACTAGCCTCTACGTCGCACAAATGACTTGAACTTTCTATCTTTTTCATGACCTTAGAGTGTTCCTTCGATCTCTTCCTACGTTGTATTGTGATGAAATGAGTGCCTTGTAGATGAAAGTTAATCCATTTATGCATGCTAGAACCAAACATGTTGAAATGGACTATCATTTTTGTTCGTGAAAAAGTGGTTAGGGGACAACTTCTTACTTAGTTTGTGAGGTCTAAGAATCAGCTAGCTGATATTCATACCAAAGCCTTAACAAAATAGGCTTTCTCTGGTTTTCACAACAAGTTAGGAGTTACAGTTCCTCCACTCACTAGCTTGAGTGGAAGTGTTGAAAGTAAGTTTGACGACTGATGGAACACGTCGAAGGAACAAGTCCGTTAAAGCAAGCTGACGAGTTAGAGTTGTAGTCATACTAGGACTATACTACTAAATCCTAAGTTATGTACGACTAAGCTACTGCATATTATAAGAGTCGACTGGATAAGGTATTTGTCTTGTAATACAATACTACTCATGTAATTATTCGTGTTGTAATAGGATTCCTAGTATAACTAGAATAAGACTCTTCTCCTATATAAGGAGATTGTAACTCAACACTATAATCATCAATATATCAATATATCAATACAATCCTTGATTTCTCTACGTGAGCTTTCTACATGAATTTTTACAAAAAGAGGACAATACATATAGAGAGAAAAACAATAATGTATACTGATATTGGACAGAGAGTGGGAAAGAGGGGCGTATATAGAGAAAAAAAATATTTGAGATTTAGGAAAAATAAATTAGCGTTATAAAAATAGTGTTAATAGAAATAAGACTTTCTCCTAAATCTGAGTCAGATGCTTTCAGACTCATTAAGTAATTCTTTTCTAAAAAGAACAAACACACTTAATGATCCACTGAACCATTTAGATTCAGACATCTATTAAATATAAACAAATGAATCATAACTTTGTATCGTTGATCAATAAATACATATAACTACTCAAATTTCTATACTTAAAATAATAAAAACAAATTTTAGTTAGATTATCTATATTCATTTGAAAGAACTAAGAGATGTTTAATATCAATCCAAAACTTGATATATTATCATATTTACTCAAGGGTAAGGATGATAAAACTTGTATAGTATCAAAATCATAATTATCAATGAACATATATAAGTTAAACAACTTTTTTAGTATGATTAATTTACATCTTTATAAGGAAAAACAAA